>CAMQGK010000240.1:0-352500 GCA_947000775.1 Pterois miles | reverse complement strand
GATGATAGATCGATGGATAGATAGATAGATAGATGGATGGATGGATGGATAGACAAACAGATAGCTAGATAGATAGATAGACAAACAGATAGATGGATGATGGATGATAGATAGATAGATAGATGGATGATAGATAGATGGATGATAGATAGATGGATGGATAGATAGATGGATGGATGGATGGATAGACAAACACAGATAGATAGATAGATGGATGATAGATAGATAGATAGATAGATAGACAGACAGATAGATGGATGATGGATGGATAGATAGATAGATAGATAGATAGATGGATGATAGATAGATGGATGGATAGATAGATAGATAGATAGATGATGGATGGATAGACAAACAGATAGATAGATAGATAGATAGATAGATAGATGGATGGATAGATGGATGGATGGATGGATGGATGGATGGATAGACAAACAGATAGATAGATGGATGATAGATACATGGATGATAGATAGATAGATGGATGATAGATACATGGATGATAGATAGATAGATGGATGGATAGATAGATAGATGGATGGATGGATGGATGGATAGACAAACAGATAGCTAGATAGATAGATGGATAGATAGACAAACAGATAGATGGATGATGGATGATAGATTGATAGATAGATGGATGATAGATAGATGGATGGATAGATAGATGGATGGATGGATGGATGGATGGATAGACAAACACATAGATAGATAGATGGATGATAGATAGATAGATAGATAGATAGACAGACAGATAGATGGATGATGGATGGATAGATAGATAGATAGATAGATAGATAGATAGATAGATAGATAGATGATGGATAGATGGATGGATGGATGGATGGATGGATAGACAAACAGATAGATAGATGGATGATAGATACATGGATGATAGATAGATAGACGGATGGATAGATAGATAGATAGATAGATAGATAGATAGATAGATAGATGTGATGGATGGATGGATAGACAAACAGATAGATAGATAGATAGATAGATAGATAGATGGATGATAGATAGATGGATGGATAGATTGATGGATGGATGGATAGACAAACAGATAGATAGATGGATGATAGATACATGGATGATAGATAGATAGATAGATGGATGATGGAGGGATAGATGGATGGATGGATGTTACTGATCAGTACATTATCCAGGTACAATGTACAAGAACAGTACATAAAATGTACATATCAATACTGGAGAAATATATTTATAGAATATAAAATATAGAGAGTATTGGAATACACTATAGCTATACCTGACTACTACAACTGGTATAAACATCTACATTATAAACACAGAATAACCCACTATATACATCAAGTGTACAGTAACATACTACAGTACTTTAGCAAAGTGTGCAAGTCACAGTGTTTTATTTCTGATTATAAATAATTGCAGTAAATGTGCAAAATTCAACATGTGCAAGACTATTCCAGACAAATAGAGGCTGGCTGAGACAGAAACTACAGAGCTGAGAGCTCTCTGTGAGACAGAGGTGAGGTGTTGTGGAGAGTTTGGCTCTAGGCAGGACAGATTTCCTCTATCGGTGGTAGAGAAAGAGCTCTGCTGTCTGTCCAGTAGTGTGGAGAAGGAGATAGAGTGGTCAGGATTATCCAGGATGGATAACAGTTAGATCAGTGTCCTCTCCACCACAGCTACAACAGGGTAGCCCCAGATCTCAGCCCCAACAACAGAAAGCTCCATGTAAATCTTATGTAATGGGTCACAAGTACTGTATATACAGTAGTTGCATTTAAATCACAGGACCAGTAATGTCCTACAGCCGGCGCTGTAGTTGTAGCGACGACTATCAATTAAGAGCCGCTAAAGGTCCACTTGCAGCTTTTTCCAGAGTTTTCAAACATGTCTTTTCACTGACGTGGTTGAAAGCTCTGAAAAAACCTAGTTAATGGATTTTGAGATAAGATTTTTACACCAAACTGCTGTTTTTAAGGTCAAATGTGAACTTTAATGCTCCAGGGAGGTCATCACTTATTACATATTACATCAAATTATTCTTTGTTTATTATAAAAGAACATGGGAAACCTACTTTTGATTTTACGCATCTCATCAGTGGGAGTTTTCATCTGGTGAAGGAGGTCAGAGGTCGTCTCCTGCTGTCTCCGTCTTATTGTTTTAAATGAAACGATCCAACATTACACAAGATTTCTGCTCCCTCTGCTGTGCTTTTGGTTTCTCTTCCACAGAAATATTATATCTCACTGCTCTGCTGGATGTTTTATCACAATATAACTTTTCTTCTGGACGCTCAGCGTATAAACGACTCAGTGTTCGATCTGACGTGTTGTCTTTGTCTTGTTTTCCTTCCTCTTGCTATCGCTCTCTCACTCTTCTCCATTTACTGTCTTTCACTCCATATTGGTGTCAACACCCTTCCTCCTCCTCCTCCTCCTCCTCCTCCTCCTCCTCTGCTCTCTCTGTCTAAAGATGGTGAGTATTGTAACAGGAGAAAACGTCCCTCCCTCCCTTTTTGAATGTTTTTCTTTCCCCAGTCATGCGGTGCTTTCTCTCAGTGTGTGTGAACTGCTAACCACTAATGTGATTTCCTCTGTGAGTAAAACTTTGATTGAATTTCTCAAATTCGGATTTTATGCAGTGGCTTTTACTTTTTTTTAAGTGAACAGATCAAAACAATGCATGTTTGGTGACATTTCCACCACAAAGAAAATACCACCTTCTTCTTTTTTACTCCGGGCTGCGGTCGAAATTAATTTTTTTCTTAGAAAACTTCCAAACGGAGTGAAATGACCTGGACGTATCTCAGTAGCAGCCATGATAAGAGCTGCTTTAATCCTCTAAATGTGATGGAAAGATGCTTCATTCCTTCTGTCATTATCACCTTTAGCAGAAGAAACACTGAACTATCCTTTACCAAAGGAAACGAGATAATGCCGACCCACAATTCTTTGTGGCTACGACTTTTAAAGCGCCGCACCATTCTGCCGTTCATGAAAACAACGATATGCTTATCTTGCATATTATTTTCATATAGTCATATAAATATGAGTGGACAGTGGCAACCATTTAGTTTAACTTTATTTCTATTTATTAATTTCAACATACTGTATATAAATGTTACTTTCAAAAAGGAGTAAGAAGAAATACAGTTAATGGTTGTACTCCTCCTCTATAACTCCAAAAATAACTCAATATTTATCAGATGAACTTTTTGTGGTGGCCTGAAGGTTATTCCTTTTTATTTCTGTTTCAGCCTTGGTAGTGAAGTCAGATTTTTCACCGGTTGTCCACATTAGGTCAGATAATCCTTTGTTATATAGAGGAAGGACCTGTGGTATCTGTCTTTCTTTGTAGTCCATCTTCTGGACTTTGTAGTTTCACCACAGCAGACTCACGTCACCCACATCTGCCGCTATCGCATCATAGTTACGGAGCTCATAGTGTAAGAGCAGTAGGACGGTCTTAACACCACAAAGTCCTGATGAATGCTCCTTCACATCTTTCTTTGACCTCATGACGGTTTCACGGTCAAGACAAAGTGGTTAGGAGAAGACTAAGACGTCACTTTATTGACTTCTCGACCGCAGCCCCTCATTCACCTCTACAGTTTTTTGAAAGTCGCACGTTTTCCCCACCTGCTCTATAACAGATGCCTCCCTGTTGATGTGTGATCCCACCCCTTCCCCGAATGTTGACCTGCATCCACACACTCAATGTCTGTCCCATCCTCCCTCTTTCTCTCCTCCTCCCTCCCCCTCTACATCTCCTCCTGTCTGTCTCTCCATCTCCTTTCCTGTCTGTCTCTGTGTCCCACAGACAGCAGCGACAGCGACTTGGAGCTGTCGACGGTGCGTCACCAGCCGGAGGGTCTGGACCAGCTGCAGGCTCAGACCAAGTTCACCAGGAAGGAGCTCCAGTCCCTCTATCGAGGCTTCAAGAACGTATGTCCGGCTGCAGAGACGGTCTTCGTGTGCTTCACCACCATTACGCAGACTTGACTTATTCTCTGTGTGTCTTTTTTGTTCTGCCTCTCTTGAGCAGGAGTGTCCCAGTGGGATGGTTGATGAGGAGACATTTAAGACCATCTATTCTCAGTTCTTTCCCCAAGGAGGTTAGACGATAAAACAATCTCTCTTCTCTTGTCCTTCCTTGTCAGGGACTGTGTGAAATGATAAGGGAGGAGGTGGGGAACGGGGAGGAATATGTGTTTTTCCTGGTCTGAAATATTATGAGCAACGGAGGGTCTTTAATTTTTCCATGTCCCAGATTTTATTTAATCAATTTAATAAATTTTCTTGCAAAATTTACTGTAAAAATACAGTTTAATTGATACATCAAAAATACACTAGCTACAGCATACAGATTACTTAAGTAAATGTAATAATACATCGATGTAAAAATACTTGTAGTATTAGTAATAGTAGAAGTCCTAGTATTTTCTTTATTATGGTACTTTTCAGGTTCATGCTTGTGTTTCATGTTTCTACAAGAATATTTTTACCAGCTGCAATTTTCAAAAAACCTTTATTTTCCTGATACTGTCTGTCTGGATATACCTGTATTTACCCTCCCTGCCTGAAAGCTTCATTTTAGTGCACTGCAATGAAATTGCGTTGCTAGGCAACAGCTTGTTTACTTCCTATCCATAATGCCACACTAACATGCTGTTTAGTACGTTAAAACAGTATGTGAGCAATTTTAGTATGTCTGAAACCTTAGTGTGAAACCAATAGTACACAAATTACATACTATTTCAGGTGAAATATTACAGTATGCAAACGCTTCGGCAGCCTTGATATCCCACAATGCAACGCGGTAGTGATGGTGATGATTTTTTGATTTTTTAACGGACGTTAACAGGCGGCTGTGTATCATCAATAACGCTTAGACTTGACTTTAATTATACAAATTAGTATTAGTAATTAACAAGTATGCACCTGAAAATCAGCATCATAGGAAATAATTAACTACGAATGTCAAATAAATGTACTGGAGTGAAATGCATTTTATTTCCCTCTGAAATTTAGTGATGTAGAAGTATAAAGTAACATGGAAATACTCAAGTACAGTACAAGTACTTCAAAATAGTACTTAAGTATAGTATTTGAGTAAATTTACTTAGGTATAGGTCATGAAGGACTTTATTTCCAAGTAGCTAGTAGGTTGAGTGTGTTGATTTTGAGAAACCGTAGATACAGCACACTAAATCTATGACCTCGACTCCTTTTGCTGCACAGACGCGACTACCTACGCTCACTTCCTGTTCAACGCATTTGACATCGACAGAAACGGTTCGATCCGCTTCGAGGACTTTGTCATCGGCCTGTCGGTGCTGCTCAGAGGTTCAGTCACTGAGAAGCTCAACTGGGCCTTCAACCTCTACGACATCAATAAGGACGGCTACATCACCAAAGAGGTACGTGACGTCTCAGACGTTCTGACATTACCTGGGTCCATGCATAAACTGACATCATTTAATTTCTCTGTGATTGTGCTGCATAATTCATGAGATCCTTGTTTAATCCTGTCTTCTCCATGTGTCCATAGTAAAGTTCAGAGCTTTATAAGTTTACAAACAGTAAATATTTGTTTTAAATCTTTCACTGTATTCTGGTCTTCTTCCCTTCAGGAGATGCTGGCGATAATGAAGTCCATCTACGACATGATGGGGAGGTACACCTACCCCTGTGTGCGAGATGAAGCGCCGTCTGAACACGTGGACAAGTTCTTCCAGGTCCTGACTGCACACATATCAAACACACACAAGTACACTGTGGTGGAATGTAACTAAGTACACTTACTCAAGTACTTTATTTAAGTACAACTTTGAGGTACTTCCTTTTTGTGACACTTTACACTCACATACATACTGTACATTTTGTAACAAATATTGTAAACTTTTTTCTCCACTATGTTTATTTGTGCAGAAGTCGACTAATAAATTATGATGTATTATTAATTAATAAGCTGCCCAGCAGTATATAAAGTAGATGAAATTAGCCCCAACACTGCTGCAACATAAAAGTTATGAACACATTAATTCATCTCTAATTAGAATCCAGTAATATAATGTAAATTATTCTGAAATGGGCCGTTCTGTATAATGAGTACTTTTACTTTTTGCACAGTATATTTTCATATTAGTACTTAGTTTACTTAGGTAAGATTGTGAATGCAAGACTTTTAGCTTTAACTGGGATCAGGAACGTAAGTGCCATGATTTTAGGTGAAGCACTGTCCGCCTCCTGGCGGCGCCCATGTAAATTACAGCATGTGCCGCACCACACCACACTGTGCCACGCCACACCAGGCTACAACACTCCATCGCCACGCCAATGCATGCCACGGAGCTCCATGGCCAGCTCACGATCTTCAGCAATAGTTTCGGTGTCTGGTCTATTTTCTCTGTGTGCCAACAGCAAATCTGGCAAGAAAACACACTGATATTGTCTGATAATCAATATAAATGATATATTATATGTGATATAAATGATATGAGTCTGATAAGATGATAAAATATGCATCCCACCGAGGCATTTGACTTCCCTCCCCTCTCCCTGCTGTTCTCCTGGCCTTTTGATTCTTCTGCTTTCCTCCCTGTCACTTCTGCCAATCACATTACGAAATCATCCACTATATTTATTAGAAATAGCCTAGCATCACTGCTACTTGTGATTGTAGGTTTTAAAGTATGTACTTATTCCGCATATTTGTTAGTTGTGTCCAAATAGAGAGCGAGAGAGACGAGCAGACTCACTAGAGATGCCCCTCTGATGACAAGCCAGGCTTGAGCTTGTGCTGTGACTAAGTGAACCCACCTTAACATAGTATTTCTACACTCTAGTGTTACTTATACTTATTCTCTAATGTATTCTTCCTCTCTGTTTTGTTTCTTCTGTATTTTTCCGACAGAAAATGGATAAAAACCGAGATGGTGTGGTGACCATTGAAGAGTTCATTGAGACCTGCCAGAAGGTGACTTTTTCACACAGTCTCAAACACAAACAGACATGCAGACATTAAAAAACAAAAGTTACTCATCAACTCGTACTCGTACTTCGTACTCGTACTTACTGTACTGTACTGTACTGTACTGTCCAACAGGTCTGGGGTCAGTGATGGCACCTTTTATGTCTTAAATTGTTGTATATCGATACTGAGGCAGATCAACTCATCTGCCTGGACCGGAGAGCACTTTGGGTCAACTCCTGTTGTTTTTAAATGTGTTATATAAATAAACTTCACTGATAAATGGAGCACTGACTAAGATCATCCACATTTGCACATACAGACAAGCATCACTCATGTTTTGAAGAACTTCCTTCCTATAATAGTAGTTTATTTCTCTGTTTTCAACCATCCTACCATGTGGTTACATGAATACCACAAGGACAATGACACAACACTTGATGTTCATGCAGTCTCTCTAGACTCATAGGCTGACGGCCGTATTGAAGTGCCATATGCTCTGAGGCTATGACTCTTACACTGTACAACAATCTCTCTCTCACAGTGCATGCATATGTGTGCTTATACACACACATAAAGAGGGTCAAAGGAGAACCTCCTTGTCTTTACAAGCGTCATCTCTCAACCTCTGTCAGTCAGAAGAGAAACAGATCTCAATCAGAGATACAGCTGCTATAAAAAGTTTATTTCCTCTTCTGGCTGGATGTGTCAGAGTAAAATCCTCCGCTGTCATTGCGTCTTTACCCTGAGCATTGTGGGCCCTTTTATGTTGGCGGACCCCAGGGTTTGAGTCCCGGTAAGCGGCATTAAAATGCTGGTGGATTGGCTCATTTTATTGTCAGAGTAATGAGGTTGTGATACTTCTACTCCTTTATTATCATCCATCAGGGTCATGGGGGACTGGAGCCAATCCCAGCTGACATTAGTAAAGGCGGGGTTCACCCTGGACAGGTTGCCAGACTATCACAGGGCTGATGCATAGAGACAGACAAGCATTCACACACATTCACACCAACGGGCAATTTAGAGTCAACAATTAACCTGCATGTCTTTGGACTGTGGGAGGAAGCCAGAGAAAACCCACGTTAACACGGGCAGAACATGCAAACTCTACACAGAAGGGCCACAAGCCGGATTCGAACCTGCAAACCTCTTCCTGTGAGGTGACAGTGCTAATCAGGAGAAACAAATCACCGGCACTCACAGATAAAATGTCTTTTTTAGTTTATTCTGGGCAAACAAACAAACACATTTTGTGATCATTGAAGACGTAGTGCCAGGTTTGAAAACTCAGGTGAGTCACAGACGCCATATTCAAAGCTGACACTACGTATTGTGTGATCACACTGACGATGGCTTATAACTGAAATGTGTTTATTTGCCCCGAATAAACTAAAAACACACTTTATCTGTGAGTGTTTCTTCTGTTCTTTGGATTTGGAGACACGCTTGCTGCTATTTTCTATTTTGACAGTGCTAATCACTCACCAGTCCATGTCTGGCAGACATGGAGCCAGTGGTAAAACCCAGCCTCCCATTCTCCGGGTTATCACTGCAGCCACGAGTCCACTGACCGACAGCCGAACCACAAGAGACTGGTGGTGGTTCAGTACAGTTCAGAACTCATTTGTCTGTCATGCTGACAGACTGATAAAAACAAGCTATACATTAGAAGAAGAAGAAGAAGATCTACCTTTATTAGTCCCACAGTGGGGAAATTCAATTTACACTCTGTTTAACTTATACATGGTACATGCACACAAACACACACACACATGCAGTAATGGAGAGGTGTCAGAGTGAGGGGGCTGCTCCAGACAAGCGCCCCGAGCAGTTGGGGGTTTGATGCCTTGCTCAGGGGCACCTCGGCAGTGCCCAAGAGGTAAACTGGCACCTTTTCAGCTACCAGTTCACACTCAGTTTTTGGTCCATGTCGGGATTTGAACCGGTGACCCTCCGGTTCCCAAGCCAACTCCCTACAGACTGAGCTACTGCCGCCCCCATTATGCACATTATACTCCAAAAGTGTATTTTCATGTTGAAATATATTCTATTTCTTTATTTTAGCCAGAGTGTGGTGGTTAAAACACATAATTTCCCCGTACAGTGTGTCCATTAGGATTTTCTTAATGCCTGCGAGGAAATGCAGCATGACACATACACAAATGACATTTCAGTTCGGGACACCTGATCTAGCTTTATTTGCTTTGAGTTCAGATGAGTCCGTCGACATCGCCTCCATGAACCTACAGTTCACCGCGACTGTTCTCCCTGATGTCAGTCAAAAGTCCACTGACGACTCTGTTCTCTCTGACTGTACCAGACTATAGACTGATCAGACTGTACCAGACAAAAGCTGTAAAATATTAATGAACATTTATGGGCTACGGCGGAAAGCTTTACCTCCTGATGGAGTGGGTAAACGTGGGCTTATGTCTTGACATGTGCTGGGAAGAAAAGAGCATTTGGGAGACTTGTGTTGGCCAGTTATTTTCCTGACTTCACGAGTAGTGGAGCGGCTGAGAATAAACTACGTGGCCTCCCTCATGTTGTGTTTGTGTTTGAGATGATCTATCTGTGTGCTTAACTGACCCGAAAACTCAAACATTGGGCAACAAGTCTGCTGCAATTTTGCAGCTGTTCTAACATGCCTTAATGAGAAAGGACCAAAGGAATGAAAAGCTATATATTGCTATATATTCACAAATTACAAATATTTTGATGGTGCTAAGGAAGGTGCTAAAGGACTTAAATTAGAGTTAGAATTAGATTAGAGTTTCTTTCTACGACTCTATTGTCTTTAAATCAATCTGTCTACTCGAAATTTAAAAAGTACATCAGTAAGTAAACAGGCAGGTTTTTTTTACACTCATACAGGATTATACATCAAGTGTAAAAAAAAAACTAATGCAACACAAACAATACACCACAAAAACAGCACATACATGCAGGAACACATGATTCAATTAGGGCTTTCGGCTGATTAAAGGGTTTAATCACAATTAATTTCATGATTTTCCATACTTAATTGTAATTAATTACATATTTTATCAGTTCAAAATGTACCTTAAAGGGAGATTTGTCAAGTCTTTAATACTCTTATCAACATGGGAGGGGGCAAATATGTTGCTTTATGCAAATGTATGTATATATATATTACTGAAAATCAGTTAACAACACAAAACAATGACAAATATTGTTCAGAAACCCTCACAGGTACTGCATTTAGCATTAAAAATATGCTCAACTCATAACATGGCAAACTGCAGCCCAACAGGCAACAACAGATGTGGAGGTCAGAGGTCAAGGGACCCCTTTGAAGATGGCCATGCCAGTTTTTCCTCGCCAATATGTAGCGCACGTTTGGAGCGTTATTTAACCTCCTTCATGACAAGCTAGTATGACATGGTTGCTCCCAATGGATTTGTTAGGTTTTGTAGTTTCATGGTACCAGTATCTTCACTCTTCACCTTAAAACTGGGCCGCTACAACCTAAAAAACATAAGTTACATTTATGTGTTAAAGAAATTAGTGGCTTTAAAACAAATTTGCATTAGCACATTATTATCAGTTAACGTTGAAGCCCTAGATTACACCCATGATTAATCTTAACGTTTAGTTGATCATCTTTATTAGTGATATCATGATCCACCTGACCTGTGAGGTGAAGTAAGTTCCAAAATCATCTCACATACAGACTCCAAGAAAGCAAAACAAAAAGTATATGTAGAAAGACAACTCCTGCCTTGACCCTAAATAATACTGGAACCATTATTATGATCACTTAACATACGTGGTTTTCTTCCATATCAGAAGAAGTTTTAAAAATTAAAGTTGTCTATTAAAGAAAACATCTCTGAATATTCCAGCTGAACAAAATAATTCTCTCAGCAACTTTTTTTGGATAACACTGGTGGAAAATTTGGGATTTTCCTTCATTATAAGACTGTTCATTTCGTGGGTTATGGAAGTCTGGTTTGGTTCAGCGATCCCTTTAAATCCTGACTGATGTTATTATGGATAACATGCTCCTCACAGGACTTTACTGTCTTTCAGAGGCTGTAGCAGGACAAGTAGACACTAAACACTTTATTGTCTGTCAAGACATGACTGGAATCAATGTTGTCACTGTGGTCACTTGACTTGATAAATAGGGCTGTGGAAGTTAATGTGATAATAGCATTTTAACGCCTCTAATTTCTTTAACGCATTAACGCAGTGGATTTTCCAGAGGTTGTAATGGGCTTAATACTGGTATCATATGAAACTATAAATCCTAATGAATCCATCAGTACCAACCAGGTCATACTAGCTTGTCAGGAAGGAGATTAAATAACGCTCCAAACAGATGCTTAACTTTGGAGAGGGAAGACTGTCATTTTCAAAGGGGTCCCTTGACCTCTGACCTCAATATCTGTCAATGTAAATGGGTTCTCTGGGTCCCCACCAGTCTCCCCTTTACAGACATGCCCACTTTATGATAATCCCAGTCAGTTTGGGGCAAGTCATAGTCATAGTTGTTGCCTGTTGGGCAGCAGTTTGCCATTTATGATTTGAGCATATTTTTAATGCTAAATGCAGTACCTGTGAGGGTTTCTGGACAATATTTGTCATTGTTTTATGTTGTTAATTGATTTTCAGTAGTAAATATATTCATACATTTGCATAAAGCAATCATGTTTGTCCACTCCCTTGTTGATAAGAGTATTAAATACTTCATAATCTCCCTTTAAGGTACATGTTGAATAGATAAAAAAATGTGTGATTAACTGCAGCCCTAATTTAAATGAATCAACATGTACTTTTGTTCTTTTGTCCTTTTATCAGACTTCTGGTGACAAATGTTCTTCGTTGTGTTTTTCCAGGACGAGAACATCATGAACTCCATGCAGCTGTTTGAGAACGTGATATAAGGAAGTCCTAATGCACAGCTCACACACAAACACCACAGCACACCCCACCTCAAACTCATCCTGGCACATAATGTACAGTAGCTACTGTAAACACACAGGAACTATTTCACTCCACGCTCCTTTAGTTGTATCTTACGTCTGGATTAAAAAGGACCGTTACAGACCGGAGACGAGAAGAGCTTCCTGGGTTATTAAAAAAAAAAAAAGAGAAATCACCCATCGGTCCGGTGTGTTTGGCTTCTTGTGTCATAAAGAATCAACAAGGAAAGAAGAAGCTTATGATAATCCTCTGAGCACACGTGGACACTAGCTTTAACACTAATACACCTCGTCTCACATACACACATATCTGCTGTTTCCTCCAGAGTTTTTAGAGCAGCGGATGAAGTGAACAAAGAGAATGAAAAGCTCAACAACAACAAAAAAAGAGAAATGAACTAAAGCATGTTTGTCATCAAATATGTGATGTGGAATTAGCTTGCACTACAGTTTTATGACTATGTATTATATGCGCCTGAAGTAAAGGCACTGTAGATACCTGCGCCTGATACACCACTGGTGTGTATGTATATATGTATAGTTAATAGTTATATATCCTACCTTGTATTGGTCTCATCTGTGCTGCACTGGGTGATAGAAAAGGACCAGAATCTGCTTTAGAAGTCTCTGTTTAACATTATGTTTAGTAGCCGTCCTTCACAGATTATTCAAGTATTTCTGTTTTTTTTTGTGTGTGTGTGTGAGTGTTTTTTGGAGGATTATGTTTAGCTGGTCAGATTAGACAGTAGCGTGAAGAAACAAAAGGACTGTTAAAAGTGTGTTCTTCTGCTGAATGGAGGCTGTTTCTTGGTTCCTCAGTATCTACGAGCATGCTGACTCTAAGTGCCACAGTATTCTGTACAGTACAGTAGGACCTTTGTGATGTCAGTTCATTAAAGATGCTGTCGACAGCTGCCTCTTCTCCTTTCTAACGCATCCTCTCACTACGTCCTGCGCTCACGGGACAAAGCAGCAAACATTGCAGTTGGACAGTGACTGGACTGACAAGAGTGACATTAACCCTTTTGGTACCAGGCCAAAACTCTGTCTATTAGCCTCTCAACGTTTTAGCCTCACACGTGGATAGGGTGACCAGATCCCAACACACCAAATGTGGGACAAAGAGTATGTTTGTGTGGGACATATGGGACATGTCACCAAGGCTGAGAGGTCACCTACAATTATGATATAATGTCTCTCTAACTTAAATAATAAACATTTCTATTCTGCCTCTTATCTTGTAACATCTCTATGCTTTGCCTAAATGCATCCATAGATCGGCACAAACGTTTGTGACACTGTGTAAAATTGAAAAATAACTGGCAACTTTCACAAAAAACTCTGAGAATCACCTTCCACCAGCTTATAGATACTTAAAAGTAGTTTCATAGTCTTGTTGTAGCTGCTCTTCCTTTTCTTTGTGGTGGTTTCCATCATATTACACCTAAATCTACATAGCTTGTGACTTTACAGAGACTCACAATTTTCCTTTTTGGGCATAGTGAAGCAGACTGTTAACCTGCACTTGACCCACCCAGCAAACACAACCCCGTGTTGACAGCCTTCCCCGCTTTCTTCATAGTCATTGGATAAAAGCCAGATGTTTAGTAAGTGTGTGTCCTGCAGTGGTTTGACTTTTGAAAACTAGAAAATACAAAAAAAATGTGGTACATCATTTCAATATGTGGGATGTGGGATAAAAATGCTGTGCAGTCCCTCGTAAAGTGGGACACCTGGTCACCGTTATCAGAATAACTTGGAGTGTTTGAAACTAAAGATTTATTTGATGTTCATCAAGATGTCTGATGGTTTTGCCTTAAAAATAATTGAAAAATGCACACTATTATAACTGTGAGTTGTCAGATATGTCTGCTCATTGCAGATCAGTAACACAACTAACTAGTGCAATGGTAATGCAAGGTGCAAACCTGCCCATCAGGATCTAATATAAATCTAAATACTCATTCACACGCCGATGGCACGGCGCTCAGAAGCATTTCGAGGTTCACTATCTTGCTCAGCTTGGAAGTGACCGGAGGAGCCAGGGATCAAACCACCGAACTGATTGGTGGACAAGCTGTGCTGCTTCTCACACCACTCCGCTTTAATCTGTGAGGTTTTCAAGGAAACTGACAACAGCTGTGGGCTGAACAACAACCTCATGACCAATAGATAAAATAGGCGAAAATTGAAAAAGTAGAAAAATATTTACTCACATGGAGTTGAATCAAATTATGTCACTAATCTTTCTGACCCCATGGAGTCAAGGCTCAACACCTGGAATATGAATAGTTTACTAAAACATCACGACCGAACCAATAAATAACGCTTGATCAGCCATAACATTATGACGACCTGCCTAATATTGAGTACATCCAGCACATCCCACAGATGCTCGATTGGATTGAGATCTGGAGAATCTGGAGGCCAAGTCAACATCTCAAACTTGTCATTGTGTTCCTCAAACCATCCTTGAACCATTTTTGCAGTGTGCACGCTGCCTCTGCCTACTTGCCTTCTTCCCACTTGCCTTCTTCCCATAGTGCATCCTGGTGCCATGTCTTCCACAGGTAAGCGACACCCACACACCCAGTCAAAGTCGCTCCATCCCCTCCATTTTTCTGCTTCCAAGGACAAAATGTTCACACGCTATATCCCACCCACTGCCAGGTGCCATTGTAACGAGATTTTTAATGTTATTCACTTCACCTGTATGTGGTCATAATGTAATGCTGATACTCGTGAACTCTTCACAGCCTCATTTCCCATCAGGGAGAATGGAAACTTAATACCACACAAGGGTTGAGGGTTTATAAGTATGATAGCTCATTGTGCTTGTAAAGACCAGAGCTATTAATATGTTGTGTCCCCACTTTCAGAGAAACAGTGACACAAAAAATAAAAATAGATGAGATGTTTCCTAGAAAATGTCTGAAAAGGTGCGATATTTGCTTACACTGTGTATGACTAAACATTAAGCACATATTGTACGCTATCTTCCGTAGTTATTGTCTTGTTTGTCCTGCGCTGGGTTTACTTTGTAAGACTAGAAGTTCTTTAATTATTTAAATGTACTTATTGTGTTAGCTGAGGAAGGACACTGAACATGCCAGTGCACTTTGCTGCTGTTGCATTTCTGTATGTGTTGAAGCTGTTGACTCAGTATTGTTGACATGTGTGATGCATGTCGTGGGTTTCCCAGGAGGATTGTTTGTACTCGCAAGTATGTAACCAGGATACTCAGAGATGCAGGTAATCAGAGAACGTGTTCATCCACATATACACGCAAGAATCAATGTGTTTACATTGTTCCATTCAGTATTGTAAAATTATTATTTCACTACGCAACAATTCCAGACAAAAGTGGGAATAACGCACAGTTATTTACAGTAATATTAACTCAGTGCCCCTCTATTTGCAGGTAACATTGTGCTTAAGTTGTTGATATCACAGATTTGCATCTTGAATGCACTACTAATATACATATTACCATACTAATAATTTGTGTGCTGGTGGAAAAGTGGGGGTTTCCCTTCACTGTAAATTGAAATGTACTTTAGTAAGACCATTCCTGTTTTGGGTTATGGAAGTCTGGTTTGGTTTAGCAATCCCTTTAAATCCTGACTGACTTTATTATGGATGGCATGCTCCCGACAGGACTTTACTGTCTTTCAGAGGTTGCAACAGGATCAGGCTTTTGAGCTACAGTGCAGGTACAAATCTGGTATCAGCCATTTTATGCTTGCATGTTGGAAGGAGGTTAAGTAAAGCAAAAAGTAAAGCAAATTTGGGCTAAATCTTAGCAACGAAAATCTGGTGTGGTCATTTTCAAACGGGTCCCTTGACCTCTGACCTCAAGATATGTGAATGAAAATGGGTTCTATGGGTTTAATCACTGTGTACTTAATTATTTTCGCCTATTCTGAAGATGGTGTATTTGAATATTTCTGCATACTGGGGTCCATAAACAGTCTTAAAATTACATAAATTGGGTATCACTGTAAAGCTAAGACTCTTGTGGATCCAATGAGCCCAACTATATTAATCCCCATAGCAGCAATTTCATTGTAGTGAGGCCATTTTTTGAAACCTGACCTCACTGTATAAAATGACCTGTGGTGACCTCGAGGATAATCGCAGCCTCTTGAAACTTTACAGCCACAAACTAGACACCTAGCGCATTCAGAGGATGGATGGCTTTCCTTGCTAGATATGACAATAAGGGGGTTTCTGAGCAGTTTACACAACAGAAGCGTTCATTGTCTAATTGGAGAAAAATGCAATTCTTGCAGAAATCTCAAAATATTAAAACTTTTTGATACCAAATCACAGCATGGCTTTTTCTGTGATATTCCTCAAGGTCTTGGTGTCTTATTGTGGTATTTTGGAGGGGCCATTGATCATTTTTTTTAACAATTCACTTACTTACTTAACATTTCCATCACAATGTTCTAAGCCTTCATACATTTTTACAGTTTGTTTTTTTATTGATTAATAGTCTAATAGTTATTTCTGGTTTATGACTAGATCAATTTGACACAGTGCTGAGCTGCATCTCTTCTTCTGCATCTCGTCACTTCTATGTGACTTGATACCGTACTGCTGACCTGCTATCTCCCCCTCAAGGCCCCTGTACCTACCTAAAATAAAGACAAAAAGCTGTTTCTTGTGGGAGTCAGAGGGTTAACTTTCAGTAGGCCTACCCAATGCCATGTTTTATAAAAAAAAAAAAAAAAAAAAAAAAAAGCAACTCTTGTAACTCTCAAATAACTGGTAGCTAACCAAAGTTTGCTTTAAAACCAGTAAAACTGTAATATTTATTTAATGCTTGGCCCTGTTATCCAACCGTATGGTAGCGATCCAAAGTGTGTGAATGTTAACCATTAAACAACCATCAGATGGCGGTGGAGGAATACATGAACCTGAAGGCATCACAGTAGATGGCAAGCTGAAAGATCTCGTGTGAATAATTTAGGAGGTGGTGAAGGTGCTGGTTAAGTAACTGTTCAGCGGTAAGGGGGGAATAAACGCAGCTTATGCAAGAAAGGTTATTATTACAAAAGCAGTTGAAGGCGCTGCTGCTGTCACTGAGCATCCCTCAGGAGGAAGAGGGAGGGAGGCACACGTCACCGCCAGCTCGCCTCTGATTGGCTGAACCGCGGTTCGAAGGCGGGGCTAAAGGAAGGCACCTTACGTCACGGGGTGGATGTGAGCATGCGTGTGAACGGACGTCAACCCCGTGGCTTTATGAAAGGCGAAATCCCTCCACGAGCAAGAGGAGGAGGCGTTAAGAAGCCACTTTGAGGGCGAAAAGGACCTCGTCTCGGAAGAACCGGGCTTGAAGACGGTTTCATCTCTTTACCAGAGTCCGTTCGGCGCGGGTTATCCACCGGCTACGAGTGTTGGCTATCCGTAACCCCCCCTCCACCTCCTCCTCGTGCGCTTCAACAACACAGACCACGGGGACGTGCCAGCGGACGTAGCTGAGAAGGGAAGTGGGCTCTTTCATCAGGCAGGTGAGGACAAAACGTGCCATTTTTACACAAACCCCGCACACTCTTACTCTAGCACACATGTCGACGTTTAGCAGCCCTTGCTCTATGCTAACCGTAGCTCTCGAGCAGGTAGCGAGTAACGGTTCGAGATGTAACGTAGCTAACGCAAGACGACCGTGTGGGCCGGTGTGACGTTTGTCTGCTGATGCTGAAGAGTGACCGTGAAACACAAGGCCCAGTTCATTACCTTTCACCACCCTAGCACGACAAAACACTGTAAAATGCAACATCTAATGCGGGAACTGTGAGGCTACTTATCCGTATGGTGCAGACTGAGGCCAGACGCCTCAAGGTTTCAAGATACGAGGTCTTTATTGTGTCTTTAAAACACAAAACACACTATAGGAAGATTAAACATGCCTCACTAATCTGCATTGCCTTGTATAATTTGATTAAATGAGCTTCCATAAGGTCGATAAGAAAGTGCAACACTAACTGGGACACCATTAGGATTTATTGGCTCTTGATGATGTGGTTGTCCTGGAAACGAGGCTAGGCTGGCAGGTGTGTGTGCTTCTGTCAAAGGCAAACACTTATGAAGTAGGTAAGTTGAAATGCACAGTATGATAGTAACCATGATGGATAAAGATGCTGTCTCCCAATCTAAAACTTGATGTTTTAGCCACCAGTGTAATCAATCTGTAGTGAAATGTCTAGATGTCACTGCTGTTGTCAGACTAGATACTTAGGACTAAACTTCACCTGCTTCCATGTACAGATATACAATATATACACTCACTGGCCACATAATCGGGTACACCTTGCTAGTAAAAGGTTGGACCCCCTTTTGCCTTCAGAACTCCCTTAATCATTTGTGGCATACTTTCAACAAGGTGTGGAAACGTTCCTCAGAGATTTTGGTCCATATTGACATGATAGCATCACTCCGTTGCTGCAGATTTGTCTGCTGCACATCTATGATGCGAATCTCCTGTTCCACCACATGTCAAAGGTGCTCTGTTGGACTGAGATCTGGTGACTGTGGAGGCCATTGGAGGACAGTGAACTCATTGTCATGCTCATGAAACCAGTTTGAGATGATATGAGCTTTGTGACATGGTGCATTATCCTGCTGGAAGTAGCCATCAGAAGATGGGTGCACTGTGGTCATTAAGGGATGGACATGGTCAGCAACAATACTCGGGTAGGCTGCAGCATTTAAATGATGCTCAGTTGGTACTAAGGGGCCAAAAGTGTGCCAAGAAAATATCCCTCACAACATTAACCAACACCAGCAGCCTGAACCGTTGATACAAGGCTGGATGCATTTATGCTTTCATGTTGTTTACGCCTAATTCTGACCCTGCCATCTGAATGTCACAGCTGAAATCAATGCTCGTCAGAGCAGGCAATGTTTTTCCAGTCTTCTATTGTCCAATTTTGATGAGCCTGTGCGAATTGTAGTCTTGACTTTCCTGTTCTGCATTCCTTGGTTGTAACGAGTGGTTATTTGAGTTACTGTTGTCTTTCTATCATCTCCAACCAGTCTGTCCGTTCTCATCTGACCTCTCACATCAACAAGGCATTTTTGTTCACACAACTGCCGCTCACTGGATATTTTCTCTTTTTCTGACCATCCTGTGTAAACCCTGGAGATGGTTGTGCATGAAAATCCCAGTAGATCAGCAAATACTCAGACCAGCCCATCTGGCGCCAACAATCATGCCACGTTCAAAGTCACTTAAATCCCCTTTCTTCCCCATTCTGATGCTCAGTTTGAACTTCAGCAAGTTGTCTTGACCACGTCTACATACCTAAATGCATTGAGGTGCGGCCATGTGATTGGCTGATTAGCTATTTGTGTTAAAAAGCAATTGAACAGGTGTACCTAATTATGTGGCCGTGTGGGGTTGTGTTTACCATGTTCATAAGAATGGGAAGTTGTGTACATATGTGTGGCGTTCAAGTGGTTAAGTTGTGAAGAACACTGCTGTTAAGCAACGGCATTATTAACGTTAATGTCTGAGTCTAGAAGCCACAGAGGCTAACAATTAAGGCATAATGAGAATATCGACATTTTGCTTACATATTTACCATTATCAAGAAAAACAATATCTGACTAAAACTGCAACCTCATGTTTGTCAAGTATGACTTTGGCTTATTTTCCTTGGTTTATTTTCCTTTACAGGTTAATACTTGTAGAGAAGTCCCTATGTGATATGATATAATTTAGAAGTGTCTTCCTCCGTTTTAGCAATCATGTTGTTAATCTCAATAATATAAGTAATTCAGTTCATGTAAGCCTGCGATACACGCTAATTTCCTGAGCATCTAACGGTGATTATAGCCTAACTATCAAGATTCTAAGTAACTATTATAACGTTATATTGCTTTTTATCCAGAAAACGGCAGTTTCCTTGTTCACTTGTACAGGCTTACACGCCAGTCTTGCCCTGTCGAATATGGTGCCCCACATTGGCGCGTCGCTGCGACAGGCTGAAGCATCTAATGCGCCGTCTGTGTATATACAGTATGTCTATCCTTCCAAGGTTCATAGAGATCAGCAGTAGTTTGAAGAGGTCAAAACTACAACTCATTTTTTAGTATAAAGAACAACTTTGTTGTGATGTCAATGTTTTTCATCATCAGGGCAACCAAACTATGATAAGCCTGATTACGACCCCATTAAAGTTGTTCTTTATACTATAAATGTAGCTTGAGGTCACAAGAAATTTCTTTGAGTTTTTTCTCTTCTTTCTGTTTACTCTCCAGCAATTCTGACATTAGATTTGTTGTCTACATTAATTTGATGCTCGTTTTTCTAGAGCTACCATAGAGTCAACGTTACGACTTGGTATTAGCAGCTGGTTTGGAAACTTAATGGCCAAGTACAAGGCTCAAATATGAGTCTGGTACTGTATAGACTGCAGGAAAGATCTGTTTACGTGCATGCACAAAACTACAGAGTAATCAGATCAAACAATAGTTTGTTTTAACAACAATGGGGTATTCTCATAAGCAGAATTATTGGGTGTAGGCATACAACCATAAAGCTCAATGCATGAATGAAGAAAATCCTGCACACTGCTGTTGGCAAACTATTCACAATTTATTTTTTACCAACATTTGGGTTCCAAGTGAGCCTTTACAAATTATTCCCCTCGTTAAATTAAGTGTCTTCTTCTATGTGTGTTTTTTTTCTCTACCATGATGCCAGTCTGAAAATATACTGCAGGGTCTGAAACAAGCTTGAAAGTTGAGATGATGAGTGCCGGCCAGTGTATTTTCTTGTTCTGTCCACAAGTGGCCGTCTTGTTATTTATTTTTAAATTAAACTTGGCTTAGTGGGTTTCTTTTTCAATGAAGTTAAGTGTTTTTGATCACCTGCAGAGTGTTTTTTCTGGTTGTACAATCTGTGTACACAACCCTATTCATGCATGCTGAGTATTTTGCATCAGACCTGTCTGTGCCTGCTGTTTGCATATATGTCTTAGGACTGGTAAATTTGATCTTTCGTCGTGGCACACTGATGGGTGGTGAGAGCCAGACCGACGTTTGTGCTGGTCCCTCTATGCCAGGGGTTTATTTTTAATACTCAGCTGATTTAATTCTGCTTCATATTGTAAACTAAGTCAAGCAACAATATTTAATGGCTATAGTGGTACATATCATTGAGTCTTTAAATTAAAGTACTGGGGAAGAGCTGGTCGCTTTAAAGCTAGATTTAGATAAGGTGGTTTAGATGAGGCAACAGAGAACTTAATCATGAAGCAAATCGTTTTGCAGCAGAATCACTATCCTGCCGCTCAGTCACTCTTGGTCCCAAGCAAAGGACAATAATACATTTTATTTATTGTAAATAAAAGGAATTTCCAGTGTCAGGGATGTTAATTTATAACACTCACTATTGTCACTACTCTAGAGCGGGTGTCCCCAACCACCAGTACCGGTCTGTGGGTCATTTGGTACCGGGTCGCACAGAAAGAATGGATAAAATAGTATTTTATTGATCAGAGTCTGAAAGATGTTTTATTTTGAAAAATGCCCGGATACATTTGTCTGTGCCTGACCACAAGCAGCAAAAATGAGTAAAAGCAAATGTTTTTGGAGAGCTTCTTTGGAAAGGGGTAAAGGCCCAATGAGGAGACAGAAGAAGAAGAGCCAACGACTTCCAAGAAAAAGAAAGCTGCATTTAAAAGACAATAATAGGAGTCCTACTTAAAATACAGGTTTATTGCTGCAGGTGATTCTCACATGCCAAGACTGTTCTGCATAATATGTGGTGACAGGCTAGCAAATGAGGCAATGAAGCCTTCAAACTGCTTCGGCACACAGAGACTTTAAAGGCGTCTCATTGTCTCGGGATATAAATATGATCAGGGAGGATGAAAATTACTTTTGTGATGAATTTGGGATGAGAGTTGAAAGAAAAATACCCTAATGTTACATTGAACGGCAATGGAAATGACATTTTGTGAAGCGCATCGTTATTATTAACCTTCTTGACAACATAAATGTGCACACACTGTCAGTGTGTTACTGTCCTGTTGATAATGTTAACTACGTATTTACTTACTTACTCCTCTTCGCCCCCCTGTGGGTAATGAGGCTGCAGTGAGATCTCTCATCACATTTCGTCTGTGGCATCATGCCTCTTCTCCCCATAACAAGTGCATCTTTCAGCAGCTTCTCTGTCTTTATGACGCGCAGCAAATAAATTTGCAAAAATTTCTAAATTCTGTTTCCGCTTTGTCATTATGGTGTATTGAGTGTAGATTGATAATAAGCGGTCTGAATACTTACTGACTGATGGGAGTTGGGGAATTTGACATGGAGGACCCCAGAGGTGCAGTTATGATGTAAAGGGAGACAGTAAATAGTGACAGGTGACGTCCCAACTCTAGGTGGTGCCAGTGCTGCTGATTGTCCAGGTGCTGGACGTAATGTTGCTTCCAGTGTGTGCTGAAGTTGATAATACAATGATGTGTTTGGATTAACAGTCTGTGTGACTACAGATGTCTGGGTGACAGACCTTTTAGTCATTTAGTCATTTATTCGGCTCAATATTTGTTCTCTTATTAGTGCATCCCTATTAATCGACTAATTATGTTTTAAAAGCAATTCAGCCCGTTTGGAAAAAAAAGTCATTAAAGTTCACTTCATGAGTTGCATGTTTCTTGCAATACACTTTCCTTTCCAAATATTATATTTTTGTTTTACGTATCCACACTCAAGTCCTTGTAATCGAAATGGTTAAACAAAATACTGTTTGTTTTATAACAGCATGCAACAGAACTTTCCTTTGTTTTGAGTTTTGCCCCATAAGTGTTGGTTGTACACCCATTTATTTTGTAAATCCAAACCGAGCCAACATATAATTTTCAGGGTACTGTGTGTGTGGTTCATTATCAGTGCACTACTCTAATCTGGACATCTAGATATGTACAGATACTGAGCAGGTGTTGCGTCCTGTTATGAAAGAACTCAGCGGCTATAGAAGTGCAGCCATCAATCTGTTAACAGGCCGCTACATATGTTGTTCTGTCCCATATACTAGAAAGGTGCATTAGTTCAATAGAAATATCTGCCTTTGAGTTTAACTTGTACGGTAAACTGCAGTTTCCTTTAATTATTTCCCCTAATTGAAGCTTCAAGGTTATGTAGTGTGTATATTAGTCAACTCTGACTTTCAGTAAATGGATACAGAGGATCACCTCACAGGATGTCGGGCCACTAACAGTGAGGTGATCTGGGTCACAGAACTGGATTCTTGGCCCCGTTTGGTGCTGGCAGCATGTGACTAAGATTACACCGTAGTGCTGGGTCATGCTGTGCCTTCCCACTGTACTGTGTAAAGTTGTGTGTCTGTGGTTGCATGGTGGGTGGTAAATATAAGATTTTAGCAAGTGGATCTGAATAGTATGCCCTAAAATAACCTTTAATTTCTGGTATATTACGTTTGTTGCTAAATAACGAAAACTTTTTACTTTAGTGGCTACACATTGTGCTTTTTTGTTTCTAATCTTTAATTCAATACAATTTTATATAACTTTCTTCAACTACATTAACAGTAGAATCCCCATTTCCCTCCCTCCTCCTCACACATATACTTCCCCCCCACCCCAAACAAACCTTGGGTCTACATTGAAAATCATATTGATAATAATAAACTTAACTAAACAACAAGTAACTTACAATATATGCATAAGCTCGAGTAGCTGTTGGCAAAATGTACTAGTATTAATGTAATGATGGATAGAGATGTGAAATAAAAAGCACATGTACAGGATCACTTAAAAATAACCACCATTTATAAGTGGTAAATGATAGTTAATTAAACTTAATAGCTGTTTTCCTTTTAGCAAACAATGATATGATAATAATGTTTATTCATTATTAGTAATGCTATAACTTTTGTTATTTTAACAGTTTATTGTTGCACACAGTTTATATCCTATACACTGTATATAAGTAAGTAAACTGTGGGGAAAAAAGTTAGGAAATTTTAGTGGATTATTTCTCCATTGTTACAAAGCTAATTGTCATTGTATTTTACATAATCAGAAAGCCTGTTTATTTACCTTCACAATGAGGTCCAGCTTGTAAGGATCATGCATTTGTGGGATGAGCAGCACAGCTGATTATGTGGGTAGCGCCCAGGTGACATTTGGCAAAATTCTCTGTCAGTGCTAAACTATGTATTCTCCTGTTGGTACTGACTCGTGTTTTAATCTCCAGGCGCCATAAGACAAGACCACAGGATCACAAAGTGATCCATTTTATTCTGAAATATACTGGCTCGGTTCAAAATTCAAAAAGACAAAACTCCTCATCTCTTCTCTGATTTTGACATCAGATGATTTGCTCCCAAACACTGCTGCCAGTCAGGCACTTGAAATCACTTGTGTCAAGTGTGTTTTTTTTTTTTTTTTTGCCATTTTCTCTTTATCGGACAGATAATGTAAAAGCAATCAGGCTGAAGTGGATGTTTTCAACATCTTGCATGAAATCACATAGAGCTGCAACAACCACTAAGTGCACAAATAGTGAGGACTGCAATTAACTCTAATTCATATGCAGAGACATCAGCCTGAAAATGCTGTTTAGGCAAGTTGGCCCACAAATGTGACTTTGAGTCCTTAAAGGTCACCTTCATTGTAGAGGCTGATAATGTGTAGAACAATGAGAACTTCTTATTCTCATTGTTTAGATCAAATCATGTTCAGACTTGTACCTGGTATCAGGTCTGCATGTGCTTCACCTTACTTTACCCAATGATACACATGTCTTTGTATCTCTCTGAACCTTGTGTGTTTATTTCCACGCTTCTCATGAACCAGAAAATGTGCTCTATGTGTGTTGGGGATGCTAATTTTGAAATCTTTTTTCAACCGATAGCTGTCGGCCGATTATTACCGTTACTTATTTACACTGAACGCAGCCAGGGTGCTGCGTTCACTGTCTCCAGTTCACCGTCCTGGAGCATTAGCAGCCAGGGTGCTGCGTTCACTGTCTCCAGTTCACCGTCCTGGAGCATTAGAAGCCAGGGTGCTGCGTTCACTGTCTCCAGTTCACCGTCCTGGAGCATTAGCAGCCAGGGTGCTGCGTTCACTGTCTCCAGTTCACCGTCCTGGAGCATTAGAAGCCAGGGTGCTGCATTCACTGTCTCCAGTTCACCGTCCTGGAGCATTAGAAGCCAGGGTGCTGCATTCACTGTCTCCAGTTCACCGTCCTGGAGCATTAGAAGCCAGGGTGCTGCATTCACTGTCTCCAGTTCACCGTCCTGGAGCATTAGCAGCCAGGGTGCTGCATTCACTGTCTCCAGTTCACCGTCCTGGAGCATTAGAAGCCAGGGTGCTGCATTCACTGTCTCCAGTTCACCGTCCTGGAGCATTAGAAGCCAGGGTGCTGCATTCACTGTCTCCAGTTCACCGTCCTGGAGCATTAGAAGCCAGGGTGCTGCATTCACTGTCTCCAGTTCACCGTCCTGGAGCATTAGCAGCCAGGGTGCTGCATTCACTGTCTCCAGTTCACCGTCCTGGAGCATTAGAAGCCAGGGTGCTGCATTCACTGTCTCCAGTTCACCGTCCTGGAGCATTAGAAGCCAGGGTGCTGCATTCACTGTCTCCGGTTCATGAATAAATGCTATAAAGCTACAACTCCTCCGCTCTGTGCTCCCCTCCAGACGGGAGCCAACTTCCTGTATCAATGAGATACAGTATACTGTATAAGAGTGGCTCAGACTCTCTTAAGCTGGACCAGCTTTTCTCCTTAAAGTGACGAGGTTCTTCTCTGAGTTTTGCTCAGCTTTTTAATTAATTATTAATACTTCTTTTAACCATTTTCCTGATAGCGTTAATCGGTTAAAATCCTTAATATCGGTTAACGGTTAATTATTAACATTCCTAATGTGTATGTTTGGGTGGTCGTGGTGATGACTTGCCTGTGTTTTTACTTTTTGGTGCTGAAACTAATGGCAGAAAATTAATCTTCAACTATTTTGATGGAAAAGAGAAACCCATTAACAAAAGGAAAAAAAAAAGCCTCTGTTCGAAATGGAATAGGATGAAGCAGAAGCTTATCCAGTCCTATCCCAATGTATTATGTCCAATTACATGTTAACTAGTCATCAATAAGGGCCCCAACAAACATTTTACTTTTCTCTGCCTGGATTCAAAGATGCTCCTCCCTGATGTATTTTGATAAAATGAATTGCTTATACAGTTTCTTAAATTGCACAATATTTGCACGTTTTTTAATATCTTCCCGAAGTCCATTCCATAAAACCACTCCACAGATCGATATGCACATACTTTTAAGTTTGGTTGTAGCGTAATGCTGCTTAAATTTCAATTCCCCTCTTAAATAATAACCCCCTTCTCTCTCTGTGAAGAATTTCTGTATGTTGCTGGGTAGCATTTTATTATTTGCCCTAAACATTATTTGTCCTGTTTTGAAATCCACCAAGTTTTAGTGTTTGTAGTTTTGTGAATAGTATATTGGTGTGTTCGTTGTATCCTACATGATTTACTAGTCTTATGGATTTTTTTTGTAATGTGCATAAAGATTGTAATGTGGTTTTGTAGGAGTTACCCCAAACCTCTACACAATAATTCAAATATGGTAGCACCAGTGAACAATACAAAATATACATTGATTTGTCATTTAAAATGTGTCTTGCTTTCCCCATCAGTCCGATGCTGCGTGCTACCTTCGCCCTGACGTGTTTTATGTGGGTTTCCAGCAGATTTTGTGGTCAAGAATCGCACCCAGAAATTTGTTTTCATATACCCTTTCTATTTCAACATTCCCAATCCTCAGATCTATCGGTGCATCTAATCTCCGGTTTCCAAACAGAATCAGTTTGGTTTTGCTCAGATTTAATGAGAGTTTGTTTTGATCAAACCACATTTTAAGTTTGCCTATTTCAATCGTGACCTCTTCCAGAAGCTGCTGTAGGTTATCCCCAGAACAGAAAATATTTGTGTCATCTGCGAATAACACATTTCAATGTATTTGAAACCTTACAGATGTCATTAATATACATAATGAACAATTTTGGTCCCAAAACTGACCCCTGTGGGACACCACAAGTAATAACCAGTTGTGTAGATCGGTGATTGCCCATCTGCACAAATTGATTTCTGTTGCTTAAATAACTTTTAAACCAGTTAAGTACCACCCCTCTAATTCCATATTTTTCTAGTTTCGCGATTAATATGTGATGATCAATGGTGTCGAAAGCTTTTTTTAAATCTATAAATACTCCCAGTACATATTTTTTTGGTCCAGAGAACTGGTAATTTCTTCTGTTAGATCCATTAATGCTAATGACGTTGATTTTTTTGATCTGAAGCCATACTGGCTGTCGTTTCACAATTCAAGTGTGTCGATGAAATTATCTAGTCTGCTCGACACCAGTTTTTCTAAAAATTTTTGAGAATTGAGAGAGAAGAGAGACCGGCCTGTAGTTGTTGAACTGTTGCCTATCTCCAGCTTTGTAGAGTGGGATGATCTTAGCTGTTTTCATTTTACAAGGAAATATGCCTTCCCCAGTCCCTCTTCTGGCTGTGGGTTTAGGATTTGTGCTGCCAGTTTTGGTCCCACACTTACAAAAAATCTGTTGAACCCATCAACCACATCATTCATATTGTTTACTTTCTTGTTATCTTTTATGAAGTATTCAGGGTATTTTTTGTTTAATGAACCATTCCTGATAATATTGTTCAAAACATTCCACATGCCCTTTATATTTGTTTCTATTGTAATAGTCTTTCTTAGATTTCCTCATAATATTAATCAACCTATTTTTGTACAATTAGTATTTATTTTCTGCCTCTGTAGTTCTTAATTTTATGAATTCCCTATATAGAGTATTCTGTTACTCTGCATCTATGAAACATTTAACCTTTATAGTACTACGGTCTGCTGAACTCGACTGAACAGCTAAACAATAACCAGTTTTGACAGCCTGTAGACTAACCTAAGAGGTAGTATCTGCTTTAACATCTCATCATTATGAAACCGTTACGGAGCAGAATGATTGTAATCTGTCTCCACAGTTACTATACAAGCAAATTAAATGAGTTGCCCCACTGGGAGACGGAGCCGGGCTCGGGTAGGCTTAAAGGATTTCATCAACCTCAAGCAACAATGGATGTCTTTTATTCTTAAATATCCCCGCTGGACTTGATGAAAAAATGGCTGAGGCTGTGGGTGGTGAACGCAACAAATGTGTACAGTTACAGTGAATGGCTTTTTGTGTCTCTTGCTCACTAAATCCTGTGTGATCCTGCGGTCAGTCATTGCTTCATTGTACAGTCTGATAATGTGTTGAAAATTTGAACTTGTTGCATGTGGAAATCTTGCTCTGGGTCTCCATCATTGAGCTCCATCCTCTCCGAGCTCTGGTATCAGGTCTGCATGTGTTTTATCTTAATGCATGCAGCATGTCTCCTTATGTCTCTGAGCCTTGTTTGTTTGTTTGTTTTGTTGTCTGTTCTGCCGCCACACTTGACATGAACCAGAAAACGTCCTCCACTGTGTGTTTGTGTGTTTGGGTTTTATAGACCAGACAACTAATCGATTAATCAAGAAAATAATCGACAGATTAATCGTCGTGAAAGTAATTCTTAGTTGCAGCCCTAATCGCATCAACTACTCTTATAATTGATTTTTTTTTTTCATTTTCTAAGCTGAAGTGTTATTCCATGTATTTCATATAAACTGAATATCTTTGGGTTTTGGACTGTTGGTTGGATAAAACTTTCGATATTTACTGACAGTTTATTGATGAAACAATTAGTCTGTTAATCAGTAATGAAACTAATTGTTACTTGCAGATCTAGCAGTATGTACGAGAAAATCATGAACTGAAGTTTCAGATCTCTACTACTGTAATTCCATGAAGTATTTAACCTTTACAGTACTACGGTCTGTTGAACTCCACTGAACAGCTAAACAATAACGAGTTTTGCAGACAGCCTATAGCCTAACCTCACAGGTAGTATCTGCTGTAACATCTCATCATTATGAAACCGTTACGGAGCAGAAGGATTGTAATCTGTCTCCACAGTGACTGTACAAGCAAATGAAACTGGTCGCCCCACTGAGGGGAGTCAGGCTCACTCATCACCTTCAAACAACAATGGATGACATTTAGTCTTAAATATCTGTGTTCAACTTGATTAAAAAAAAAAATGGTGGAGGCTGTGGGTGGTGGATATAAGAAACATGTACAGTATGTGTTTTTTTTGTCTTGAGAACAAATGTGGGGAACTTTTTCTTTATCTAACCTCCAACGCCCATTCATGTGCTGCTGATAGCACGCTGTGTGGGTGTAGGTGTTGCTATGATAGGGGGTTGGAAATCCATTTAAAGGCTAAACATCTCCTCTCCTCTGATCTACATGTAACGGTCTTCCCTGCTGCTTTGATTTCTTAAACTGAGGAATGTGTTTGTACAGCGCAGCATGGGAGTCCACCTGCTGTTAAACTGGTAAGTACAGCACCAGAGAGAGCAGGATTACTGGGCTTTAGATCAGCCAAACTATTTTAAAAAAGGCAGCAGCATAGGTCAAGTTAATTTTTATCTGACAGTTAAACTCTGCAGTCAGAAGAATCTGTGGGCAACTAGGGATGTTAATACTCAACGGTTAACCGACATTAAGCATTTTAACCGATTAATACTGTTAAATATGTTAATAGTCAAAAGAACGATTAATAATTAATTAAAAAGTTGAAGAAACACAGTCTGTCGGGATGGCTGCTACAGTAACCCCCCTGACGGTGAACTGGAGACTGTGAACGCAGCACCGTGGCTGCTACAGTAACTCTCCTGACGGTGAACTAGAGACTGTGAACGCAGTACCGTGGCTGCTACAGTAACTCTCCTGACGGTGAACTGGAGACAGTGAACGCAGCGCCGTGGCTGCTAAAGTAACTCTCCTGACGGTGAAAATAACCACCCCCTGGCTGCTAAAGTAACTCTCCTGACGGTGAACTGGAGACAGTGAACGCAGCGCCGTGGCTGCTCAAGTAACTCTCCTGACGGTGAACTGGAGACAGTGAACGCAGCGCCGTGGCTGCTAAAGTAACTCTCCTGACAGTGAACTGGAGACAGTGAACGCAGCACCGTGGCTGCTACAGTAACTCTCCTGACGGTGAACTGGAGACAGTGAACGCAGCACCGTGGCTGCTACAGTAACTCTCCTGACGGTGAACTGGAGACAGTGAACGCAGCACCGTGGCTGCTACAGTAACTCTCCTGACGGTGAACTGGAGACAGTGAACGCAGCACCGTGGCTGCAACAGTAACTCTCCTGATGGTGAACTCAGTTGTCTGTTGTGCTCTTATACTGCACCTGGCGCACTGCTGCATGTGAAGCACAAATCTTGTCGGTTAACTGTTAATAATCAGTTATCAAGGGTCGGTTACCAGTTAAAAAATTTCTAAATATTAGTATCCCTAAACTGGGTTTTTAAAAATCTGCATTTAAGAAGTTTTAAAAAATATCTGATTTTGTGATCCAAACTAGAATATCCGTTCTTAAATAAATATCTGTATATTGTATGTGTAGACAGGACCTGAAAAAGTAACCCATTTTTCAAAATTAGCATCCCTAGTGGGCAACGGCACAAGATTTTGGTCAAAGAACGTATATTGAAGTATGTAAACCGTGTAACCGGTAATGTACCGAGGGCATCCAGAAGTCTGCTGGTTTCATCCAGCAGGTTTCACTGCTGATCGGAGGAGGCTGGATGAAGCAGACAACAGATGTTTGCTGTTGCTGAGACAGACTAAATTGTAGGTGTTCAGATTTAAAGCTATGTTATTATTGCAACTGAGGATTATTTTGTTCTCTTTTTTTTTTTTGTTTTTACATTGGTTAGTCTATAAAAGACCCCTAACAATACCCATAGCCAAATGTGATATCGTCAAATTAAATGTATTATAATTTTTGAAGGTTTGACTTGAGAAATTATTTTAACACAATTGTTGATTTATCTTTTGGTGATGAACTGCAATAGTTCAAACTTTTCATTAAATAAAACATGGCATTTAAACCCTTCATACAGTGGCTACATGTTTCTGCTCTTAATATACCCACACTAGGGATAAACCGACTTTTTCAGTCACGATACCAATACCTGGGCTTTGGGTATCGGCCGATAATGATCGTATATTAAGAATACGATCCGGTTTCTGTAAATGTTATGTACAATCCCAAAAAAAGCAGTAAGAAGTGAAAGTCAATTTTTCTTTCCATTGCGGAGCCACACTGATCGGCGTCTGTCTGATGGTGCATCTCTAGCTGTTAAGGAGCGCTTGATTTACGCAGCAGAGTTTTCTATGAGCGGAGCATTTTAAATGTCAATATCGCAGTCGATCATGTTCATTAAATTGTGGGATTCATTTTGGAGCCCAAAGACGGAAACATTAAGCTTACATTGCTTACTGAAACCAGCTCACATGATGTAAGCGAGTTGTGAAACAGGACATGCCACGTGCTGTTTTGTCTGCACGTTGACTTTTGTCTTTTACATGACTCAGCATGTAAATTGTAATGTGTGGTCTTTCCTTTAGGTTGTGTAAAGGCTGACTCACTAAAAGCTTTGGTTGTTTCTGTGTAACTGATATGTACTGGTTGTTATTTCCACTGACAGCTGCCACCATAATTTGACATTTACAACAATTAAGTTCATGATACGTGGCCCATGTATCTGAAGTGGTATCGACTTGACTTGTGTGGAGGAAAAAATGGTAACGACCAGAACAGGAATTCATGTGACATGAACAGCCAAGTGCCTGAGGGTTTGTGTTCCAACCACAAACGCCAACAGATAATTGCATTGTTTGTTCCAACTTTCTTTTTAAAGGTGTGCTGGTGGTTTAAACCCAAATTAAGGAAGATATTAAGACAGAACTGCTCTGCACAACAAAAACCAGTTATGTTTGGCCAAGTTTGAAGCATTCAACGGGTTTGAGAGATGGCCTTCGTTTCTGTAAATGTTATGTACAATCCCAAAAAAAGCAGTAAGAATGAATTAACTGAAAAATAATAGTATCTCAAACTAAAATAATTAGAAGTAATCTGCATTTGTATAGCACCTTTCATAACAAATCAATAAAAAAACAAATAATCAATAAATGACATTATAATTACAAAAATACGACTCAAACACAGCCGTAACCTTTGAAATGCAAGGCCACCTCTTGTACACTAGCATTAATTTTACTGTTTGGGTTTGGGATGCACCGACACTGATACCAAATTTACCAAGTCACTGGTGTACGGGTTTATTATTTTCATAATAAATAATAATTCACTAAATTTGTTGCGATGTATTTACTGGTTACATCCTGTTTTAAGAAAGTGATGTTTAAGTCAAGCCTAATGTTGCTCCGCACATAAAATCCATCACTTTCTTACCGTGAGGCATACAGCTTATTGATTAAACACCGGTATTGGATCGTTATCGGCCGATACCCAAAGCCCAGGTATTGGTATCAGGACTGAAAAAGTCGGTTTATCCCTAGTGTGGGTATATTAAGAGCAGAAACATGTAGCCACTGTATGAAGGGTTTAAATGCCATGTTTTATTTAATGAAAAGTTTGAACTATTGCAGTTCATCACCTAAACATAAATCAACAATTGTGTTAAAGTAATTTCTCAAGTCAAACCTTCAAAATTCATAATACATTTAATTTGACGATATCACATTTGGCTATGGGTATTGTTAAGGGTCTTTTATAGACTAACCAATGTTAAAAAAAAAAAAAAAAAAAAAAAGAGAGAGAGAACAAAATAATCTTCAGTTGCAACAATAACATAGCTTTAAATCTTAACACCTACAATTTAGTCTGTCTCAGCAACAGCAAACATCTGTTGTCTGCTTCATCCAGCCTCCTCCGATCAGCAGTGAAACCTGCTGGATGAAACAAACCAGCAGACTTCTGGACGCCCTCGGTACATTACCGCCCAGCTCTCTATAGAAACAGTGAGTCGGCCTGTTGCCCCTCTAACTGTACTGTTGAGGCAAACTCTCTTATCTCCGTTCACCTCTGCTCCGCTGACAGGAAGCCGACCAATGTAAACACGACCTTGCAGGCGTTTAACAATCGCCCCGTCATGGGGAAATATGAACCCCTCACGTGCACACTGTCATGCAAAATGTCACCTGTTGTGTGCATGTCCAAGAGCAGGGCTGCGCATATATATATATATATATATATATATATATATATATATATATATATATATATATATATATATATATATATATATATATATTATATATATTTATATGCAGTTATGGTTACAGACTCTTCATCTCCCGATACTCATATTTTACTCTAAACTCCAGAAAAAAACACAAAATGCACAGTTAATAAAGTTAACCATGAATTCGACAGATAGTTTGTTTTGTTTTTATTTGTGTTGATATTGTGATAATATTCTTGTGGCCATGACAATCATGTAGAAAATAAGTGTGATATGGCGACCGCCCTTTCACAGCAGTTGTGAAAGTGGCCTGTTAAACTTGACAGGACGGCAACTAACCAAGCCTTGTGGTGATGATCTGTTTATGGAATAATACGGTAGATTCCCCTCACCTGGCTGTACAGTTCATTGTGAAACCCTCAGTAGATACAGACAGGCATGAATGCACACTGGTACACACATTTAGCGCTAAAGATGACACCGCCAACACAAACATCTGGTTGTGAAGTCTTCCTCCTCTTCCTCCTCCTCCATCTCCTGTGCAGTCCAACACAACAAGCCTGAACAGGAGCCACGGATCAGGTTACTATGGTTATAGATCCAGGCGGTAACTCTGTCCACCAGCCTGCTTATTCTGGGATGAGTTAAAATTACCTCCACAGTTGTCTTTGTTCCCCTGCGCTCTTGTTTTTCTTCAGCGCTTTTCATATTTTGTCTGATTCTCTCTTGAAGCAACCACACATCCTCTTCCCCTGCTTTTATCCTTTATATGTTTTATACATAGTAAAAAGTTATTTAATGTTTGTGAAACAAATTGCCCTTCTGTTACATAGCAAGACACAGTTTCAGTTCTCTGTTTTTCTCGCACCAGTTCCTCGTGTCTCTAGTTTCCGCTGTGATGTTTTTGGTGTGTGTGGATTCCCAGTCAACGCAAACAGACAGAAAACAGAGGGGGAGTCGAGGAGGGTGTTTCTGTCTCCTGGGCGACAGTGGAAAAGAGCATGTCATGGAGAGGATATCACGCTGCAGTAGCATGGCTCTTCTGGTGCGCACATGCCTCGTCAGACTCCAAGTCGCCCAGAGGCTGCTGGGATACTTTCTGTCACACTCCACATCTCACCACTGACTCACAGTACAGACAGACAGTCAGAGGATGGACAGCACTGGGGCCAATTATGTGTCTTCATGTGCTGTGTGCATTATTCAGTGGTCAGAAATGGTGGCTTTCTAGAAATGTTAGTAGTAGTAGTTAGTCGCACCATGGCTGCTACAGTAGCTCTCCTATGGTGAACTGGAGACAGTGAACACAGCATCATGGCTGCTACAGTAACTCTCCTGATGGTGAACTGGAGACAGTGAACGCAGCATTTGGCTGCTACAGTATTTCTCCTAACAGTGAACTGGAGACAGTGAACGCAGCACTATGGCTGCCACAGTAACTCTCCTAATGGTGAACTGGAGACAGTGAACGCAGCATCATGGCTGCTACAGTAGCTCTCCTGATGGTGAACTGGAGACAGTGAACACAGCATCATGGCTGCTACAGTAACTCTCCTGATGGTGAACTGGAGACAATGAACACAGCATCTTGGCTGCTACAGTAATTCTCCTAACAGTGAACTGGAGACAGTGAACGCAGCACTATGGCTGCCACAGTAACTCTCCTGATGGTGAACTGGAGACAGTGAACGCAGCACTATGGCTGCCACAGTAACTCTCCTGATGGTGAACTGGAGACAGTGAACGCAGCATCATGGCTGCCACAGTAGCCCTCCTGATGGTGAACTGGAGACAGTGAACGCAGCACTATGGCTGCCACAGTAACTCTCCTGATGGTGAACTGGAGACAGTGAACGCAGCACTGTGGCTGCTACAGTGACTCTCCTGATGGTGAACTGTTGACTCAGTTGTCTATTGTGCTCATATAATGCAGCTGGCGCACTGCTGCGTGTGACGCACAAATCCTCAGTTAACGGTTAATAATCGGTTAACGACGGTCAGTTAAAGATTAAGAAAATTTTTCAAAATTAGCATCCCTAGGTCTGTCAGTCAATTGTGACGGATGTTCATAATGGACAGTTTAACTAAACTTTGTCAAATAAAGTTTTGGATGAAAAAAGTTTTAGTGCTCTTAGCAGCATTTATGCTTGATAATCGGCTTAATATGCTCAGACATCGGACGATGCCGATCACTAGTGCATGCTCACATGCACTGTGATTACTCCTCTACATCTTTACACAGCAAATACTTGTTTAAAAACGTGTCTTAATTAAAGTAAATTAAAAGACTCCTTTTCAAATATTAGCACACATCAGTCATGACTGGGAGAGTGGTTTGATAATGCAATATTCATCTATCACTCAACTTTTTCTGTAAAATGTTTCTCTCTCTCGCTCTCTCTCTCTCTCTCTCTCTCTCTCTCTCTCTCTCTCTCTCGCTCTCTCGCTCTCTCTCTCTCTCTCTCTCTCTCTCTCTCCCTCTCTCCCTATAATAATATGCACCCTCTATAGGTGGAAAACTTGATTGCAACACAACTCACTCATGCTGCCGTCCTAAAGCAATATTTCACTTGAGAATCTGACATGAAATCAGTCACACTACACACTAACTTTTGCTTGTGATTAAATGCTGTCTGTCAAATTAACTTATGTTTCACCTCCCTCCTCCTCCTTATCCTTGACCCCTCTGTCTCTCTCCTCTCTGCCGCCTTCTTCCTCCTCCTCCTCCTCCTCCTCCTCCTCTTCCTCCTTGCCCCTCTCTCTTGCCCCTTCCACACAGATGCTCCCAGCCGCCCAGCTTGACAGGAGTGATGGGATGTGTCAACTAGGTATTACACCTATCCCATTGCCTTTTGTAGTTAAAATTGCAATTATTTTGTGTAAATTAATCTCCAGGCCTAGTACATTATTTTACCAGGCGGGGTTAATAGCTAACAAAGTCGATGGTTGACTTTTTTTTTTGTTTACTTTTTTTTAAAACAATTAGTTGTTCAGACTTGCCATTTCATTTTTACAAACATTTAAGAAACCTAGTTATTTGGTCATTTGGGTCTTAGTTTGGGCTAATATATCTATAAGTTAGCATAGAAACTCTTTAAAATATGTTTAGCCTAAATCATCAGCGTATGAAAAGCAAAGGATGTCACACTCCAACAAACAAGTAGTTATACTGCTATAATACAAAAGCAATGTTTGTTTTAATCAAAAACTGTAACGTTATTTCGGTAACTTGGTTTCTAAGTAGAGTTGTTCCAATACTCATACCAGTATTGGAAATGTGGCCGATGCTGCCCAAAATTGGTCGGTTATCGGCAAGTACACCAGTCTACAGTCTATGCACCGATCTGATACCATGATTTATTAACCCAGAAGAAACCCTGGATGTGTCATGACCACTGGCAACTACTGTCCACTAACCATACATGGTCAGTAGCAAGCAGCTGTTGTTGTTGTTAATAATAATAATAATAATAATAATAGCTAGGGCTGAACAATTTTGGAAAATAATGTAATTGCATTTTTCTTACCAATATTGCAGTTGCAATTAAATATGCAATTTAAAAAAAAAATCCTTACCTTTATTATTTAACAAACACAAGCAACAAAAAATCATTGTATAGTATGATCAACACAATATTAAATTAAACATAAACTGTTCTTTCTTGTCAGCCAGGCCTCTATGTTATGATGAAATTAGGTGATGCATGAATTGATATGAATGACTTATTTTTATTTAACTACTTCAATCACAGTAGTATATTGACTGATTTGTTGAACTTCTAGCCATGTAAACATTTAATAATTATCAATTACTGAAAGTCAGTAACTAATCACTCAAACTAAAGTGAGTTTGAAGACAGCGAGCTTTGAGGTGGAAGTCTACATTAATGAAATATACTGTAAGACTCTGCTAGGGCTCCGATGTACGGCTTGACCACACCAAAGTTGTAGTAGCTAAAAACTCCATTATGGCAGCCTAGCTCAAATATGTGCAGGATGCTGTACCGTTCATCCAGTGTTCTTATCTGAGCCATAAACCCAGGCTTGGTCACCGTACTGAGGCTGTGTTGAGCCCGAGGCCATTGTACGACAGCGCGAGGTACAGCGTAGCGAGCCAAGGTGATGCTTCCTCTGACTGCTCTGCTCCCTCGTGTCGTGTAATCGCAGCCTTTGCAGTTAGAAAATCATGTTTTATCATATCGCAAATGCAATTAATCGTTCAGCCCTAATAATTGTATAATTATGATATTTTTTTTTAAAAACGCTGGTGTTAGATTGGATCTCAGTATCAGCTGATACAGCAAGTTCAGGTATCGGGAAGGAAGAAATGGTATTGGAACGTCTCTATTTCTAAGTAATGAATGAATTTTCTTTTCAGAAACCAGATTTTTAAGTCACTCTTCACCTCTTTATTTAAAGGCTTAGGTTAACATTTGAACACCTCAGTGACCTATTATCACACTCTTTTGTGTTGAAGCACTACGTCTTGGGTGAGCCCATCGGTCCACCCTGATGATCAAGTACTGTAATCCTTGCGTGACACAGTTTTATTTACAGTGTAGGAACACTGTAAACTAGAAAATTTCTTGCAGAAATTTCGAGAGTGACACGGGGGCTACTGCCGGGACGAGCACCTGACGTGCGTGAGGCAGGAATGACCGTACCGATGAAACAGGGTCTCTCTGCTGAGTAATAAGACACCTCCCACGAGACTCTACAACAAACGGTCTGGAGTTATGAAAGGGGGCGGGCTAATGTGTAGCGGGGGGCTCTGAGTCTATGTTGTCAGATAAATGACATCAGGTCTGGACCGCCATCACGGATGACAAATTTGGAGCAGACCGAAAAGTACGCTAAACTTACAACAAATTCCTTTACGTGGCGAATCACGCCAAATGGCCGCCATGCTACGGCAACGTCATTCAACAAAACCAGTCTCACAAAGCTTTTTCACAGCACCATATTACTAGGATTTGAAGGCAAGTCTCTGTCTCCAATCTCACACTATGCAATCAAGAAAACCTCCAATCACAGGTGGGCAACTGGCATGGTGATCTGATTGGCTGATAAGAAAGAAAGATAAGAAAGATATTCTTTTATTTTCCCACACTGGAGAAATGTACATGTACAGCAGCAAAGTGGAAGTGCAATAACAAGAAGCAAGATTTTAATGTGATGTGAACCACCTGTTAGTAATCAGCCACTTCTGGGCAGTTGCTGCAGAAAACAGAACGATTCAGCCAATTCTCCATATATGGAGATGTCCCCCTTGTGTGTGTGTGTGCGTGCGCGCCATTCTGTCTCTGTGTGTGTCTGTGTGTGTTAGGGAGCCTGGCCAGGAGCGGAGCGCCCCACGTTGCTAGGCAACCTCTAACTCCTCACACTGCGGTTAGAGGAGACAGGATTGCACTGGAAAAGCCTGAAGCAGTTGTTCCAAACAACTCCTATAAATCAAAAACCGTAACTCCTACAGCAAAATATGACATCTGACGAGCCACAAGACTCTGACGAACAAGCCAGTGTGGTTTTTGTGTCTGTAGTGTCAAAAATGTGGCCACCATCGCAGTTTTAGAAACTGCTCCTTTTCTCTTCTCCAAAACACCGAAATTAGAATGGAGCTAATGGGGAGTTTTGCTGGAGTTCCGGTCACTTCCAGGCATTTTTAGCCAAAATATAATCTGACAGACTCCAGAGGACATGTCTACGACCACAACGAGTATACCTACCAGAAGATGAAAAATCTGTCTTGGGGAAAATTGTGGAAATGGCAGCGAGTTAGAAATTTTTTTTTCAGTCAGGAGTTGAGGCTCGTCTCCCCTCTAGCGAGATGCACACACTCTGAGAAAATGCCAAAAAATGCAAAACCCCATTTTTTACATCAAATATTTCAAAATAAAAAGAAAAAAATATAAAATTCACTAAATATTCTCCCAAAATACACCAACTGAACTAAAATTGACCTACTATAGTATGCTAGTAAAATACCGAAATTCGAATTGATTTTTTTTTAATAAAACCCATCATTTTCAATCAATTTTTCCTTTTTTCAATTACCCGAAAAACGTGAACTTAAATACACACCACCCACCCATTTATATATAATTTTTTGGTCCCTCAAAACTGTAAGGAGAGCGAACGAAAAAAAGGCGGAAGGGAAAGAGATGAAGAACTAGAAAATTTCTGCAGAAATTTCGAGAGTGACACGGGGGCTACTGCCGGACGAGTACCTGACGCGCTACCAGAAACAGGGCTCTCTCTGAGTAATAAGACACCCCCACAACTCTACAACAAACGGCTGAGATGAAAGGGGGCGGGCAAGTGGAGCGGGGGCCTGAGCTATGTCGTCAGATAAATGACCTCAGCCTGCCGCCACATGAGAGAAATTTGAGCAGACCGAAAAGTACGCTAAATACAACAACTTCCTGTTACGTGCAACACGCCAAATGGCCGCCATGCTACAGCAACGCCATTCAGCAAAAAGTCAGCTCACAATAGAGCTATTTCACACACCAAATTGACTAGATTTAAGGCAAGTCTCCAATCTCACACTATCAATCAAGAAACCCCACCAGTGGGCAACTGCACTTGCTGATTGGCTATAAGATAAGAAAAAAGAAAAAAAAAGATATTTTATTTTCCCACACTAAAAACATTACACACAAAGTGGAAGTACAATAACAAGAAGCAAGATTAATTGATGTGAACCACCTTTAGTAATCAGCCACTTCTGGCATTGCTGGGCAGAAAACAGAACGATTCAGCCAATTCTCCATATATGGAGAGTCCCCCTTGTGTGCGCGCTCCTATTCTTCTCTTGTGTGTCTGTGTGTGTTAGGGAGCCTGGCCAGGGCGGAGCGCCCCACGTGCTAGGGCAACCTCTAACTCCTCACAGCTCGGTTAGAGGAGACAGGATTGCACTGAAAAAGCCTGAAGCAATTTTCCAAACGAATGCCGAAAATCAAAAACCGAACCCTACAGCAAAAAAGACATTTTACGAGGCACAAGACTCTGACAACAAGCCAGTGGGTTTTGTGTCTGTAGTGTCAAAAATGTGGCAACCAGGGCAGTTTTAGAAACTGCTCCTTTTCTCCTCTCCAAAACACCGAAATTAGAATGGAGCTAATGGGGAGTTTTGCTGGAGTTCCGGCACTTCCAGGCAATTTTAGCCAAAAGTATAAGTCTGACAGACTCCAGAGGACATGTCTACGACCACAACAGTAACCACCAGAAGAGAAAAATCATTCTTAGAGGAAAATTTGGAAATGGGAGCGAGTTAGAAATTTTTTTTTCAGTCAGGAGTTGATGCTCGTCTCCCCTCTACGATGATGCACACACTCTGAGAAAATGCCAAAAAATCAAAACCCCATTTTTTACATCAAATATCTCAAAAAGTATACAAGAAAAACATATTTAGATTTAGGAAATATTCTCCCAAAAATTAGCACCAACTGGAAGTTAAAATTGACTCTTAAGTTGAAGTATGACTGAGTTAAAAATACTTGAAAACGGCCAAAATTATTTTTTTTAAATCAAACTCCATTCATTTTCAATCAAATTTTTCGCAGTTTTTTCAATTACATCGCGATAAATTAACGTACTAGAATTCTTTAAATAGCCCACCATTCCCACCACCAATTTTTATATATAATTTTCTGGTCCTCTCAAAACTGTAGAGGGCGAATCGAAAAAAGGGCGGAAGATGAAACAGAAAAATAATAATAAGAATAAAAACGCGCAGGATTACAATAGTGACTGGCCGCCCAGTCACTATTGTAGCACAGCTTGCTTGCTGCAATAGTGACTGGGGCTTGCCCCTGTCACTAATAAGTAAAAACGCGCAAAAACAAAGTGACTGCTCGCCCCATCACTATTTAGCACAGCTTCTGTGCTGCAAGTGCTGCTATCCCCTCACTAATGATTGATGAGCCGGCGGGTGCAATAAATATTTACTCTTTCACACATTGTACACAAAACCATCCTGCAGATAATTTAGTTGTATTTAATCAGGAAGACTCATTGAGATCGCTTTTACATGAGAGACCTGCAGTAAAAATAGATATATACAACTCAACAGGACAATTCAGTCACACACATGCATGGTAATTCCTCCTCACAAATATTATTATTATTTATTAGGGCTGTCAGTCGATAAAAGTATTAAATTGTGATTAATCACATGATTAATCACATGACCTCTTGGACACTGCCGAGGTGCCCCTGAGCAAGGCACCAAACCCCCAACTGCTCGGGGCGCTTGTCAGGAGCAGCCCCCTCACTCTGACATCTCTCCATTAATGCATGTATATGGGTCCTGCATGTACTGTGTATAAGTTACAACAGAGTGTAAAAATTGAATTTCCCCTAGTGGGACTAATAAAGGTTGATCTTCTTCTTCATTATCCATAGTTAATCGCAAATTAATCACACAATTTTATCTGTTCAAAATGTTCTTTAACTTAATTAACAAAATAAATCAATGATAAATATTGTCCAGAAACGCTCACGGGTTCTGCATTTAGCATTAAAAATAAGCCCAAATCATAACATGGCAAACTGTAGCCCAACAGGCAGCAACAGCTGTCAGAGTGTCAGTGTGCTGACTTGACTATGACTTGATCCAAACCACATGTGATTATCATAAAGTGGGCATGTCTGTAAGGGGAGACTGGCGGGGACCCAGAGAACCCATTTACATTCACATATCTGGAGGTCAGAGGTCAAGAGTCCCCTTTGGAAATGACCATTACAAATTTTCCTTGGGAAAATTTCGTGCAACATTTAGCCTTCTTCCCTACAAGCTAGTATGACATGGTTGGTTTTCTAGTTTCATATGATGCCATCATCTTCACTTAAGCTGTAAAATTGAGCCTGCTACAACCTAAAAATCACTTTTTAGGTTTAGCGTTAAAGAAAGACAAAACAAATTTGCATTAATACATTATCTTAGTGTTAACTTTGACAGCCTTATTAACAAAATTAGTAAGTACAGCAAGTTGTCAGAGGAATAATTGTCGCTAAAATCAGTTCTAGTATCATTGATTTGCACTTAATTCCTTCACAAAGTCTTATTTTAGCATCAAGTGCTCTGTCAACGTAGTACAGTAGTATGATTCCACTGCTACATATATGAAGGGAGAAGTTTCTCAGCATTTTCGGCTCGGAGGAGACCAGATGGTGGAACACATGATTTTCTCACAGTTGTTTTTTTTTTTTTTTTTAAATGATTGATTGACGTCAGTTACTTTATACTTTCTATACGTGTGTTGACAGTTAATGGTATGACTGACTGATGTCAGCGTCCGATGGGTGGGACGGTGGCGTACCTCAAGGTTTGTTGTTTTACACAAACAGAAGTTGGCATACCACAAGGATTTAGACAATACCACTCCACCCTGGTAGGATGAACCGGTTGACTTGATGTTTCTCTACCTCCTGCTACTTTCTCATCATTTCTCAGCTGTCTTCCTCCTCTCCATCAAACACGTCTTCGTGTTTTACTCTTTACCCAACTTCCTGCATACTATCGCCTCTCTATGTGTTTGCCTTCTCTTCTCATGTCCGTCAGACCTGTTGCCAACATGGGTTATTAAGTGTAGAAATTAGTCCTTCAAAGGCAGTTGATTATTTCATCTGTGGAGTATTTGTTAAGGATTGGTGTAGGTCTGCAACTACCCATTACTTTCATTATTGCTTAATCTGCACATTTCTTTTTCTTGAATATTTTGTAAATAATATCTATAAAATGTTAGAAAATACTGAAAAAATGGCCATTACAATTTCCTAAAGGCCTCGGTGACGTCTTCAGATTATTGGCTTTGTCTGACTAATAAAGATATTTAGGTTACTATCACTAAAGATGGAGAAACAAATAAGAATTTTGCTTGAAAAATCACTTGCACAATTAATCAGTTATCACAATAATCGATTATCCGTTTCAGCTCCGGATCGGTGAATCATCTACTGTAGTCAAGTTACCAGAACCAAAACTGATCTTACATAATGTGTTTAGTAATCAAGAAACCAGCAGGAGCCAAAATAGTGCTGAAATGTTTTGAAAGGAAACCAAGAAAGCAGATCTTGGCATTTGTAAAGCTATAAACAACATATTTTCTCTTTTTACTTGGTTGGTGGTTGGATGGTTGGTCGCAGTTGACATACTTTTGTCATTCAAAATAGACGGGACCAAAAACAAGAGACCCAAGATGAGCTTCTAATCAACAAGAAGTGCAGCCTGCCAGCTTCCAGGCTCTGTGATGTGATGAGACCTTCACAATGAAGTTAGGATATCAAAGCCCTTTAAGTTGGAAATCAAAATAATCTCTCTGTTTTTCTGTCTCCCCAAGCAGATGAGGCAGTCCTGGACGATGTACTTGGACTGAAGGATTCATCTGCAGTGTTCACATCAGAGCGAGATAGAGGAGGGACGGAGGAGGAAGAGGAGGAGGACGATATCGAAGACCCAAGGATGGGCGTGGGGAAGAATACCACCTCCAAATCGATGGACAGCAACAGCGAGGGAGGAAAATTTGAAGAGGAGAGCAAGCATGCCGCAGATTTCTACCCTATTCCGGTACACAAATGTGTTTAATAGCCTGGTTATAAAATTATTATTTAATGGCAAATTAATCACACATTTCTTCAAAATGTACTTGAAAGGTATTTAATACTTTTCTCAACATGAGAGTGGGTAAATATGCTGATTTATGGAAGTAGATGTATTCATTTATTGCTAGAAATCAAGCAACACAAAACAATGACAAATATTGTCCAGAAACCCTCACAGGTTCTGCATTTAGCATAAAATATATGCTGAAGTCATAACATGGCAAACTGCAGCCCAACAGGCAACAATACCTGTCAGTGTGTCAGTGTGCTGACTTGACAACTTGACTATGACTTGCCCCAAACTGACTGTGATTATCATTAAGTAGGCATGTCTGAAAAGGGGAGACTCGTAATTACACATAGAACCCATTTTCATTCACATATCTGGAGGTCAGAGGTCAAGGGACCCTTTGAAAATGGATATGGTAATGTTTCCTTGCCAAAATTAAGTGTAAGATTGGAGCGTTAGTTAGCCTCCTTCATGGCAAGCTAGTACGGCATGATTGGTACCAATTGATTCTTTAGGTATTCTAGTTACATATGATACCAGTATCTTCACTCTAGCTTTAAAGCTACTACTACAAGCTAAAAATTTCAAGTTGCGTTAAAGAAATTAGTGGTGTTAAAACAAAACGCCTTATGATCGCGTTAACTTTGACCGGCCTAGCTAATAGTGTGGTGTGGTAACACATTCAACATATCAACTTAATATGTTCATAATGTCAGTGCTAGATTTACAGCTTGTTTCCTACACCTGCAAGTCTGGCAAATATCAGTTAATGCAGGTTAAAGTGAAGAATCTGACCATTGCTTCCCCAACAAGATAAGAATAAGATAAAACTTTCCACAGAGCTGTATTGGTTCTATGAAGCCTGCTGGCTTCCTTTATGACCTAACATGACCTCAGTCCCATTTGTTCGAACAATCACAAGGCTCCTCTTGTGCCATTTTCTGGAGCCATTCAGTAGGACACAAAGGGAAGGAAATATGATACAAGCCTGAAGTTTCCCTTTGTTTGCATTTAGGTTTGCCAATGTTTTACAAAGTCCTTTTACACATGGAGAGACTTTGCTCTTGAGTGTTTTAATCTGGGGGAGTTTTCATGTAGACATAGAGTATGTTAATGTGAAACAGAGTCTGTCGTCTCCCTGAGGTTTTCTAAGAAGCAATTGCAGGTCTGTACAGTAAAAACTGCAGAAATCACTCTGTAACCACATCGTAGATGTTGATGGATGAGCGTCTTTGCATACTCTTGTGTCTTTGCATGTTGTCCCTCAGGCATGAAGACATTCAGATGTGTGTCATCTTTAAATGGAATCTTCCTGAAGCTGTCACTTTTTATTTAAATGACCATCCCTTTCCTGATTAACATGACACGGATGCTCTCCGGAGATTCATGGGAAAAGCGCCCACTCATACATCACAAACACTCACGCGTACACTCAACAGAAGAATTTGTTGAAGCATCTCGTTTTCATACTGTAGGAAAACACTTGTTCATGTGCAGGATGGCAAATCTGGTTCATTGGTGATTATTAGACTTTGCATTTCTGCGTAGCTTTGTCGCAACTTCTTCACCGCACCTACATTTCTGTTGTTTTTTTTTTTTTTGTTTTGTTTTGTTTTTCACACAGTATAGCACGCAAAGTCTCAGACGTGAAAACAAACTTAAACTTCTTCACCACACCGACAATTGTACCTACATTTCTGTTTTTTTTCTCATGGTCTAGCATGTAGACACAAAGCTACGTAAACATTACAACTTCCTCACTGCACTTGCATCTGTTTTTTTTTCAAATGACATAACATGCAAATATGAAAACAGATGCTCAGACTTGTCAGCTGGCCAACACTGTGAGTGTTGTTCCCCATCAGCTCAGTACATAAATCATAAGTACTGCCTTATGACGGATAAAGGGCAGCATTAAAGACCTAAATTGTGTCTGTTTGTGTGTAAAGGTGGTGGTAAACGGCGTTGGCGGTGCCAGTGGAGACCAGGATACTGAGAACACAGAGCTGATGGCCATCTACACTAAAGATAATCAAGGAGCAGAAAAGGTAACTCGAGAGGAAAAATGTAGAAGTGAAACACGATCCTCACGTGTTTTCATTAGTCGTCCAAAGTGTTAGTTTACTCCAAAATAAGCCTCTATTTTAGCCGACTGACACATAATCACATGATTCAAAGAGCTTACTCGTAATCACAGTTTTAGTGACTTTCCCTTTCCTTCCTCACCTTTCCCCGACATTCATTAAGATGTAATCCTTCAGATTTCAGTCCTAGTGGATTTATTATCCATAGTTACTGTAGTAACAACAAGTGTGGTTTGATGCAAGAGCAAAACACTCCTTGAGAAGCTACTCTGTTGGAAATACAGCAGCTGGTGTGTTTGTTTACAGCGCAACTAAACAAACGCATGTTTTATTAAAAAAGAGTTGGTCAAAATCGAGTAGACTGGACAGTGTATGGTGAATCTGTGACCACATTTTTATACAAATAGTCAGTGGTCATGTTTCTAATGTCAAGTCCAGCATTGCATGTCCACCAGGTCTGATGTACCCTCTCGTGGAATGCACCTGACTGGTCCCTGGTTTTCTGGCGGCCTGCTCATAAACTTTCTGTTATTCAGACAAAACAATCCACCAAATTCTGCTGTAAACATTTCAAGCGACGCCGCTGCTGAATCTCATTTTATTTTAGAACTTGATCGCCTAGTTTCGCAGCTTGGTCCAAGTTTCGGGAGCCGGACACGTCACGCTGGACAGGCTCATTTTCATAAAAGACTGTTCCCGCCTTTTCATTTTGACAGCACAAAGGCCAATGAGGAAACTTCGACCAATCCTGTAGCATCATTCAGTCACTCAGTGACAGCATGTTTACATCTGTAGGCCCTCTGAGGTCCAGTCAAACAGTCAGTAGTTTTTCACCCAACAGCAGAGTACAGCTCCCCATGTACCAGCTGCTGCTCCTTCTTTCATTACTACTTGCAAAGAATTAAAACTGATCTGCTCTTGATTTGAAGATGGATTTTTGATGAATGATCGTGGTCAGCTCTAACATATTACATTTCCTGAGCTGCATCACAATAAAGATCACCTTGTGTTTTGCCACTTGAATGCTTTTAGTGTGAGCAGTGGTAGGAAATGGTAAGGTCGCATCATCAGTAACATTATGTAATGATGTGAACAGTAAACTGTGAGGCTGATGTCAATGGGGTGAAAAAGCACTGCATTACACGCTGCATCGTTTCCGTGTTTAGGTGATTTATGTGTTAAACCTAACCTGACCCGCCAGGTGGTTTGTTACTCAGAACCATTTGAGATGCCGTTATTGTAAACTATTTGGAAAAGGGCGGGTACTTCCAAATACAATACTTGATGCACCGATCCAACCTTGTCGGTCCCGATATCGATACCTGGGCTTTGGGTATCAGCTGATACGGAGTACCGATCCGATACCTGTGTTTAATTAATAAGCTGTATGCTTCACTCTATGGTAAAGTGACTGGGATCATTCTGTTATGTGTAAGGCAACATCAGGCTTGACTTATTGCTTTACTGACTTTTAATATATAGATATAAATTCACTGAATGTTTCTTTATTATTAAAATAAAAAATCGTACATTAACCACTTGGATAAAAATCTTTAAAATAATTGGAATTACAATTCAAGTGTAAACTGTTTTAATGTAGCAACATATTTATATATTTCTGAATGAATTAAAATTCCAGTATATAATCTATATAGTATATGAACATAGAATTAAATTGAATAGATCAGCCCCATTACCATAGATACCAGATCCAGCTATCGGTGCATCTCTGTCATTACTGATCAGTTAGGTTTCAGAAAAGCATCCATTCATGTGTTTTCCATGCATTTTTTTTTTATATTTTTGACATTATTTACTAATAAACATGTGCTGTTTGCCACAAGAGATGTCTGATCTCTTAAAATAAAAGGGGGGATTGGAAAGTGTTTCACTACTTGTCTTTTTTGTATTTCATATAGTGAAACTCAAACTCACCACTGAAGCTAGTACAAAACAAGTGCTGACTCATGTCTGTCTCTGTGTTATCTTCTTTCTTCTCGTCACTGTGACTGTGCATTTTTCTTCACCGAGAGAATGAAGTTTTGTTCTCTTTCACACAGTTTCTTTCTTCTGTCACTTTTCGTTTTTTTTTTTTTTTTTTTCCTCACATTCATAAAATCCAGCCTTTCTCCTACCAGCTCCGACGTGCTGTTCACACATCGTCATGTCATCTGGCAGTTATTTACTCTACTTTCACATTCATGAATTTTACCAGAAGACATTATTTTGACCCTTTGTGTGCAGGACAAAGCACAAATGTTGAAAGATTTGAATCATTCATCTGTTTCTTTGTGTGTGTGTGTGTGTGTGTGTGTGTGTGTGTGTGTGTGTGTGTGTGTGTGTGTGTGTGTGTGTGTGTGTGTGTGTGTGTGTGTGTGTGTGTGTGTGTGTGTGTGTGTGTGTGTGTGTGTGTGTGTGTGTGTGTGTAGAGCTCAATGTCTGAAACGCTGGACAGCACCGACAGTACGGACGCAAGGAGGATGGACATGATCTATACCATAGAAGACACCCCGCCCTGGTACCTGTGTGTGTTCTTGGGCTTACAGGTAAATCCACACACTGGTTCAGTAGGTTTAAGCAACAGTTGGTAACTGTAATAAAAATAACCTTTTGTCATATTTGCACATGAAACAGATAATCTGTGAAAAAAAAAAACAGGTTTCCCTTTTAGTTGCGCTGATGCAAGGGTGTCAAATATACAGCCCGAGGGCCAGAACCGGCCCGCCAAAGGGTCCAATCCAGCACACTGGATGACTTTGCAAAGTGTAAAAATTGCATTATATTATATTAGATTATAATCAAGGCTCAACTCTGAAATACTTTGTCACATTTATGACTTTCAACGGGAATTATGTCCAAATTTAAGTTCATACAAGTCAGAATCTTGACAAAGGGAGCCAAAATGATGAGATATTATTAAGATATTAAATTTATTATTAGTCATCATAGGAAGTCATAATTAAGATAGAGTTTTAATTTAACTTAAACTTGGGAGTCAAACTTAAAAGATATGATTTAAAGCTATGTATATTCATTGTGAAAACTGAGATTTTCCATTTAAAGGCTCAATTTTGAGATATTTTTCACATTTATGACTTTTTATTGGAATTAAGTCCAGATTTTAAGTGAATGTCCAAAATTTGACATAGTAAGCCAAAGTTATGAGATATTAATTTATGACTAATTAAATCATAATGAATAATTAATTCCAATTTTGCAGTCAAATACACTTGTATTTGTATTTTTTTGAGAGGGAATTAACCACTATAGATGACAATAGCAAAGTAGAGGTTGACCGATAATATTTAGTACAGAGATTTCAAAACTGGCAGATAAAATTTCTGAGTAGCACACAAAAAAATACTTTCCTGCGACAGTGGTAGAAAGTTAAAAACAGTTAATTTCAGACCCTGATCGCAATATATTGAATCGGAAATGCTGTATTATGACAGGTATCGTATTACCAGATTCTTGCCAATATGCAGCCCTAAAACAAATAAAGAAAAAAGGTTATAATGATAATCTGATGTATAAGCTAGTAACTGGTGTTTTTGTTCTGAGTTTACAGTCACTGTCAAACAGTAGACACACTGACTCTGTAGCTTCTTGTCTTTGCAGCACTACTTGACATGTTTCAGCGGAACCATCGCCGTGCCCTTCCTCCTCGCCGAGGCGATGTGCGTCGGCTTCGATCAGTGGGCCACCAGTCAGCTCATCGGGACCATCTTCTTCTGTGTGGGGATCACCACCCTGCTACAGACCACACTGGGCTGCAGGTACGCTCACAATACTGTCTCACCTCGACTTACAGAGAAATGCTTTCCTTAATACAAACATACATGACCGACACACATGCTCTACACTGCAGCTTTTCGGTCTTCCACTTCCTCACCTCCTCCTTCCTCCTTTCTTCTTTCTCTCATCTCTAAGTACCACTTAAAGATGAGAGCCATTGTTGACATGAAGTTCCTCTTCCTCCATCCTTCCTCTTCATGTCACTCTTAAGTGTGTGTGTGTGTGTGTGTGTGTGTGTGTGTGTGTGTGTGTGTGTGTGTGTGTGTGTGTGTGTGTGTGTGTGTGTGTGTGTGTGTGTGTGTGTGTGTGTGTGGCGCATTTATACCTACACGTCCTTTTTTTGTTAGGATAGGTTCCCAGAACTTCACAGTCAGTCAGTTTTTAATTATACCATAATGTGATGAGTTAATATTTTAAGTTCCTTGTTTCGGTCATGTGATTGCAGTTTTTCTTTTGTACGACCAGAACGTGAACTTCCTGGAGAGGAAGCTTATATTTTGTGAATTGAGACGACCGAATAGAGGACGAGGAGGTTCCAGGAACTAAAGACGTGGCATTTGACTGCAGACCAGCGGAGTAACTACATGTAGTTCAATTATTGCATCACTTCTGGACAAGCTCCAGTATAGTCGATTTCACACACAGCCGTGTCTTTGTTGGCGGCCCATCAACCAAGAGAGAAGTCCCTGCTTTCAGTTATACCTTTGATGCACATGTCAGGAATAGTTTATTTTACCCAGCTTCTCACAGTTTAATTACCGTACATTCTGTTAAACGAGGACAACTGCTTGACTTACAAAAAATATAAACATATCTTTGACCTCATATCATCACGCTGACTGCGCACTTTCCTCCCTGCCTTTTACTCCCCTTCAGTCCTCATGCTGCCCTCGACAAGCACACGTCTTGATTAGGGGTGTAAGAAGTATTGAAAATATCAAATATTGTGATATTATGTTTTGTGGTACTCTATTGATTCTTAAAAACACTATCAATTTTTGATTAATAGATAACATGGATGATACTTTATTTATTTATTTACTTTATACAAAGACATGAGCCCGCTCAGTGTGCAGGTCCTCTCAAAGTTATGCTATGATGCTGTGAAAAAAGTTAACTTTTCCTGACTCAGATTTTATGCAAATGGTGGTTTCCTATATACTATAACAGCTTTCTGAATATTACACTTAAAAAATCACAATATATCACCTTACTTGCAGTAGCGCAGTTAATCACAATGTATTGAATTGGAACCCCTGTATCATGATACATATATCGCCAGATTCTTAAGAAGAAGAAGAAGAAGAAGAAGATCTACCTTTATTAGTCCCACAATGGGGAAATTCAATTTTACACTCTGTTAAACTTATACATGGTACATGCAGACCTGAAACACACATACATGCATTAATGGAGAGATGTCAGAGTGAGGGGGCTGCTCCTGACAAGCGCCCCGAGCAGTTGGGGGTTTGGTGCCTTGCTCAGGGGCACCTCGGCAGTGCCCAAGAGGTAAACTGGCACCTCTCCAGCTACCAGTTCACACTCAGTTTTTGGTCCATGTCGGGACTTGAACCGGTGACCCTCCGGTTCCCAAGCCAACTCCCTACAGACTGAGCTACTGCCGCCCCCGAATACACAGCCCTCGTCATGATCCGGTACCTGGAACCTTGTCTTGATCCAGTACCTGGAACCTTGTCTTGATCCGGTACCTGGAACCTTGTCTTGATCCGGTACCTGGAACCTTGTCTTGATCCGGTACCTGGAACCTCGTCTTGATCCGGTACCTGGAACCCCGTCTTGCAAGCATTGCAAACAGTTGAAATGATCTGGTACCTGGAACCTCATCTTGGTCCCGTACCTGGAACCTCGACTTGGAACCTCGACTTGGTCCCGTACCTGGAACCTCGACTTGATCCCGTACCTGGAACCTCGACTTGGTCCCGTACCTGGAACCTCGACTTGGTCCCGTACCTGGAACCTCGACTTGGTCCCGTACCTGGAACCTCGACTTGATCCCGTACCTGGAACCTCGACTTGGTCCTGTACCTGGAACCTCGACTTGGTCCCGTACCTGGAACCTCGACTTGGTCCCGTACCTGGAACCTCGACTTGGTCCCGTACCACCTCACTTGTCCCGTACCTGGAACCTCGACTTGATCCCGTACCTGGAACCTCGACTTGGTCCTGTACCTGGAACCTGTTTAATTCCCTGGGTCACCAGCATTCTTGTTTAATGCTGTCAAGCATACATATTGCAGTGTGATCCACTTTGTGTTTCGCAAGCAGAGATTCACCTGATTCAACCCTGAGGATTATATCAGTCCCGTCACTCAATCATCAATAAAATAATAGTCTCTCTGATCTGTGTTTAAGTGAAAGCCAGATCATGTTGGGTTGAGGTGTTATTTGTCTTTCACAGAAGAGTTCACTGAGGTTATCTCTGACTTTCCATTTGTGTAATGAAGCATTTCCATCATGTCATGACAGAGTCTGAGCATCACATTATTGAGCTGCCGCTCTGGCCAGATTAGCTCATTCAGGCAGAAACCCAGATAGACGCAGATTCTCGCTGTTACTTTTGACAACAGCTCCTTGTCCTTGACTGATCCCTTGCTTACTTTGTCCTCAAAGTGTGACATTTAATAAGGCAGTGTAAACAGTTTAAATGATGCAATACATTCTTTTTACACTGTTTCCTCATACTTAACAATTATGTTTCTCTTCTTTGAGGTTGGATCAGGCCTCTTGCCCTCGGGCTTTGATGAGGTACTTTCCAATGTCCATGTAAGGAACAAATATATGTCCGATAACTTGGCCACATACCAACATCAACAGACCACAGACTGTCCTGTACGATGGGCTTTACCCCTCCAAGGTACTTCTTTGTTCTCTGTTTGGTATCACGAACATGATTCGTAGCGGGTTTGTTTGTTACTACCTGGAAAAAAACCTGTTTCATTATCCAGCCTACTAGTGATGGGTCGGTCGCGAACGAAATGGCTCTTAGAGTCGGCTCTTTGAAGTGAACGACGAGAGCTGGCTCCTTATTGGGAGCCGTGTTTTTTTTTTTTTTTCTCTCTCTCTCACTTTTTTCTCCTTGCGCCGCACGTAATTGGTCAATATGTGTTTGAGCCTTGTGTTTGCGCTGAGCAGAGGGGAGGGGCGGGAGTTACACTCGCAGCAGCAGTAGCGCACAAACACACACACACACACACACACACACACACACACACACACACACACACACACACACACACACACACACACACACACACACACACACACACACACAAGACAGACAGACAGACAGAGCGAGAGAGAGACAACATCGACACATTAGGAAGGTATCGTAAAAAAATGAGTGACTCCAGGACCATTTCAGTTTTATTGACAATACAAAGGCAGAGTGTCGAGTCTGCAAGAATATCATAGAGCCACAAACAACCTGCACAGGAAAACAACCTGAGAACAGTCCACCAATCAGAGCAATGGGAAGATAAAACAGTCAGTTGAGTGTGATATTAATGAAGGTGCCAGTGTGTCTACTGCAGGGGTGCAGATTTGATAAAGTGAAGATGCCCGGGGGCCAGTAGTTTCTTCTGATGTTTTTTTAACTAAAAAAGTTACATGCAAATTTACACTATTATAAAACAATTTTCATTGTCACAATTCTCTTTATTTTTCAAATGGCAGTGTAACCAAATATAAGCCACTCAGGCAGACATGAACAACTCTAAAAACACAATTCTGCCTTTAATTCATATCTGGAGTGTCAGATAACATTGAACATTGAACTGTATGGAATACCTTAAATTTCCATGAGTTTGATAAATATCTTTGCCTCATGAACATTTTAAACAGGAGTTATATGTAATGCAAAGTTGTCTTTTATCATTAAAGTTTAAAACAAGTACATTTTGCTCTTGTCTTTTACAAGATCTTTCAGAGTAATAGTTTTTTGTCACCTCTACAGGTACACAACATCAACAGTTATAACCAAATCTTGTTCAAGATGTTTAATAAAATGAAAAAAGTGCCATAAGTCCAAGTGCATAAGTATGCTTTTGGCTTTTCACTGTTAATAGTGACAGATTCAAAACATTCATTTTCAGCTTGATCAAGAAACCAATAACTTGCTGACACTAATGAGAGGGGTGATACTGAGATCTGGATTTCAGCAAAGAGGCCAGGTCTGGTTTGAGGGAAGTAGCTGAGATGCGTAAAATGTCGCGTAAGTGGGAGTCACTTAGTTTTGACCTCAGTCGGTTCTTGTTTAAGTTCATGACAGAGAATGTCTGCTCACACAAATATGTGGAGCCGAATAAGCTCAGCATTTTCTTAGCTAATGTTCGCATTTCTGGAAACCTGCCTTTATCCAGCTGCCCATAAAAGTCAACAAGAGAAAGCTGCTGGTGTTTACTGCGCCGCTCATCATCACACAGCATCCTTCTTGTCAATTATGTGTCACTTTATTGAAAATTATAAAATGGTTTTCTGTCTTCTGGATGGTTTTGAGTTCAGTGACAAACACACTTCTGAGAACTGAGCAGAAGAGCTGCTCAAAGTGGCCAAAGAGTGGGATGCTGTGTTACCAACAATGCAGCTAACATAACAATTACATTAGTAATTCATTTTGAGCATAATTTTATATTGTTGTTGATAATAAATTAATTAAAGCAACAAAATAACCTGAAGAGCCGTTTGGGAGCCGGCTGTTTTTAGTGAGCCGAGCCGAAAGAGCCGGTTCTCTGAAAAGAGCCGGAATTCCCATCACTATAGCCTACACCTCCGCTACAGCCACTAGTCGTATGGGGTTAAAGGGGTATTTCACTTATTTAGTATTGCACTTCCATTAAAGGGGGGACTTGTAAGAGACTCATTAAAAAAATAAATTGTCAGAATTGCTCAAAAGAGCTATAGATATGACTTTTAGTCCCTAACACTGTATGGATCAAGCTCCAAAAATCTGAATCCTACCCTTCCCATAATGCAGCTCCCTTGTCTTTCAGACTCCACACAGGCTCCACACATTTTCAGGTCCTGACTACACACATACAGATATTTAAAAATGTATATTTTCCTCTATTATTTTGGCCTCTTGTAATGAGCATGTGCCAGTAAGAATAACACAGATGGCGGACAATCACAGTCACAGGAGGCCAAAGCAGGAAACACCTTAAACATGTCGAGGCTGAGCAGTGATTGAATGTGCTATTGGGCAATTGAAGCACGGATGTATAAAGAGAACTGGATACAGCATTGGAGGCGGGTTTCCGGTATTCCTATGAAAGTTGCTCAGTGTCACATTAGGCCAAAATGGCTCGACTTCTGAGTGGAAAGGTACCCGGACCTTCCAGCAATCTTCTGCATCCATTGGGCCCATGGAGCAGGCGTGGTCACATGGCTCGGCCACGGGGTCACAGCCGTCATACTGTCATCACATGAACGGAGGAAGGGAAATAACTCTGGATTCGGCTATTAGTGTGATTTATAATGATTTAGATAAGGGCTATTCGAGTGTTCATACTAGGACATTGATTTACCTCAAAAAATTTAAAAAAAAATTCTGCGAGTTACAGATCTATGGGAAAAGTACCAGTATGAACATTAGCTTCAAAGCCCAGTGCTCCTCCTGGGGGCTTGTATTGTAGGTGAGGTCTGGAGCATTCAGAAGGGCTATGGACATAAACCTGAATCCTTTCATCATCTGGAATCTCAGCCCCCCATAAACAATAACTGTAATCGATCTGACTGTAATGAAGCGAATGAGAAGGGTGCTGACAAAATTACTTGATCCTTAACTTGTGCTCTCACTTGAGGTGACATTAAATATTCTGGTGAGAGTTTGGAGTCGTTTTAGTGTGGACTGAGATATTTTGTGTATCTTTGTAGCCTCAGACATGACAAAGCTTCTCATAGCTGAACTCAGCTGTAGACAGATTTTCTGCAAATGTTTGGTAATATAAAAAAACTAGATGATGCCTAATATTTGCCTTGTCATAGCAGGAACGGGGGAATTTTGTCTTACTCAGTTATTCCTTGCTCTGTGACTCAAACAAAGACACAGCAGAGTCTGGTCTTTGCTTCAACACGAGTGGCATTCCTGTCACACCAGCAGCCTCGTCTCTTTCTGAGGAAACGCTGAGCCGAGGTGGCAAAGACGCTGTGTTTCTATTCATGGAGCAAGATGGTCTGCTGGAGGACAAGAATCAACACTCCTGTTTTTATTTTGAGCATGTACCCGCTTATTTGCATATTTAGCATTTAAATCTAATGACGAGTGAGTCAAAAACTTGGGAGAAATATAGTGAAGAGGATAGAAGGATGAGATGGAGAGAGAGGAGGGGGTGGTTTGATAAGCCATGGTGCCAAGTGAGGTTGATGGAAAAACAAGTCAATGGCTTTTCCAGGAAAGGTGTGTACATGCATGTGTGTGTCTTCACCCAGTATCCTGCTTGTGTGAGCAGCTGCCACCTGCAGACATTTATGCAACTGGAGATGATTCATTCTGGATTTGCTTTTCTTTCAAAATGATTCAGTTATTTTCTTAAATGCATTTCCTTTCTTATATTTGTCCCTTGAAAAGTCCCTTCCTGTTTACTTAACTGCCCAGCATGACCACAGGCTTTCATGGTTGGAGAAGTTTACTTTCTGAAGTTTCACACACACACACACACACACACACACACACACACACACACACACACACAGTATGTAAATAAAAACTGGGGCTATCAGCTGATTAAAATGTTTAATCTTGATTATTGGCATGATTGTCCATAGTTAATCATGATTAATCATATTTTTTTATCTCTTCAAAACGTTCCTTAATAGCAAGTATTTCATATACTTATCAACATGGGAGTGGAAAAAATATGCTGCTTTATGCAAATGTATGTATATATTTATTATTGTAAATCAGTTAACAACATAAAACATTGAGAATAATAATAATAATAAACCCTCACAGGTTCTGCATTTAGCATAGAAAATATGCTGAAATCATAACAGGGCAAACTGCAGCCCAACAGGCAACAACAGCTGTCAGTGTGTCAGAGTGCTGACTTGACTATGACTTGATCCAGACTGACTGTGATTATCATAGAGTGAGCATGTCTGTAAAGGGGAGACTGGTGGGGACCCAGAGAACCCATTTACATTCACATATCTGGAGGTCAGAGGTCAAGGGACCCCTTTGAAAATGGCCTCTTTCCTCACCAAAATTTTGCACAAGTTTGGAGCGTTATTTAACCTCCTTCGCGGCAAGCTAGTATGGCATGGTTGGTACCGATGTATTCATTAGGTTTTCTAGTTTCATATGATGTCAGGACCTTCATTTTAGCTTTAAAACTGCTGCAACCTCTTTAACATTGAATGCATTAAAGAAACTAGTGTTAACATGAATTTGCATTAATGCCTTATCACGTTAACTTTGACAGCCCTAATAAAAAAAATACAACAATTTATTCCCTAATCATCAAATAACCACTATAGATGACAATAACAAGTAAAATGATAACATTTACACTGACTGGTTGAAATTATTTTTCATGACTGTTCTGTGACAGCAGTGAAAACAATTTGTTGGTTAATAATGTTAAAAAAAAAAGTCAGTAATTTCCAATACATACTTTTAAAACCAATAAAATTTGATTTTTTTTCTAAATTTATTTGTGTGCCAAGTACATGCATATGAGGAATTTGATTCAATTTTAGAAAGACAATATGAAGCGGACATTTAATAAATAGGAATCTGAACTGATGCACCTCTAAACAGAACAAATACTAAAACCTTGTATTGTATCAGACATTACAAAACCGTGGTTGAATGCTATCACTTTAATCACTCGCCTTTACAGACTGAGAAACTAAAGAGTTATTTAACCTGTCGGGACTCTAAATCCTCTGTTTTGATGGCCAAAGTGATGTTCTTCACATAAAACAAGAGAGGGGTCTGATGTAATATTAGCAGCCAGACACAACAATATTTTAGTTTATGCAGTTTGAAAGCTTGATCCCAAACGTTTGAGCTACAGTCTCTGAGCTGTCCAGCTTTACCATGCTCTGACTCCATGCTGCATAACACTCCATATTATAGATCAGAAAAGCAATAACAGGATCTGTTTGTTTGCGTTGAATGAGCTTAGTTATCGCAGAAGACATACATACCTTGCTGCAGATATAATCTATATGTGCACTCCAAGATAAAGAAGCATCCACATAGATATCTAAGTATTTAAAGAAGCGAAGTTGTTCAACCTATGTCTTATAAATGAAGGATAAGAGTTCAGCTGAAATCTAAAAATTGTACCTCTGTAGAAACGTACCTCTGCTTGTTTTTTCTCACTCAATACAAGGAGTCAAACTACAGTACATATCTTGAGGTCTCAAGCCTAAATCCTTTTAAAAACTAGTCTAAAGATTATAGTGTCTCTTCCTTTGGTGTATTTATTAATTTGACTTTGTACACAGACTGGAAACAAGCAGCTTTACAAAAAAACGTGATGACACATCATACATTATGAAGCTGTATGGCTGCTGGAAAGCAGCATTAGTTAAATATCAATGTTTGTACAAAGAATAACAATAGATGGATCATAGTTTGATCTCTGTCATGTCTTTTGACAGATTTAATTTGGGTGTTGGGTTTGAAGTCAGTGTGCAAGTGAAACTCCAGATGAACAGGTGTTTAAAACAGCTCAAATGTTAAGTTAACTTCCTCTTTCTTAAGAAAATAAAAATGCTCCATCCCATTTTCAGTTTATTCACACCGTTTTATTTCTGTCCTTGGTGTTTCCACTGATATGACATTACAGTTGATTTATTCAATTTCATCTCTGATCAGATCTTCTCATTTCCCTCTGTGGTCTTGAATGTGTGTGAATGGTGCTGAATGTTTGACATGAAGAAAATGGGGGAAGGAAGAATATCTGTGGCAGCAATAATTGATCTTACTACCCCATCCTGTGTTTGCCTGACCTCAGATTACCAGACAAACAGACAACCAGGGAGATTCTCACACTCAAGCCAGAATAGCATGAACTGTGGACCCCCAATGATGACTTTTTTCCCTTAACAGTGTACTGGGAGGAACATCTGGTATACAGAAGCATACAGATAGAGCACAAACGTAAAAGATTGTCCATCAGAGAGACTTTCAAAGGAGTAATATCCTTCTGTGAGCTAGAAGAGAAGTGCTGTCAACTCAAATGCTGTCAGCTGGTGGCTCTACACAGAAAACCACCTTGCTTTCTACTAAATGTAACACTCCTTTTGTTGTATACTGTATAGTTATGTCATTTTTAAACGGCGCTTCTCTTGTGTTTAGGTTGCCTTTGTTCCAGGCCAGCGCTTTCGCCTTCCTCGCACCAGCCAGAGCCATCCTGTCACTGGACAAATGGAAGTGTAATACCACAGGTAATCTTCTTCTGTCTCTCTTCATTTGATAGAGACGCTCCCGTCTGATATAACGCTGCAGATTATTGTTTTTATTTGATCCCAACTCCAAGTACTGTCAGCATCACTACCTACAAATACAGCAGACTTAAAGCCCCCCTCCGGATAGTTTTACTTTCTGTTTTCTAGTTATTGTTCTTTCTCAAACAGAGATTGGGGGTGTGATTAATAGTCAGATGTAATTAATTACCATGGCAACCAGATTGCATCGTTTTTCAACCAAGTTTAGATGAATTTACTGTTTATAAGACAACAAATGAGACAAGAATTAGCGCAACTCACCGACTCTCTCACTCGCTCTCCTCTTCACCGTCTCCTCCTGGCGAGGCGGCGTCTGGCTGCACCAAGGTGCCGCACGCCGGTCACAGCGCCTGGAGGACGGTAGACATGTTGCCGAGGTCCGGTGTGAGAAATGCAGTTTTGAGATGTTTTGGAGGTGCAGCGTCCACCAGCACCGGCTGCTCTCGCCTCAGCTCCAACACCGACACTACACCAGGCTACACTGTGATTCATTTATTTCTCTAATGGGGCTTTTCTCGTCTTCTTATGAGCTGAAAGTTGTGCTCCCAACCTGTTAGAGGCCCGCAAACCTCCAAAACAGCATCAGCTGCTTTCTGTCAATTATCTCCAGCAGCAGACGATAAAGAAGAGAGAGAGAGAGAGAGACAGTCAGTGTGTTGTGTTAATTCTGCCTGTGGAATTTTGTGCAATCCATTACATTGATTTCACGTGTTCACAACACACGAATGCAGTTATTAAAATAAACACACTTAACTATGGTGGAGGAAACTAAAAAATAAGATGAAAACCCTCAGTTAGCTGATTCAACAAGTTGGGCTAGCTAACTACAGCTAACTAGCTAACTAGAAAGACAAACTGTGTTATCTTGGAGGATGACATTTGACCTGCAGCTTCTATAGTCAGACTTCATATTCATGTTTTACAAGGAACCTTATTTTTTATCAAAAAGAAATTTGTCAAACAGTGTGGCTAATTAGCTTAGCCAGGAAATGACTCTCATAGATATGAAACATCACAGAAATGGCGAAATACACTGGAGGGGGGCTTTAAGTGTTCCCAGATGGGCTCTGCCGATTTCTATCTGCATGCTCCAAATTAATAACTAGAGTTATGATTCACATAGTGATTTAATTAAGTTGTCTCATTTTCTAACCTCCTTTCTAATCTCCCCGTCTTTTTCCGTGACCAGAGGTTCCAGTATTCAACAGCACAGAGCTCCTCCACACGGAGCACATCTGGCACCCCAGGATACGAGAGGTGAGGTAGAGAAAGACAAATGAAAGACCTGAAAGGGAGAAAAAACATTAGATTAGATTGCTCTAAAAGAAAGTTTGTTTTTTAGAGAAGTAAACTTAAGTAAATATTTGAGTAAGATATTAAACTCCTTATGTATCTTTTACACAGCTTACGTTAGATAATAGATGTTTTTTAAGCTAATATGTAAACGGGAGCATTTTATTGCTTCGTCACTGTCTGTACATATCTGCGGGGTTTGGTTTTCTGTGACAGAAGCCCTTAATTTGCATTAACCTTTTCAGCTTGTGTAAGCCAGTTGAGTAACTGTTTTTTATGTGAGGCGTGAATGAGACTAAACTCAATCAGACCAAATCAAATTGTTGAATGGGGCATGGATGGGCTGAGGGCAGGAGGATGAATGTGCCTGTGATAGAAAGTGACCGAAGAAAACACAAAGACGGGTAAAGACGGGACCAACAGGGTTATTATTCTGTAACCTCATCTCCTGCAACCATGATTCATTCATTTGAGTTCACATTGTTTGGCTAACGATGGGGAAATATGTTGATTTATCAAAGGTGCTGAATAATTAGTGATTAATTATTAAAATTGATCAGTGCTGAGCTGAATCAGACAGATTCCTTCTTATGATCAAATACGAGAGGATGTTCTAATAATCGCCTCGTTCATAAAATATGTGGACTTTGCTGAGTGATTTAGTGCCACTGATTAAAATATATTTCATTAAATGTAATAATTTCTTTTGACATCATTGTATTAATTTAGATTTTTAATTTAAGAAGTCCGATGTTTGCTTGACATCTAGGCCGAAGAGAATTACAGAATATGCCAAATAAAGTCTATAAAAACAGTGACGTTTATAAAGTCATTGATACATGGTCTTTTTGTGTTAACATGACTTTTCTCCAGCTTCCTCCCACAGTCCAAAGACATGCAGGTTAATTGTTGACTCTAAATTGTCCATAGGTGTGAATGTGAGAATTAATGGTTGTCTGCCTCTATGTGTCAGCCCACCTTCACCCAACGTCAGCTGGGATTGGCTCCAGCCCCTCCGCGACCCTGAAATGGATAAGCGGTTACAGATAATGGATGGATGGATAAAGTTACTGAGATAAACTGGAGGTGAAGGGATTTATAGAAAAAAACGTCCGTTTTTATTTGTGCGCTGTGAAACTGAGCCTGACTAAATCCAAAACGAACCAAAAGCATCAATTTCACTCTAATTCAGACCAACCAAACAGACAATGGCTTGTGAAAGCACCATAAGTGTGGAGCTCCACCTTCTGATTTATAATTTCTGAAAATAAATGTTTATCGACTTTTTGTTCTGTCTCTACAATTTCTGTGTTGTCAGATCCAAGGGGCGATCATCGTGTCGTCCCTGGTCGAAGTGTGTATCGGAGCGCTGGGTCTCCCCGGGATCCTGCTGAAGTACATCGGACCTCTGACCATCACCCCCACCGTGGCGCTCATCGGCCTGTCTGGTTTCCAGGCCGCAGGGGAGAGGGCTGGAAAACACTGGGGCATTGCTATGCTGTAAGTTCAGTCGCTCACACAAAGAAATGCACTTTAAAAACATCTTTACAGTGACACTTGACCTGAAATCCACTTCTCTGTTGTCCCTTTGTGTGTTGAGTTCATTTTGATGATGTTGATTGTATTCTGGGGGAAACAACTGGGAATATACTGAGTATACAGATATGCGGCTGTAGTGGAGTCCTGCAGGAGTTGTGTGACAGGTTTCTATCTATTAGGGCTGCCAGTCGATTCAAATATTTAATGATTTAATATTTTGATTGTGTGTCATTAATGACTAATCACAAATTAGTTGTACATTTTTTTAATCTGTTCAAAATGTACCTTATAGGGAGATTTGTCAAGTATTTAATAGTCTTATGAACATGGGAGTGGGCAAATATGCTGAAAATGGCTGTGCCAGTTTTTCCTCACCAAACTGTAGAGTAGATTTGGTTATTTAACCTCTTTCCGGACGAGCTAGTATGACATGGTTGGTACCAATGGATTCATTAGGCTTCTAGCTTCATATGATAGCAGCACCCTTTTAAATAGCTTAAATACTGAACCCGCTACAACCTAAAAATCACAAGTTGCATTAATGCGTCAAAGAAATTAGTGGTGTTAAAACAAATGTGCGTTAACATTATCATATTAACTGTGACAGCCCTACTATTTATATTTCTTTTCAGCATTGAAAACCACTTCATCTGACTGAAACTCAAACAGTCCGTAACCATTGTCCTCTGTTCATAAAGAAACTGATATCATTTCTTAGAAGCTTGTGTTTCACACTCATGGTCGCTTGTAGCTCATACACTTAACTGATTTACAGAAATAAACATTATGGATCTCCTGCTTCACAGAGAATATCTCCAGCTTAAGATGGAGCAGATAAAAATAAAAATACATCTAGGAAAAGAAATAACTTCTTTATGTTAAAGTAAAGTATGTACTGGATCAAGTAAAGGCTGTTAAGGTACAGAGGATTCACTCATGGGGGAAGATCCACTTCAGAGCTGTGATGCTCATGTGGTGCGACATCAGTTCCTGCTGTGTCATGACTGTTTACACTGTAGCCCGAGGCCTCCTCCTAACACTCCACAGGGACGGAGGATATGTGCCTGTAATTGCCACTGATTTTCTCAGGCAGTTAGGATAAATGATTGGCTTCGAAGCCTCTGGGGTCCAAGTCAGACGTAGACGGGAGGAAATGGAACGTGTTTGCTCAGGATTAGTCCTCCCACAGGAGGATATACAGTATGGAAAATAATGAGACACTGGTCAAACTGAGGATGCTTGTTTTCTGTCTGCAGGACTATCTTCTTGGTGCTGCTCTTCTCTCAGTATGCCAGAAATGTTCACTTCCCTCTGCCGGTCTACAAAGCCAAGAAAGGCTGGACTTCCTACAGGCTGCAGGTCTTCAAAATGTTTCCTGTAAGTAAACAACTTCTCATAAAAAGTACATACACACCTCAGCTGTTTGCCTTTTGTATAAACTGCTTTAGTAAATAATCATCTCTCTTTTAATGAATTGACCTTGGTTTCTTTACAACTGCCCCCCTGCCACCACCGCAAACTGTGTTCACATCGAAGTCACGAATTATTCAGCAGAGCTAATCTGATTCTGTCTGGGAGGTTAAGAGGTTTTCACTTTGCATGCTGCTGTGCGGTGTATAAATCAGTCTTTTTCTGCCCTCTGCTGGTGATATATTGAATAACAAACTTTCTTAAATTCACAACAAAGTTACCCGTCAGTCTGGTTTATACACGTCTCTCAAATGGCTTCCCATTGCTGTTTTATTGGGTCACTCTGACTTAAAAAGGGAAGTTGACTTCCCTGTAAGCTGGCAGCACAGTGCGACATTTTTAAACTACTTCTTAAGGTTGTTTATTTTCTCTGTCAGTTAAAATATGTAGAATTAAGCTTAATAATTGTAATATTGAACAGTTTTTAAAACAGTAAAATAAAAGTTATAGCATCTATATTTTCAGTAATTTGATGTATTTGAAGTGAAGCATATAAATATGTGAGCAGGTATAGCTATAAATTATCTTATATTTGAATTGATCAGAACTGGGCGTGCTTTTGTTAATATAGCATGTGATGCACATACCATCTGTCGCTGTCAATATAAATCCTACACGCTGTACACACAGTATATATATATATATATATATATATATATATATATGTGTCTCTGTATCTTTACATGTACATACTGTACATAATCCAGCCCATGTACTGTACATCCATCAGGTTTTTATTTCTTTGCACAATTTATATTGTAGAATAACTTCTGCAACAACAGAATACCTTGTAAGAGATTTTTATATGAAAATACTTCCGTATATCAAGAGGTAACGGCAGAAAGATGCAGAATTACAACTGATAAAGTGTCTTTTATTTCACTTTATCTTTGATGTTAATGTCTGGTAAATGTTTTCTTCTCTACCAGATCATCATGGCCATCCTGGTGTCATGGCTGCTGTGTTTCATCTTCACTGTAACCGACGTTTTCCCGCCGGAGGTAGAAAAGTACGGCTACTACGCCCGCACGGACGCACGTCAAGGAATCCTCGCAGCTGCACCGTGGTTTAAGATCCCTTATCCCTGTAAGTGTGAGGGGAGGGTGATGGAAAGGATTGTTGATGTGATAAACTGTGGTCAAAAGTCCGATCTGTTCTGTTTAAATGCAGCCGTTTCTCAGCTCTGATCCGCTCTGTGTTTGTACCTCAACAGTCCAGTGGGGCTTTCCCACTGTAACAGCAGCAGGTGTGATCGGCATGATGAGTGCGGTGGTAGCCAGCATCATCGAGTCGATTGGAGATTATTATGCCTGCGCACGTCTCTCTTGTGCTCCTCCACCTCCCATCCACGCCATCAACAGGTAACTCCTGTTCCTGTTCGTCTTCATTCTCTTTAATACTTCAGTTTATTTGGTAAATTTACTGTCTGAAAGATGTTTTAATGGGGATGTGTTTTCCACCGTGTCTGCAGGGGGATCTTTGTGGAGGGTATTTCCTGTGTGCTGGATGGTCTTTTCGGGACAGGAAATGGCTCCACCTCCTCCAGTCCAAATATAGGCGTCCTGGGAATCACAAAGGTAACACACACCTGCACTTATTTCATTTTATCTCTTCATCCGGCATTTAGTTTTTCACTATATGATAACTTTACTACATTTGTTTTACAATCAAGAAGACTTTGTGTAACCCTCTTAGTGTCCTTCCTTCTACTGTATTTTCTTTTACCACGATGGTTTAATCCTGTCAATAAACAAGTGCTGGGGCAATAAGTTGCTTCATTTATAGTCAATCAGCAGAAACTCAATTGGCAACTGTTTTGGTAATCCTTGAATCGTTTCAGCCAGTTATTATGTCCAAAAATACTGAAAGTTTGCTGATACCTGCTTCTTGAATGTGAGGATTTTTTTATTTGCTATTTAACTTTAATATCTTTGGGTTTGGGGCTGTTGGTTTGACAAAATGAGTGATCTGAAGAAATCACCTTGGGCTTTTGGAAATTATAATGGACTTTTTCACAATTTTCTTCCCTTAGTCCCCTCTGATCTCTGATTGATCCTCCAGGTGGGCAGCAGACGTGTGATTCAGTACGGTGCCGCCATGATGCTGCTGCTGGGGCTTGTGGGTAAATTCAGCGCCCTGTTTGCCTCTCTGCCCGACCCGGTCCTGGGAGCTCTGTTCTGCACCCTGTTCGGTATGATCACAGCGGTGGGACTCTCCAACCTGCAGTTTGTCGACCTCAACTCCTCCAGGAACCTCTTCGTTCTCGGTTTCTCCATCTTCTTCGGCCTGATGCTGCCGAGCTACCTCAAACAGAACCCGCTGGTCACCGGTGAGTGGAGGGCAGAGATCCCCACATGTGTACCAACTAGGGCGGTGCAGTATCAGCTTAAAATAAACATTAAGATTAATTGACAATAGGGCTGTCAATTGATTAAAATATTAAATTGAGATTATTTGCATGATTTTTCATAGTTAATTAATTATAAATTATTCACACATCTATTCAAAATGTACCTTCAAGGGAGATTTGTCAAGTAGTTAATACTCTTATCAGCACAATGACTCTGGTTAATTAGTGTAATTTACTAAACATACGAACATGACTTAAATGAGATCAGTTATAGATTCACAGTGTCAGTTTGTATTGTTTCTGCAACTGAAACTAAAACATATTAAAGTTAAGGTTAGACTGGATTGTTCATTAGCCACACAAACAAGTGTTAGTTTTGGCAGCTATTTTAGATTTAGTCTGCGTTTTAGTCTAAAGATTAAAATGCTTATTAATTTTGATCACATTTTAGTCAGTCTTATCCTTCATAGTTTTAGTCAGGTTTTGGTCGCAGAAAAGTCATTAAATTTTACTCAAAATGTTTTCTCTTTTAATTTTGTCAGCTATTTTTTATTGTATCTTAGCCCTATGTAGTCATCAGATTATATTGAACAATTCTGGAATTTGTGATGATAATTGTAATAAGTTTTTACATAAAATGTTATCGTTACCTGATTACAAACACGGGTTGAATGATGCTTTATTACATCACTCCAAATGGTGCTAATTAATGATTTGGTTCATTGCACCAAACGGTCCGTTATGAGAACCAATCAGCCTGCCCTACGTCTAAAAATATGCGTTACTCCACCAATCAAACCCAACCTGCAACCGCCAACTTTGCATTATGCGCTATATTAGCACAACGGTCAGGACTGAAGTGTGAGACAAGAAAGATGGAGATGGACTGAACGCTGCAGCACATTGTGTTTGTTTGAGAGACAGAGAGCGGAAGAGAAGATGGGAAGTGACAAAAAAATAGAGAAGTTTTTATTTTTTAAACTACACTTTAGTCTCGTCTTTTTTGTTCACGATATTACATGTTTGATTTTGTCACTGTTAGTGTTCGTTGACCTCGGTGCCGTCTCGTCGTCATCTCATCTTAGCCATGGGGAAAAAGACATCATAGTTTTCATTAATGAAATGAAATTTTTGATACAGTATGTATTTATGGATCCCTGCTGACAGATCCATAAATGGACAACATTAGATAATTGTGGTGATAATGCATGTTAGTGGTGTGTGAGGAGGGAGCATGGAAAAAAGCAACTGTTGTGATAATGTGATGTGACAGTTACTAAGCCCCTGTGTCTTTATCTTTCTCAGGCATAGTTGGGATTGACCAAGTGTTGAACGTGCTCCTCACCACTGCCATGTTTGTCGGAGGCTCTGTCGCCTTCATTTTGGACAATACAATCCCTGGTAAGGTGTTTTATCCTCTCTTTTTCTCGTGTCAAACTGATGATGGTATAAAAAAAATCCACCCTGAATATGGATGATCTTGATGATGTAATGATAGTTTAGAGTACATAAAACATGTTCATAGGAAGATATCATAAAAACGTGGCTGTGACTGGCAAGCAGGCACAGGTATACGTATGAAGGCAGAACATGTTGGGGCGGTTATATATCATTATCACCATCATATATATATTTCATCATCCTTTCTTTCTTCCCAGGCTCATCTTTCTCCCAATTTATGACAGCCACCTTTTTTTGACACACAGCAGGGTCAGGAAATGAATGAATGAAAGTGAATGAAAACTGATGATGCCACAGATTCACTCACATTGACATCAGACGGTCCAGTTAATCTGTTTTAGTTCCTAAAAGTAAAATTAATAGTATTTTATATACAACTTCTGTTGCAATATGTGTTATCATTATTTTTGAAGTTTTTAGATTTAAAAAGTCACCAGAATGCAGGAAACAAAATCTCTGAAAATTAATTTTTATGGGAGAGGACCCCCAGACCCCACGCTTTAGTTACACCCCCACGACAACATAGTCTGGGGCTAAATGTTCTTCCATCCGCTGTCATTTCTGGAGCAGAACTTGGAAACTACTGACTTAGGAACTTTAAATGTGATATGATGCTTGACAGTGTGGTCAGTGTGGTCTGGTTCTGCCTTTTGAGGTTTAGAAGTCAAGAATCTGACTTCGTTTTCTCATCAGGTACCCCTGAAGAGCGAGGCATCAGGAAGCTGAAACGTGGTGCTGGTCTCAGTGCTGCAGAGCTGGAAGGGATGAGATCCTATGATCTGCCGTTTGGAATGGACTTTATCCGCAGACACCCCATCTTCAAGTACTTCCCCATCAGCCCCACCTTCCAAGGCTACCAGTGGGGGAGGCTACGGGAAGCCTGCAGCAATAGGATGGGACATGGGGATCCGGTGAAGGGGGGAGGAATAGGAGGGGAGGGAGGCTCAGCACCGGGGGAAAGTCGGGTATAGCCAACGGGCTGAGGCTGCAAAATCATAAGTTGTGGCTTACTTTGGGGAGCAAGGGACGGTACACTAAGATAAAAGGATGGGAGAGTGGAGGACAGAAGCGGTGCAGGATTCGGGATTGTGTGGAAGAAAATGTGATGCACCCCCCCCACCGTCAGTATGTGTTTTCTTTAGCTTGTGTCAGTCTTTTCCCACTTCCCACTATGCGATTTTAAGCATGCTACAGCAAGTCACAGCATGCTATAAAAGATGTCACCACATGGAGGTTAGTTAGTTAGTGTGTGTGCATGTGTGTGCAGCACGAGAATAGCTCTAACGAGGACCCTGATGAGGTTTGTGCATTAATTTATGTGCACTTTAATCCAGATGGAGACAAGCTGAATGTTTGATGATAACTGATACTGCCCCTGTTTTATAAAACATATTCTAGATTTGATTATGCCAATTGACGATTATGCAAAACTTCTCTAATGAATCATTTTCCTCTAAACTCCTTATGCAACCACATTAGAGACACACACACATGCTCACACACCAACGGCCTCAACGAAACTGGCTTGAGCGCAACAATGCACTTCTGGGTCATGCAGATTGATGGAAATGGTTCGTCACGTGCCCTTAGCCATGCAAAGTGATTGTGAAATTTTATTTTTGCACTATCTGCTTCCTGAGTTCAAAAGCAGAATGTCACTCTGCAGCGTGTGCTCCCATTTCTTCAGTAAAACTCCTCAGAGACCCCGTTAGCAGCACATCACATCCGTTCATCTCATGAAACGCACATCCCCCATTTCTGTTCAGTAGTAGAGTGCTAATATTCACCTCCAGTGTACTGTGACACTGTACAAACCGGCTTACAGCTCTTCAGTGTGTCAGTATTAGGCATCAGTTACTAACAAGATTTTTCCTGAACGCACCCTCGTCTCATTGGGCTGTCGAATGGAACAACACTGTTTTTATATTTTAATTTGCACTCATAAAATGAAACAAGCTTTTCATAGTAACACGTTCAGGACGGGCCGATTGCCCGGCCTCCGATGTTTCTGCTTCTCCAGAACCGCTCATCCAATCGACTTCACACTCAACCTTCCTTCACGAGCCGTTCCCAGCATGCATTCAGTAGGACTGCACACTATTGAAAAAGTTTCTCATTGTGCTTATGTTGGCTGATATGATTTTCCATATTAGAGGTAATGATCATATTTACATCATTATTCTCATTTTCATCTAAAAACACATTAAAGTGATTATGGTGTGATTTTTGTAGGGATCTATACCAAACAGAGGTGTTTTCTTAAGTCTGTAGAATATGATGCGTTGGCCAAATTTAATTATTAATTACTTAAATTTTACACATTTTACCTTTAATAAATAGTGCGCCTCCTATGATTTGAAAATTGCAGTAAGCCATATTGCAGTTTGGATAAAATTTGGATTTATTGTGCAGCCCTGGCGTTCGATAGTGTATCAGTCGATATTGTAGCGAGCAACAGAGACCGAGCCAAAGAATGTACAGCGCTAAGAAGTGAAATTCAGTTCATTCCATCACAACATCAGCTGCACTTCCGCCATTTTGGGCTGAAAACGACTACCCGACGCCAGTAAAACGTCTAGAAGGTGACAAAAAAAAAAAAAAAATTATTTTCATGTCATATTTAATGTCTCTACTGAAATGGCCTGCATTTAACAATAAAAATATTATAGATATAATAAGCGTTGTCCAAAATGGCGGCATCAGCTGTTGTCAGAAAAACACCAGAGTTTCGTCTCTTTGCTTCTGTAGTCTTTATATGAGCTGAACCCTGTATACCGTACGGTGGTACAGTGGTATAACCGTTAATAGAGGTCTCCTCTCAATACACCACACAGTGTATGCATAACTACTCATAAATATGTCCCGTAGATCTCGGGAGCTCGCACTCAACACTGCACTTCTTTGGGTCCTCAGCTGCACAATACAGCCGTCAAGCGTGAAGTCGATCGGATGAACTGTTGTTGAGAAAATCGAAGGACCATATTAGTTTGCTGCTGTGATGACAGCAGTTACATTAATAACACACAATAACACAGACATGTGGCATTGTCAGAGAAACCTTGTGTATATAGATACTAGTACTAGTAGTACTACTACAAAGGAGAAACAGGAGAAGATCTCTGATCCTCTCACAGGTGTCGCTTGTGCTCTGCTTTTAGCTGTAATGTGTGTTAATGTAGGATTTAAATGATACACCGATGCCACTATCCAAACCCAGTTCAGTTAGCGCTTACATGATAAGTCAAGGTGGTGGTTTGTTTGAGTATGGAGTATTTAAATGTAATAAGAGGGGTTTGAGAGAGTTTATGTTTGATCGTTTTGTTCTCCGGCTTGACTCACAGCTGATGTTTTCACTTATTTAATGCCGTTAATTAATTCCCTGACATTCCTCCTCCTCCCATCCTCGCTCGCCTGGACGCCTCCCGCTCTCATCCCTCTTTAATTAACTGCTGATTGAGTTTGTAACTGTCTGTTGTAGTTCAGGCGGCACATTGAGCTGAGTACCTGAAAGTTTCAGAGCATCAGCAGCCTGTAACTTATTAACCCTGTAGAGCGAGTCTCGAATTTCACCACTCTGGTGATTTTAATTGGAAAACACCAATTTACAAAATGCCATTTAACATTATAATCTTGGTAAATGTCAATATAAAAGGTAGCACAGTGAGAAAAATAACACCTAAAACATAACTACTAAATATGACTAAGCCAAAATACTAAAAGCTCTTAATTTTTACTTCTTCTTATTGGTCTGTTACCACATACCAAAACTTTTCTTTGAGCACTGGCTTTTGTTGCTATTAAGAAACTTAATTAGTTTGAAATCTCATCCCAAATTTCCTTGCTTTTTATCTTTGTTAAAGCTATTTATTTATTTATGAGCAGAAAGTTGATGTTTAATGATTACTTGAAGCAGGTCTACGTGTCTCTTGCACAGTGTTGAAAGTATATTTATTAGTTTACTTGCTCTTGCCCTGTAAAGATCGGTGTGATGATGATGATGATGGACCACCTTCAACCTCAACTACAGTTGGTGCTTTTAGAAAGTCACATGGGGACAGCAGCCTTTTCTAAAGATCGCTTCTAATGTCAGCTGCTTCTGTTTCATTCCATGTGTATTCATGTTGTTTTTAGAGAAAAAACACTTTTAAATGTTGGAGCTGGGTAGTTTAGTGAAATTTAATAATCAGGGCCTTTTTGCTATAAGTACTGTTTGCACAGATAATGGTGCCAAGAACCTAAAATGTCACTAGAGAGCTCTTATTGAGATTTATAATCGAGTATGAACGTTGTTTTGTTTGAAGACAAGCATCTGATTGTGATTGAACATATTTGGGCCGTCATCTATGATAGCATGGTTAACTAGCCCCAGTTATGGCCTCAGCACTCCCCATTACCCTCATGATTCGGTCACATGATGCGAGCGGTGGTGGGTGGGTCGTTTCCTCAGAGGTATTTTTGTGATCTTACAGACGTTGACGGTCTGCCAGGAAGGATAGACCTTTTATATAAAGTTAATATCTTCTATTTCCACACTGTGGTGCTGCAAAATGGCAGTTGAAATGGTCAGGAACGTGTTTTTGCACAAATTCGCTCTTCTTTCAATTTATAGATATTTATTACATGGCTCTGTTGAATATTCTGATTGGTCAATCACGGCAGGTCTGGTATGTCGATATAATAGACCGTTGCTATGGGCGCGGTTCTGATGTCGGACTCTAGCGGACTTTTTTGTGTCAAATTATTGATTTCTTAAGTAAGTAGCCGTGTAATAAGCGGGATAATGTACAGGTAGCGGGTCATTGTTGAGAAATAAATCCCTTCAGGGCGATGAGAGACCCTGCCGCACCACCTTGGGTTTATTTCAACAATAATCGGCTCACTGTGCATCATCTCTTACAAGGTCTGTCGTAAATTGGGTCGTGAGGGTTTGTCATTTTAAAAAAAGTGCGTCCCCTAGACATTCAGAGAAATTTTAATATACGAGTAAAACTACAATATATAAATTTTTAATACATCGAAAAATGAACTTCTATGGCCTCTGCCATTTCTGACAACAAATGCAAGGAACAAAAATCTCCATCACTCACATAAAGTGTTTTCTTTATTATACTGGGTGAACAAACAAACGCCTTCGTCACTGTCACCACCACACCACATCACATCACTGGAGGCTTTCTGCCGAAACACGTTCGCGTTGTGAGTACCAGAGATTTTGTTCCTTCTGTTCTTATTACTACCTGGCACCTGATATTTTTCAAGATTTGGAGACATGCTCCCCGTTTTTTTTCTAATTCATCAACAAACACGCCACAACTCTTGAACTCTGAGCTTTCAGAAACGTTCCATTACAAGGTCGTGAATACCACAAGACGGGGGCGTTCGTATGGACTCTTCTCGTAAACACTACCCCATTTGAAGGCACCAGTTGACCTCACAGAATACTTTTATCAATCTGACCAAATCACAGAGACCTGTAACGAGTGCTGAAGTCACAAAAGAGGCTCGACTAGCCAGTGACCTCTGATGTGTGCAGAAACTGTAAATCTAAAACCTCCTCTAAATGTCGGCTGCGCTCAGGACTGACAGCTGGATGGCTGTAGATAAGAAGCAGTGTTACATTGGGTTGGTTAGTAAAATTAGCAGCGTGTTTATTGGCACGCCGGCTGATGTTTTTGCCGCCCACGCTGCGTGACCTTGCTCCAGGAGCAGGCAATGATCAAGTTAGAGGTCAGCGAGCAGTCGCCTCCTCCTGCATCTCCTCTTAGAGAGGAGCATGAATATGGAGGTGGTTTGTCGTGAATTATTTCATACATGGCATGCACACATGATGATCACATGCATACAACATGTGACCTTGTTTTCTGTGTGGTATTTTCATGCAACCAGCACTTCTCCCATCACATCCTCTCCTCTCTCCACACACTTTATTGCCTCAGTCCTGCAGTGAAATATATTGGTGTCCTCTCATGTTTAGTGTACCTGGTTTCCTCCCTGGGACTTCTTACTGTTTCTGGATGCAGGAGAAGACGCCGGCTGGGCACCTTATTAAGATCCTGTTGGCCACTGACAGCTGAGTGAACCTGCCTTATCACTTAACGGCAAGATGAACAGAGTGTCTTTGTGCCCAAAGGCAGCTTCCTCTTGTTTGTACCATACGTCCTTCTTTAGTATCTAATAAACAAGCATATGTGTTTCTCACATAGGTGTTACAGTAAAAGCACTTTGGATCTCGTAAGCACAGACTCTTTTCTTTGAATGAAGTCGGTTCAACCAGCAGCTCTTAACAAGGTGGCCATAAGGTGTGTAAACAAACACATCAATCCCTTTCAGTTATTTTGAAGGGGGTGCTACCTGAAGACTTTTGTGTATTAAGTGTTTTATCTTTTTCAATGTTTTGGGGTTTTTTTATACATCATTTTTATGTTTTTGCAAGCAAATATTTGTAAGAAACAAATCATAACTTTTAATCTTAAATCATGCTGGAAAGCGCACCATTTCATTGTACTCTTTATTTAAAAAGTAAATACACCTTGATTCTGTGGTTTGGTGGAATCCTTCTGTGTGTTTCGTTAGGACCTTTTTCATATTGTATTTTTTTACTCTAACATTGCTTTCTGTCCATGTTAACACATTACCAGTATCAATAAAAGAACAAGCTGAGAAACTTTAAATAGATGTAAAAACAATAAAAAAAATAAAAAATAAATGTATATTTAATGGAGTTTGCTAAACCCTCTGGAAGAGAAATTGTGTAAACTAACTGTAGCAACAAATGTTTTAATCTTTGTTCCTAAAACTATTTAATAAGATGTTACTGAATGAATGCAGTCTTTTGTCTTTATTGGTGATAAAACTGAAATATGTAGACGGTCAGATTCTCTGACTGATTTAAATGTAAATATTAGGGCTGTCAAAGTTAACGCAATAATAGCATTTTATCACAACTTGATTGTACTGAGCTCAGTTTTAAAGCTAAAGTGAAGGTATTGTGTCATATGAAACTAGAGTCCATTAATACCAACCATGTCACACTAGGTTGTAGTAAAGGAGGCCAAATAACGCTCCAAACTTACACATAATTTTGTGAGGAAAAACTATCATGTCCATTTTCAAAGGGGTCCCTTGACCTCTGACCTCCAGATATGTGAATATTAATGGGTTCTCTGGGTCCCCACCAGTCTCCCCTTTACAGACATGCCCACTTTATGATAATCACATGCTGTTTGGGGCAAGTCATAGTCAAGTCAGCACACTGACACACTGACAGCTGTTGGGCTGCAGTTTGCCATATTATGAGGGTTTCTGGACAATATTTGTCATTGTTTTGCGTTGTTACTTGATTTCCAATAATAAATATAGACATACATTTGCATAAAGCAGCAGCCACTCCCATGTTAATAAGAGTATTTAGTATTATTTTAATACTTAGCATTTACCCCTTTAAGGTATATTTTTGAATAGATAAAGAATGAACAATTAATTATATAATCTTTTAATTAACTGACAGTCCTAGCTAATGTAAATCTTGACGTACAGTACAGAAAATCTATACACTACACCAGTTTCCTCTATCACGATGAAAGTTATGAAAATGTGTCACATTTTTCCAGCATTTTCTGAGCCCGTTTGATCGTGGCTATCAAAGTAAAGTAGGCCTTTGTAACCATGGTAACAGCATTTTCACTATACCAGTGTGTCTTAAATTTCTCATCAGCTCAGAGAACACACTGCTAACGGACACGAGGAAGGTACGGGTACAGCCAAACCAAAATAAGTTTTTCAGTGTGGCCATCAAAAACCAAGCAGGTAACCTAATATATAAACTACTGTCAAGTTGTAGATTGAAAATAAATTATAGGGACAGATTTACCATGCATCTAATGATAGATTACGATCCAGGCAAAGTGACAACTGCCCATTTTCCTTGGTTTGTGGTAATGTAATGAATTATAATTTTGTTTGGGAATATGCACGACTAATACACAGTATCAGCTGATACAACAAGAGCAGCGAGAGGGGTCCTGCTTTCTACCAAGTTTAGGGCTGTAAGTAAAGATTATTTTCATTATCAATCAATCTTGAATCATCATAAAGTCATGAAAATCACACAGCAAAACTCCACAGAGCAGGGCCAACTCTAGTCCTTTTGGTGCCCTATTAATTTTCATAAACAGCTGCATTTATTATGATATACTGTATATAGACATTTGGTCCCTTAAAAGTGTTTAGTCAGTTTAACTATGATTTACACTTTTATTAACAAATAAGTGCAGCTGGGCAGTCAGTGTGAGAAAGAGAATTACAGTGGTGAAAAGTGGATTTCTTTCTTTCTACTGAACAGATAAAGCAATTATTTGTTCAGTTGTTACCTCAATGCAGAAAATGAGGAAGGGCACTCACTGCTGTTTTTTACTCAAACAGTACTGAAACATTTAATAGTTACCTAAATATTAATCGACTAATCATTGCAACTCTGTTAAATGTTTTTGCCACACTTTTATTTACAAACAACCTCACTGAGGTGTTACTGGCAGCTTCAATAAGACTTTAAAATTGTTTTGTTTTCTCATTATTGTAGAAAAAAAATTCTAGAAATGACAAAAATACTCAGCTCAAAACTATGACATTGCAAGTAAAAACAACTGTCAAAATAATATTTTTTAATCAAAATGTCAAACTTATATAAATCTTAATTATGAGATATTAAGCCATATTTATGTCAATCACATTATAGATTTTTTTTTTTAATTTGTGAGGCAGCAAATAAAAATTCTCATTCTCCATCTAACCTATTTATTTTCTTATTTTATTTTATTTTTATTTTTATTATTTATTGCTGGGTTTATCAATTTAAAGGGTGAGCAATTTGACATGGGATGTATACTGTGTATATAGTTATATATACTGTATATATATATATATATATATATATATATATATATATATATATATATATATATATATACTGTATATATTAAATTAACCATGATGAATGGAAAAAAGCAACATATTTTAAAAAATCAGTTGAAATTTTATTCACATTTAGAACGTTGACATACGCTGTATATATTTATATGGTTTTATTTTTATTTTATTTTATTTTATTTTATTTTATTTTATTTAGTAAATTTGTGTTTCCACTGAATATTAATAACCGAACTGACGGGTGTGCGCATGCGCGGCTCTCCCATTGTTTTCGTATTTTCATTCATCACCGCACGCAGCGCGGACAAAGGGGCGTGAGGGTCGCCCTCTGATTGGCTCGCGGCCGGGGCCCCCCTGACGCTGCTGTGCCGCGAGCTGAGCCACAGCAGATGGACCTCTCGCCTCGCGCTCTCTTCCTCCTCCTCCTCCTCCTCCTCTTAGATCTGGATGCACGCGCCCCAGTGATTGTTTCCAACGGCTGGAGAGCGAGAGAGTTGACCGAGGAGTTTCCCGTTAACGGACGGTAACGGCACAGAAGACGAAAGAAGGGAGAAAGAGGAGGAGGAGGTGGAAGAGGAGAACCGGAGAACCGGAGAGCCGACGTCCGCCGGGTTCTGGTGAGCCGAGCTATGTCTCTTAAAGTCGGCAGGAATCAGACAGAAGCGTCGCTGCTGTGGCTGCTAACCGTGATGCTGTCTGTGGGTTGGGGTTGTAGTTTGTTAGCCTGTTTGTACAAAAACAAGACTTAGAAATGTTCTGACAGCATTAAATGTAAAATAGCGACATTAATTTATTTAATAAAAGCACAGGCGACACGTGTGGGCTGGAAACCTCCCATATGAGGCGTGTGTGGTGTGTTTAGATCACACGCAGCGGTTTAAGAGACACGCTGCGTTACACTTCAGCCTAAAATGTTGAGCAGAAAATGCAGATTTTATCCCATTTTGGTGTGAAGCAGGGAGCGAGCACACAGCTGTGTGTTAGCAGGACAGGTTACATAACAAGCAATAGATAGTTAAGATTCCTCTCAGCTCATGTAAGGCTGGCGAGACAAGAGAAAGTGAATAATGTTGTGGCTTATGTAGCCTACACAGCTGCCACTTTACTGACTAATTAGCTGACAATAATGCTCATTGACACAGCAGCTCTGCCATAACGAAGCTTATGATGCTCAGGTGTGTTGATCCAACTGTATGGTAGTTCCTGGTATTGGGTCTACCTGCATTGGGGTTGAGGACAAAATATTAGAAATGATACAACAGCACCACAAGCTACAGCCTCCAAAATGATAATAAAGTTGAATTAACTCCCCTGAATCATAAAGTGGACATTAGAGGATGTTTGTAGGCGACTAGGCTGCATTATGTTTAGGTAGGAGGACCTGATAACTACTCTTTATTTCCCCTCGTGGGACTAATAAAGGACTATCTTCTTCTTCTTCTTCTTCTTAATCTCTAATGAAGTATCCACAAGGGCTGCAACTTTTATTAACTTTTTATCTGATTAATCTGGAGAATATTTTCTCTACTAATCAAATAGCTATTTACTCTCTTTTTTAATTTGGGATGCACCGATCCAGCTTTTAAAGTCCTGATGTCGATATCGATACCTGGGCTATATCGAGTGCTGATCAGATACCAGTGTTTAATCAATAAATGACTGGGCAACATCAGGTTTGACTTAAACATTGCTTTCTTTGCTTTTTGTGACAAATAAATACATAGGCTAAATACAAATGTACCAAATTGTTATCAAATATTAAATCTTGTACCAGCGACATTATTAAAAAAATCTTCAAAATTAACGGAAATTATATTCAAGTGTAAACTTGACCAATCAACCACAGGAATTAAAATTCCAGTATATAATATGTGTTTATGATAACAGAACTGAATTGAATAGATCGGCTCGTTGTCACTGATACCTGATCCAGTATCCCTGGTTTTAATCTGTACCGGGGAAGCTGCAATACGCCGGTATCGTCAATAACTGCAACATTTAAAAATTAAATACTGATATCATGTTAATAATAGACATATGATAATATTGTGTTATAACCCAGCACCTTTTAAATCATTTTAAATGTATGGTTATGGCTTCAGACTCTCCCCCACTTCCCGACACTCATTTTCAGTGTAATGTTTGCCAAAAAAAAGACACATCAAACAAAGATGAATTTTACTGATTATTATGTGGTTATTGCGATAATATATTGTTGTGAAATTTTTTGGACACAATAACCATTTGGTAAAAAATTGATATCGTAGCTAGGGCTGCAACTAACTAATATTTTCACTGTTGATTAATCTGTTGATTATTTTCTCAATGAATCGATTAGTTGTTTGGTCTATAAAATGTCATAAAATGGTGAAAAATGTCTGCCAGTGTTTCCCAAAAACCCAAGATGACTCAAAGATATTCAGTTTACTGTCATAGAGGAGTCAAGAAACCTGAAAATATTCACTTCAATTATCAAAATAGTTGGCAATTAATTCAATAGTTGACAACTAATCAATAATTGATTTTACAGGGGTTTATCTGCGGTACTATCGCTCAGTCGGGACGCGTTATTTGTCATTTTTTGACACTAAGCATCAAGTATCTGGATTTGAACAGGAACAGGCTAGCTGTGTCCCCTCTTTCCAGTCTTTGTGCTAAGCTAAGCAAACCGGTAGCTTCATATTTACTGTACGATATCAATCAAACACTCATCTCGTTTTACTCTTTTTTCTTAAAAGTTACTCAAACTGATTAATCGTTTTCTAAAATAATTGGCGATTAATTTAATAGTTGACAACTAATTGGTTGGGTTTTTTTACAGGGGTTTATATGTGGGTCTATTTCTTAGTTTGCATGTGTTATTTACGATATTTGGCAGTTTTTTTGTACGGATTAAACAAACAAGAAATAATTGATAATTGATAGTAAAATGTTAATCGGTAGTGAGCTTTAGAGGTGCTAGTAGGCAGATTTTGACCAGAACAAGGCTAGCTGTTTCCCTCGTTTCGAGTCTTTGTGCTAAGCTAAGCTAACCGGTAGCTTCATATCTGCTGTATGATATCAAACACTCATCTCGTTTTACCTTTTTTCTTGAAAATAACTCAAACCGATTAATCGTTTTATAAAGAAATAGTGATTAATTTAATAGTTTACAACTAATCGATTAATCATTGCAGCTGTGGTATCCAGTCAACTAGGGCTGCATTCAATAGCAAAAATAGTCCGATCAAACAGTCCAAACCTGAAGATATTCAGTTCACTATCATAGAAGGCTAAGAAACCTCATATTTAAAAAGCTGGAGCCAGTAAATATTTTGCCATTTTGGCGTGAAAGAATAACTGGAATGATGATTAATCGATTATGAAAATAGCTGCAGATAGATTTCGTCTCTCTAGTCGTTGCAGCTCTGGAGCTCTGAATACTTTCAGCTTGATCTGGAGGGTCTGGAAGCCATATTTAGATTGTTGCAGTGCTTTTTGACAAGGCCAGTATGCATAATGAGGAGCAGGAGACACACACACACACACACACACACACACACACACACACACACACACACACACACACACACTATTTTCGGTTTCTGGAGCTCAGATGTTTTTGTTGTTGCTATGACAATGGTGACAATAGTGAGGCAGAGCAGTGGTAATGTGGAGGCTGGAGTTCGGGGTGGACAGGAGGAGGTTTGGAGCTATTCATCATCCGTTTCAGCCAAGGTCTTTGACAGAGGACGTTCAGAGGCAGCAGGGCAAGAGGGCAGAAAACAAGCGTGCATGTGTGTCAATGAAAGAGAGAGCGGGAGGGGGACGGGCGTCAGGAAGTTGTGGTCATGAGTTTGAATAGCAATGGTGGATGGTTTCTCACAAGGGAATCATGAAGGAGAAGGAGGAGACAGCTGAATGGGAAAAACAGTCCAGACAGCAGAGAGGGGAGGCTTCCCTTATCAGAAAAATGTGAATAAATCGAGTTACTGAGCAGATGAGACCTAAAGATATAAAGAAAGATGGAGGCTGAAGATTGGCTGGTGTTTTAATAAAGAACAGGGGGATTCAGGGATTCATTGAGGTCTACATTTGGAGAAGATCTGGCACAGGACCGGGTCGGCTGTGGGTCAGTCCGTCTGCATTTGTATATGCTGCTGTAGGCTTCAAAACAAAAAGCTTTCTGCAGACTAAATGTCATGATGATTTCCACAGAGATGAACAGCTATCGCTGATCTGGAACTGTTTGGGTTAAATGTCAAGATAATTAAAACAGTTTTACAGGCTTTAATCATCTGTACATGGTGTACAAACGGTCATGGTAGAAGTTTATGTGTTGCTGTTGCTTATGAAAACTGCGTAAATATGTTTATCTTAAAGGTGTTATTGATAACATTCAGCCACTAGATGTCGCATTCTCCCTCCCCGTCCCATTACTCACCGTCAATTTTTAGCCATTGATCCACTTCCCACGCTGACGACCCAGAGATACCATGTGATACCAACATTGTTTTACAATTGGCTCACAGGTAGGGATGCTAATTTAGAATTTTTTTCTTAACTGATAACCAACCCTCGATAACCATTAATTAACCATTAGCCGACAATATTTGTGGCTCGCATACAGTGGTATGTTGCACAACAGACAACTGAGTCAGACAACCATGTCATACTAGATTGTGGCGAGGAAAAACTGTCATGGCCATTATCAAAGGGGTCCCTTGACCTCTGACCTCCAGATATGTGAATGTAAATGGTTCTCTGGGTCCCCACCAGTCTCCCCTTTACAGACATGCCCACTTTATGATAGTCCCAGTCAGTCTGAATCAAGTCATAGTCAAGTCAGCACTCTGACACACTGACAGCTGTTGTTGCCTGTTGGGCTGCTATTTGCCATGTTATGATTTGAGCATATTTCTTATCCTAAATGCAGAACCTGTGAGGGTTTCTGCACAATATCTGCCATTGTTTTCTGTTGTTAATTGATTTCCAATAACAAATATCTACATACATTTTCATAAAGCAGCATATTTGCCCACTCCCATGTTGATAAGAGTATTAAATACTTGACAAATCTCCCTGTAAGGTACATTTTGAACAGATAAAAATGATCGAAGTGATTAATTTGCAAATTAATTGACAGCCCTTTCAGTCGATCGTATTAGGAGTATTTTCACTCATGACTTAAGTGTCTTTAAAATGTCTGGTTATACTCCTAGAACTAGCTATCTGATGATCCATCAGATCCTAAATCTTGTTTTGTCCACAACTGAAAAACATTCAGCTTACTGTCACAGAGGAGTAAAGAAAACAGAAAATATTCATGTTTAAGAAGCTAGGATCAGAAAATCTTTACTTTTTCATGTTAAAAAAATACTCAAACTAATTAATCGATTATCAAAAAAATGCCATTTAATTTAATAGTTGACAACTAATTGGTTGATCGTTGCAGCTCCACTGTAATTTGGCCTTTGCAGCCAGAGAAAGATGGAACCTTGTCACAATATCACAATAAACACAAACCCCTAGACAATATCTAGTCTCTTATCACAACATCAGTGTTTCACTGAAATACCTCCCAGCTCTGTCATGTGATCTTGAGCTGAAGAAATCCCCTTTGGACAAAGTCAAAAATACACACTCATCAAGCCTAAACAAGCCTATTTTCCTGTAAACACTAAACAGGGTGGACATTTATTATAACAGTGAGTGATTCTCTAGCTACAGCCTTAAAGGTTAAATGTCCGATTTGATCTGTATTTTCCAGAGGTAACGTCAGGGAACGATCGATTTCATTATCAGATGACAAGTTAGTTGACTTAAAGTTCACGTTGTTCTGGTGACACACAATTACAACATTGTCTTGGTTTGACAGCTGGCTACATGTCCGTCTAGCATCACCCGCTAATGAGTCTACGAGCACAGACGCCCTTGACCACGACCGCGCTATTAAAGACTAATGATTTCTATTGTGTAGCTGAATGGTTGAGCTTTTGAGCGCTTGACAGGGCTAATATAGGTGCTGAAATATTGATAGGCCTTGGCAGGGGGCTGGGCTGATTGGTGTTAAATATTTAATCCGTTCACGATAACTGAGGACATTTCTTTCAGATTGACAGTCTCAGTTTATTTATCAGCACTGAGTGTTTAAAGCTGCTACATTGCTCCACCTGTCGGGTTTTCACTATCTTTGTTTACACTATAATGTTCAGGTATGCGTCTGATCTACATGTGTGAGTCTCAGTCAGTTTTTCTACTCGTGCTTGTGTGTGTTTAAACAGCTCTTTGTTGCATGATCATTCATCCGAGCTGCTTGAATTGAGGAAGTTTTGGGCCGTGTCAGGGCGAGTGTCAGCTTCCTGCGTGACTGACTGAGCAAAGGAGGAAGTGATTTAACGGAAGGGGAGCGCTTCCTTTAAACGCCCCTACGTCTTGCTCGTCTGCTTGCTGTCACACTCACAAGAAAAGATGTTTGAAAGTGACACCTGAGTGACAAAACTGCTAAAACCAGAGGAACGTCTACCTGCCTTAACCTTTCTCTCTCTCTTTCTCCACATCTGCAGCTCCCTCTTTTTCAACAAGATCACACCGTCTTCACTACGGTAAGATCACTTGTAGTCTTGTAACCAGGGTCTGAAATTTATTTTTTCACTGTTTTTTCACGCAGAAATTTTATCTGCCACTTTTGAAATCTCTTCGCTAAATGAAGGAATAACATTTTAGATCTGTTGTTGTTCAGTGTTCAATATATTTTGCATGATATGTAAATATACCTGACCTCCAACCTTAAAGTTCAAACTGCGCCTATATCTTGAGGTCAGAGGTCAAGGGACGACTTTGAAAATGACCATGCCAATCTTTTCAAAAATTAGCATAACTTTGAAGCGTTATTTAGCATTCTTCCTGACAAGCTAGCATGACACAGTTTTTACCAATTGATTCCTTGGGCTTTCGATCATTCTTTCATGTGATACCGTCATCTTGATTTTAGCTGTAAGACTGAGCCTGTTACAACCTCTGAAAGACAGTAAAAGTCGGTTGGATCCCTGGTGATCCTTCGTCAGAGGAGTTATTTTGCTTTATTTTTAGACTGATGGAGCAGCAACATCAACATGGATCATTTGTCCTCTTTTGAGCTCTGTTTGAGAGGTCTGTCTGTATGTTGCTTTGAAACTGCACAGCTGAGAGATGTTCCACAAAAACATTAATTATTTGTATTTTAGGAGCTAAATTAAACACATCCATTAAAACACAGCTTTGTTTGTGTGTGAAAACATGAAATACAGGAGAAAAAAAGATAAATTATTGGAAATAAAATGTCCAGACTTGTTTCTAGTTTGAGATGAATCCTCTTGGATAAGCTGTGAAGCTCATCTTCTTCAATTCTTCACCTTTATGTCCAGTGGGTTTCATTTTAAGGTCACTGTAGAGACTACGTGGATCATGTGTATAGATTCCAGTATGATAGATAAGCGATAGCTTGCTCAGAGATAAATGTTTAAGCAGCTGAAATGATTTGACTGTGCAGGCAGCAGATGTGTCCTCCACCTGTTCATGTCCTTTCCAGAGGCTTCTGTCCTGCCTCCTCTGCTGATACACGAGGACAAATAAACACAAACATTCAGCAAAGAGAGAAGCCAAACTCTATGGGATAATGGCTTAGTGCCATTTAAAACAGCTGCACGTGTGCACAGAGGCAAAGACATGAGGAGAGAATTAAAGGGGTGAAAGGAAAGAAAAGTTATATTGTAGGAAAGAGCGAGAGCAGCTGTCTCACTCCATCACAGTGGCAGTTTAACTGTTAACTATGAGTTGAAGGAAATGCATTGACAGGAAACTAGATATGATCTGCTGTTGTTGTTTACTATGTGGAGCTTTATCTCCTCCTCTTCCTGCAGTCGCTCTCCTCCTCTCCAGGCTTCTTGTCTTCTCGTCTCGCTGCCGGTCATGAGGAGTCATGAGACGGAGAGAGAAAATGTATTAACTCAGTGTGTTGCTTGTTTGTCTCTCAGCTCCTCTCATGCTGACTGAGAATGGATGATACAGAGTACGGTGTTCAGATTGGAGAGAACAAGTTCATCAGGAAGTAAGGATTAAATACCTCGCTGTTTCTCACACACATATATAGAAACAGCTGCATATAACAGTCTGTTTACCCTTTATAGCTGCAGATATACTTGCTTTTAACTACACATTTGCATGAGCATGACGCTGCATCATGTATCCTGTATCCGTTTAGAGAGTTTGTTGTGTACGTAGTCAGAAATTAATGGTGAGCACCTGGTTAAAAGCAAGTACACTGTATGTCCAGCCTATTAACCTCTTCTTACTTTACTAACTGTATTCTGATGACCATTTTACAAGCATACTTGATAGATTTATCGATTGATGAACATGGAACTACTTGACTTAAAGGGAAACTTAAAAACTTAAACTTAAAACTTAAACTGATTTTTAACTTGCCGTGTGGGTGGCATGTGGAAATGTGGAAATGAACAATGTTTGGCTTCGATCCTTGCACCCACCAGCAAAAGTCAGCCAGATGACCCTCGCCGCTGTGTTAGCAGGGAGCTCCGGGCGCCACCAACATGGAGGGAAGCCAAACATCGTTCATTTGCACATACCACCCACACTGTAATAATACAAATCCAGTTGAAAGTCAAGCAAGTTTCCCTTTAAGTACACACTAAATATCAGCAGGTCAAAACTGCCCCAATTTCACCAAGCAACCAGTGTAAAGCTGGGGACACACCAACCCAGCATCAGAGAACTAGCAATGAAAACTGCCTGTTGCATCGCCTCACATCGCCTTTGTTTTGGCTGACAAGTTGCACCCGAACACACCGCAAATACTACAGCTGACAGGCAGTCAGCATGTATGTTCTCCTGTGTGAAATGACACTACATCTACATCAGCAGTTCGCGGTAGTCTGTTTTTGTCATTCAAAAAAGGAAACCACATGCAGAGGACGGCGGATATACAAGCCAATGTTATGATTCGTGCATGAGACCATTTTCACACCACTCTCACTCGCCACTTAGCTTCATTCCTGATGTCATTGTAAAAATAGCGACGTATTAGCATGATCAGATGAGATGATGATGAAGCCTTCTGTGTGTGTTTCCTCTTGACTTTACTCATTGGCTTACTTTCCTCACTTCCGTTTGTCTCCTCGTGCTCTAATTAATTTAAGCTGAACAACCAATCAGAGGGATTTCTGTCATTGACGGGATCCGCCACTGATTCAACATTTGACTTGGTCGAAAAACCTCCAACACAGGCAGACTAAAGCCAACAGTGTGGTGCACTCCGGCACACTGATCCAAACTGTCCGATGGCCGACCATCAGCTTGGTGTGTCAGGGCCTTAAGATGGGTTAACTTTACCCAGTAGCCATGGGTAGAAACCCACCCAAGAGAGGGAATTGTTCTGAACACATGTCAGTTTTGTTTTTGTATTACAATTGGGTTATTTACCCAAATAAAATATTTTACAGTTGCAAACTGTTATGATCTATAGTCACAGTATGTTACTGATAATAATACTTCCTTTGCCGTTTTGAATGTTGCATGCTCATTGTTTGGTACAACTAACAATAAAATTATAAAACAACCAAGATGATCAACAAATCCAAAAGGAGAACATTTCAAAAGATTTAATTTACAGACAGCAACAGAGCTGTCCTTTTGTAAAGGATACAGTCTTCTCTGTCTGAAAAAATCTAACTCATCATATTACCTTCAGACAGCCAGACTAATTGGCATTCAGAATAACCATTTTCTAGCATATCTCAAGTCTTTAAGTAGATTTCCACACTGTAATTAATTAATATCAAAGGCTGGACAGCAGGAAATCAGTCTAACCACAGCAGATGCTTTGTAAAATGTATTGTGAACGATACATGATGCATTAGTGGACTAAAAACAGCGGCATGCTCCTTTAAACAGCATTTCCTCCTCAGTGATTCAACATCTCTGTCTCCAGGGCAACAGTCCTCTCACATCTGAAGACGTACAACCTCTACTATGAAGGACAGAATCTGCAGCTCAGACACAGAGAGGTGTGTTGACTCTTATTTTAATGTTTTATCCTCCTTTTCAACAGAAGCACTCTTCACCACCAGCGCCTGCCTGTCTGTCTGCCTTCATGTCGCCGTTTTCACTTTCTCTCTCAGTCATTTGAATTTAATATCCCCCACCCACCATACGCTGTATCCCAGAGGGGTAATAGCGGTCCATTGTGTGTATTTATATGTGATATATATGTGTAGGAGTGGGTATATTGATCACAGCTCCTCTCTCCCAACAGGAAGAGGGCGAGCTGATCGTTGAGGGCTTGCTGAATATCTTCTGGGGCTTGCGCCGACCAATCAGGCTTCAGATGCAGGATGACCACGAGCGAATCCGACCGCCTCCCTCCTCGACGTCCTGGCACTCAGGCTGCAATCTGGACAGTCAAGGGTAAGAGGTCTAGACGGATCCAGTTACATCTCGCTGACCGGAAATGGTGATACACAGCGGGTCAGCGTGGGTCAGATATAGATTACGTCTAGTTTGTCTGATGAAAAATGAAGTTAAATGAAATAATTGATTTGCACAGTTAGCTAAATCCTTTTTGGCCGTTGTCCACAGACTGAAGGGAACCTTTTAACCCACAACTCTGGCTCAGATTTTGGATTTTGCTCCAAGCTACCACAGATCAATTTGTGTCAATAGGCTTGAAGCCCCATTTCCAGCTCTGTAATCCCATTCATCAGAAGAAGCTATACTTGTTCCAGGGATAACAGAGCTCACGGCCATGCAGCTGACATTTAGGGACCAAATAACTACAGGAAACAGATAAAAAATAACGTCAACACTTCATGAAAAAGTACATTAACTGTGAAATAAAAAAATCACCTTTAAAACCACAGTTAAAAATGTACTTTTCTTAATTTGGATATCAGTCTAAGGCTGCAACTAATGTTTATTAATCTGATGATTATCTTCTTGATTAATCAATCGTTTGCTCTATAAAATTGTATAAACGGCATTTCAAAGTCCAAGGCAGTGCATTTAAATGTCTTGTTTTGTTCAAAACCAAAAGATTTCAGTTTAATATGATATAAAACATAACAGCAGGAAATCTCCATATTTGAGAGGCTGAAAACATCATTTTCTGCCATTTTTTGCATGAAAAAGTACTTTTTAACGATTAATAGATTATCAAAATTGTTGTCATTTTTCTGTAAGTTGACTAATCGTTGCAATGCTATATTAGTTGGAACAAAACTGGTCAGGCTGTCAGGTTTTGATACTGTGACTTTTCAAAGCGACATACATACAACCTTTCAAACAAAGAGCAAATAATCCATGTTGATAGTACTGATACGTCAGTCTGTAAATAAAGTAAATTTACTTTAATTATCAATGGAAAGATGCTCACAGAATACTGAAAAACTTTATCAACAAAGAGGAACAGCTGTCACAAGCTGAAACTAACCAACAGTGACGTGACGTCTGTACAGTATGTGGTGTAAAAGTGGTTAACAAAATGCTGCTGCTTGGCAGTTAATCTAATAATAAGGCCTATCTTTGTATCACTGTCTGCTATGGCGATGTTGTTACTCTAAAGGTAAAGTCATGACATTATGACTGTAACATCCCTCACTTTTGTATAAAAACATCTATATCTATGTGTCTTTAAATGTAGTAATAGTTGATGTATGTTTACAGTTTCTTCGTCTCTCTCGTCTCCTTTCTGAAGTTCCCCCAGCAGCACAGATGGTCAACAGACGACACAGCAGAGCCCGCCCACAGTGGAAGTGACGCCGCCTGACAGCCAACCAGAGGACGACAGGGTGATGGGAGAAAAGGCAGACGGTGAGTGGCTTTATTGACGGTATAAATGTAGTAATATACTGTATATCACCCCCTTGGTTTTAATAAGGGTCCTGTCATCAACATCATACGTCTATCTCAAAACAACTAAATTGATTAATAATACTTTTGCACTTGTTGTATTTGTGTCGGCTCATCATCAGTTGGTACCAAATGGATTCTTAAGGTTTTCTAGTTTCATTTAATGTCTTCATTCTAGCTTTAAAGCTGAGCCCACTACAACCTAAAAATCACAAGTTGCATTAATGCCTTAAAGAAATTAGGGGTGTTAAAACAAATTTACTTTTAACAGAGTAGATATTTCCATAGGTAGCCTATCATAAACCTTCCCAGAAGGTACCATAGATATAATTCATTAGGTACATATCAAAATACTAGTAGAAAAAGGTAGAAAATGCTTATATATCAGAAAAAGGTGACATACAAACACTGTTACAACGCTTCTTTTCATGTTAAGACACTACTTAATAACTGATAATCTAAGATAATGATTGCTGATTGAACAGAGGATGGTGAGAGCTCCGCTCAGCTCCTCAGGACCAAGAGTGATGCCGGCGTCTTAAGACGAGGCCAACGGCGGTCACCAAGCGACCAGAGGAAAATTCGACGGCATCGCTTCTCCATCAACGGACACTTCTACAACCATAAGGTGATGCCAGCGAATCCCAAGAGAGTCTGAAGAAGATTCATTAGATTCAGAGAGTTTATGTGCTGCTGTTAAACAGATGCTGGATGTGGCAGCAGTTTTCTGTCTATCTGTACACATAAAATTATAGAGGAAACTAAATTCCTGATAAATGTTTTTGTTTTCCTCAGACATCAGTGTTTACTCCTGCTTTCGGCTCAGTGACTAATGTTCGGATCAACAGCTGCATGAGGACACCTCAGGTGCTTCGAGTTCTCCTCAACAAGTTTAAAATAGAAAACAGCCCGGATGATTTTGCGCTCTACCTCGTCCATGCGAGTGGAGGTGAGTGCAAATTACTCAGCCTATTTCTTGTTTGTCAAGAGAAGGAATTATTAATGAGGAAAACACACATGTACATTATTTGTTTGTTTGTATTTCAGAGCGTGTGAAGCTGAAGCGAAGTGACTACCCTCTGGTGCTGAGAGTGATGCAGGGCCCATGTGAGCAGGTCTGCAAGGTTTTCCTCATGGAAGAAGACCTCGGAGAAGAAGTCACGTATGATGTAAATCACCTCATTTATTGTAACATTATGAGATATGCATGTCTTATGGTGCATGTACACTGGATCTGTCTTTTCCACGCTTCCCAATCATTGTCTACGTAAGCAGCCGTGCAATGTATTCTGGTAGCGTGGCGGTGCGATTCAAGAGACGGGCCGTCCCATTGGCTGCTCCTCATTTGTATAAACTTGAGGTCTAGGCTACTTTATGCATCCGGTGTGAGTTGCCTCCTCTAGAAACTCCTGAGAGACATTTAAACTAAGCATTGTTGATCTAAAATAAAGACTCAGCAACATGCATGGCTTATTTCTCACATAAGATGTTTTCAGAAACACATTTCAGTGGACTATTTTTGCAGTAAAAGAGGCGAAAGTTTCCAAACGAGCCATCATGTTGGTTCCAGTTTGACAGCTTCAAGCAGCAGCCCACAAGGGAAAGTGTTCGTCCAATCAGGTGCTCAGTGTCTAGTGGCAGCCGATCAAGCGTCCAATACTGGACAGCAAGGCGATGGACACCTTGCCTCTGAGTCTCCCATATCCTTTTATTTACCTCACATTAGTCTGTCTTTTTTGAGCTTTGTCATTGTATTTCTCCTCTCTTCCACCAGGTGGCGCAGTATATCAAGTTTGAAATGCCTGTGCTGCAGAGTTTCATCACCAAACTGAAGGAGGAGGAGGACAGAGAGGTGTTGAAACTCAGGAGAAGGTACAAGAAAATACTGGCCGCAGTCTTCTACATGTTCATCAGTTGTTATGAGCTTACAAAACGTTGCATTTAATTATTATTAAGTGTATCTCTGCTGACACACACATTTATTTTTTTCTCTGTCTGCATTTATGTGCTTGTACTTGCAGGTATACGTACCTGCGGTGTATAATTGAGAAGCAGCTCAGTTGTCTTCCAGAGGGGGCGACGTGTATGTGAGCTGTTCATCAATCCGTCAAACGCACCACGTCCTCCACCCAGCTGTGACCACCAGAGTGACCAAGAATCCACTGACAAACCCAGTGTATGTCTTTCAGTGATTACCCTGCTTCTCCTGAGCTCCTGCATGGAGTCTTTTTTTTTTTTCATATCATCCAATCAATCAACCTGCAGACAGATGTTAACATGCTATATTGTGTGCATGTTAAGCGGGACCATGTCAGCAATAGTCTTCAGACCCAGTCACCTTTTCCCTTAGTCATTACATGAAGTACACGCAGAAAGACATTCCTCTACTCCTGAGTACTTTCAACCTTTTTGCAGTGCAGTATTTTGCAGAATGAGCCTAAAATGAGACATCCTGTCTTCTGTCTCTACCCTTCAGATTGCCAGCTGATGCCCAAAATCAATTTAAAGCACAAACATCATATAATATGATCCTAATAAAGTGCCTGCTAAAAGGTTTCTCCAAGCACAAAGACGCAAACTATGTTTTGAAGTTCCTGGCCTGTCGAGAAGTCTTGGCAAATTGGTTTTTACTGGAAAGTACAAGAGAACAACAGACCAGACCACCAAGAGACAGTTGTCCCCTCTAAAGCTGCGTGCCTTGTGTGTCCCTCGCTGTTTGAGTATTTGTTAAATATTGTAACTGAAGGACTTTAATTGACCCTCTCCATTTTATCTGAACTGAGACGTTCATCGCAGGGATTAAGGTCGTGTGAACAGATAATCTGTTTATGATGTCTGATCAGTCTGTTGGTGGTCTGATGGAGACTGTCTCAAGTTTCTCTGCAGGCATTCAAACTGAATGTTAAAGACATTTTATGATTGAGGTTAAAGGAATAGTCTGACATTTTGGGAAACATTTTTTGCCAAGAGTTTGATGTTTATTGTATATTTGTATAACAGCAGCTGGTTAGCTTAACTTAGCACAAAGATGGAAGCTTACTGAAAGACGCTCGGACACGGTCTCGAGCTCTTGGTTATGACAAATGCGCAATGTAACTGGAGCTGCGGCCTGCGTTGCTATTGGCTCAGTTTCAGCGAGGGCAGACCAGATTTTACAGCACAATGATGTGATGTGATGATGACGCTTAACATCTCTTTTCAACCTCTTTTCACAAAGACGAGGAACAGCTAGCCTGGCTCTGTCTAACGGTAACACCAACCATCACCGCTAAAGCTCGCTGATTAACACGTATCTCACTTGTTTTCATCTGTACTACGGGCGTCATCATATACTGACATTGACGATAACCATAATATTTTAAAATTAAATATTGGTATCATGTTAATGATATACATACGATAATATTGAGTATATAATCCAGCGCCTCTTAAATAATTTTATATGTATATTTATATTTACAGCCTCTCTCTCCACCTCCATACAGTCATATTTTAAGTGTAATTCTTTTGCCAAAAGAGACAAAACGCTAGAGCTGCATTGATTAACTATTAAATTAATCTACAGTACAGACCAAAAGTTTGGACACACTTTTCTTTATTTTCATGACTATGAAAATTGTAGATTCACACTGAAGGCATCAAAACTATGAATTAACACGTGGAATTATATACTCAACAAAAAAGTGTGAAACAACTGAAAATATGTCTTATATTGTAGTTTCTTCAAAGTAGCCACCTTTTGCTCTGATTACTGCTTCACGCATCCTCTTGATGAGCTTCAAGAGGTCGTCACCTGAAATGGTCTCCAACAGTCTTGAAGGAGTTCCCAGAGATGCTTAGCACTTGTTGGCCCTTTTGCCTTCACTCTGCGGTCCAGCTCACCCCAAACCATCTGGATCGGGTTCAGGTCCAGTGACTGTGGAGGCCAGGTCATCTGGGCAGCACCCCATCACTCTCCTTCTTGGTCAAATAGCCCTCACACAGCCTGGAGGTGTGTGTGGGGTCATTGTCCTGTTGAAAAATAAATGATGGTCTAACTAAACGCAAACCGGATGGAGTAGCATGCCGATGCAAGATGCTGTGGTAGCCATGCTGGTTCAGTATGCCTTCAATTTTGAATAAATCCCCAACAGTGTCACCAGCAAAGCCCCTCCACACCATCACACCTCCTCCTCCATGCTTCACGGTGGGAACCAGGTATGTAGAGTCCATCCGGTCACCTTTTCTGCGTCGCACAAAGACACTGTGGTTGGAACCAAAGATCTCACATTTGGACTCATCAGACCAAAGCCCAGATTTCCACTGGTCTAATGTCCATTCCTGGGGCGGTCCTCATGTGAGACAGTTTCTTTGTAGCGCTTGATGGTTTTTGCGACTGCACTTGGGGACACTTTTAAAGTTTAAACTTTAAAGTAATGATGGCCACTCGTTTTTCTTTACTTAGCTGCTTTTTTCTTGCCATAATACAAATTCTAACAGTCTATTCAGTAGGACTATCAGCTGTGTCTCCACCTGACTTCTGCACAACACAACTGATGGTCCCAACCCCATTTATAAGGCAAGAAATCCCACTTATTAAACCTGACAGGGCACACCTGTGAAGTGAAGACCATTTCAGGTGACGACCTCTTGAAGCTCATCAAGAGTATGTAGAGTGTGTGACGCAGTAATCAGAGCAAAAGGTGGCTACTTTGAAGAAACTACAATGTAAAGCGTATTTTCAGTTGTTTTACACTTTTTTGTTAAGTACATATTTCCACATGTGTTAATTCATAGTTTTGATGCCTTCAGTGTGAATCTAAAATGTCAATAGTCATGAAAAGAAAGGAAACTCATTGAATGAGAAGGTGTGTCCACACTTTTGGTCTGTACTGTACATCTACAGCTACGTGTCAGGAGAGGCCAGGAAGCCACAGGCTCAACAACAAAGGAAGACAGAACTAAACTAACATCATTTAAAAAAAAAATAAAATACAACAAACATTTAACAACAAGAAACACACAAAATGAGCAGAGAAAAAAACCTAAACAAACAGCATGAAATACATTAAAAAACGGTGCAAAGAAAAAAGAAGACATACAAACATCAAGAGATAATTAGACATCATGAATTAAATGTGATGATAATTTCCTTTTGAAATTTTAAGGTTATCGCAATAATATTGTTATATCGTGAATCGTGATTTCTTTTGGCCACGATAATCCTGTAAACTCTGATATTGTGACTGACAGCCTGAAAGTGTAGAAATGTAGTTTAATGAGTTTCTATGTCCGGATTAAAAAAACTGCTGCTCGTCAGATTTGTGGCCTTTGGGCAGAGCCAGGCTAGCTGTTTCCCCCTGTTTCCAGTCTTTGTGCTAAGCTAAGCTAACCAGCTGCATGTTCACTGTACGATATCAGTTTTTTCATCATACTCTTGTCAAGAAATCAAATCCGCTTATTTCCTAAAACTATTCCTTTAAAGAAAAAAAAAATCCTCAAACATGTTTGGCCTTATGTGAGATGACAAGTTTTCGTGTAGAGATTTTAAAAAGCGCAGCAAAATAGTGTTTGATTGATGAACAGTTTCCACCCAGTGACCCCTGGTAGACGTTGGACTGGCTGCACAAAAATGAGAGAATATTCACAGATGGACTTCTTTTTTGTTTGGTTTTTGACATCCAGCAGAGATTGACACCAGAGTGAACAAGCAACAAGACTGTGAATTATGCCGATTTGTCGGAGGAATGTTGTAAAACGTATGAATGAGCATTTCAAAGCAGCACAGTTTGCCTCCACATTTACAGCGCTTTGCTTTTGTCTGCCTGACCGTTAAATATCTCTTCACGTCGTCGGCGTACAGTACAAAGTGTGAGACTGAGAGTGTGCATGTTGTATTTTTAGTGACTATAAAGACTTGCCTGCTTTTGTATTGTGTCTTTTACAAAATAATGATCTTTAAGATAATAACAACTCATGCCACTACTTGTTAAATGTAGGTTTTTTTCATACAATGATTGTTATTTAATAAAAAAGTAATCTTGAAGAAAAAAGATAAACCTATTTATATATACACATCTTTAATCTCCTTCAGGTCAGTGGGGGAAAATCTCAGTATGTTGTGTAATGATGATTAAATCTGGTTGTATAATTTAAAAGAGAGAGATAACGTTGGTGGAAGCTTCGGGAGAGTTCGGTAAGTGTTCTGGTTCATTCACTAAGTGGTTAAATAATTGAGATAAAATTAGACACACACAGACGGGTGTTTATGTGTGATGTGGCTGCTACAGCAGCTTACTGTGGTCCCAGCCAATGAGCAGGTGTGAGACGGCGTGATCCTCCCCACCTGACGGAGACTGTCTGGAGGATAACAGGCTGGCCCTGAAACACACTTGTGACTGTCAGACGAGTCTGAGCGGAGAACAAGTCGGAGTCGTGGTTTTTACTGTCAGGAGACCGGCGTCATCTTCCTGTACCTCACAAACAGCCTCTCAACAGGTGAGACTGTTTATTATTATTATTATTATTATTATTATTATTATGTATTAATTCAGCAGGTTTGGATGCTTCCAGTGGTGGAATCTAACTAAGTACATTTACTTTACTAGTACTGTTTTTGTCTTTACTTGAGTATTTACATTTTATGCTAAATTTGACACCTCTAGTTATTTTTTACATAAAAAAACGTTATATGATGCAGTACTATTCTAGTAATGTACACAGTAGTACATAAAGTATCTGAAAGTGGCTCCACATTGATGGACTATGACAATAAAAAGCTTTGTAAGCTAAAAATGGAATAATATAATATTTTATAATGGAGCTTTTCTGCACAATGAGTACTTTTACCAAAGATACTTTCATTACTTTTTTCTGATAATACTTCTGTACTTTTACTTAGTATTTATGGAATATGGAATTTCTACTTTTTTAATTACTTTTACTTGTAGTGGAGTATTTATAGACTAATATTCATACTTCTACTCAAGATACTATAATTACATCTTGCTGAAAATACTTCTGTATTTTTACTTTTAAGAACATTATAAATTACTTTTACTTGTAGTGGAGTATTTACAGACTGGTATTTCTGCTATTGTTTAAATATTATTTACTTGTAGTGGAGTATTTACAGACTGATATTTCTACTGATTATTTAAATAATATTTACTTGTAATGGAGTATTCATAGACTATGATATTTCTACTTTTATTAAAGTAACATCTTGAATTATTTTTACTTGTAATGGGGTATTCATAGACTATGATATTACTACTTTTATTTAAGTAACATCTTGAATTCTGTTTACTTATAATTGGGTATTTCTAGACTATGACAGTTGTACCTTTACTAAAGTAACATCTTGAATTAATATTACTTGTAATGGGGTATTCATGGACTGGTATTTCTACTTTTACTTAAGTAAAGGATTTGAGTACTTATCCTTTCTATCTTTGTTATTTAATTAGCTGCAAATTATCTGTGGAGAGCAGAAGGAATCATAGTAAAACTAATACGCTGGTAAACAGATCAGAGTGCTCCAGATTGATAATGAGATGTTTAGTCTTCCTTCTGGGTGAGTCAGTGCTGCTGTAATCTGGAGTCTCTGGATTACTGTCAAACTAAGTGACCCAGTGTAATTATAGCACAACTCGTCTTTTTAGAGGACACAGATTAGACAGAGAAATGATGTCATGATGCTCACTGGGGGAAGAAGTATTAGTAACCCTAACTATAGAAATACTCCACTACAAGTATTTGTGATAAAATACATTAAAAGTATTAAAAGTAAAAGTACTCATGATGCATAATAGCTCCTGTCAGCTATATTACTGCAGTATTGTGTACCATTATTATTGATGCAGTAATATATAAAGGGTACTTTAATCTACAATAATGCATCAGAACTGATCTTATATTTTGTATGTATTTACATATTTTGTACCTCTATCTGAAAAGTAACTACTAACTATAGCTGTTAAATAAATGTAGTGGAATATAGTACAAGTACAAGTACATACAATATATGTACTTACTGTTGTTACGTTCCACCATTTCATAGTGATATATTATTACTGTATTCTACGTATGTGTGTATACTACCTATTCTGCATATATATTCTATAATACAGTGTACTGCAATGTCTATTGTATGTATTATTAATGTTTATACTATAACTAGTACACACGTGGTTGCTGGAGTTGTACAACTGGATTTCTTTTGCATAAATATTTGCAGAATTGTCTTATATATATTTATATAGTAAGGTATTGTAATGTAAATACTGTACATAGCTTTTTAATGTCATAATTTCTTATTTTATTTGCATTTATTTCATTCACATAATTGTGCTGCTCTAATGTGAATCTCCCCTCCAGTGTGATCTAATTGTTGCTGTCAGATAGGCGTTGGGGTTAAACACTGAGATTACATTTATTTAATGGTGTTGTGATCATTAATGCAGCAGGTCTGGTCTACAGATCCAGATCTAGACTGGATCTCCTCCAGCAGATCCTCATGAAAGGGCATTAGAGATTATGACAGTTATCTGATCCCACGTCAGTGGCAGCGTTAAATTGCGTCGCTGCTTGTGTAAGATGTGTTTCTCAAAGCTGGATTAAGAGCAGTGATCTGTACTGCTCTTAAATTATCAGCAACGTAAAAATAACGGACAGCAGGACTAAAGCTGCCATGAGAACATCTCATCAGTCTGTTGCCTTCAGGGACCACGTTCACCTCAGTACTTACATCGTCTGCTACATGTCTGAGGTATAACACACCGATTTCACAGCTATAATCACTAATTTCTCTGACAAGACTTTACATTCAAAGTATCTGATCAACTTCTAAAAGTACGAAATATTCCCATGGATTAAACTATTACTAACTATTACTAGTGTATAAATTAGCTTAATCTCAACCACATTTCAAATGCTGTATATTATTAGAAATATTACATGATATACATTATATGTAATAATATTACACTAATTATTATATTGGTACTTGTACTTTTAATAGTAAATTTTGAATGCAGGACTTTTTAGTAGACTTATTAGTATTTCAAAAGTTTACGATTAATTAAAAAGTTAATTTAAAAATATTTTTTGCATCTTTTGTATAATTCCTTGTGTTTCTCTTTTTATGTGCATTTATGTTTTATCATATCTTTTTTATAATCAAGTTTTAAAGTTTTATAATGATTGTTTTCTACCTCCTGCACTTATTTTAATACTGCTTATCTCCTGTGATTGTTTATACTTTACAAATTCTGAGAGACATGTTGTGTTTCTTGTTTAAAAAGTACTCCATAAATTTAATATTATGTTTATCTATTCATAAATACAAAAAACTAATGGCTAAATTAATAATAATAAATAAACTGATTTTTTAAAATTGAAATATTGTATCATTATTTATTATTATTATTTATTCATTAATTTAATTATTTATTCAAATTGTTGTTGTTATTATTATTATTATTATTATTTCAATGCTCTTATGTTCTCTGTCTTTATTTACAAACCTGGAGAAACATGTTTCTTGCTTGAAAAGTGCTCCATGAATAATAATAATAATAATAATAATAATTACTATTATTATTATTATTATTGTTGTTGTTGTTATTGTTATATTTTAATTGCGCATATGTCCTGAGATTGTCTTTATTTTACATTCTTGAAGCATACTCTATAAATGTATTATATTTATTCAGTAATTTAATTTGATTAAAATCATTATTTTGTTGTGATTATTATTTGATGCACGGTGGTATTTCTGCTTTTATTGCCTCCATCAAACTAATATCAACAACAGAATGGCTCCTCCTCCTCCTAATAAAGTGTCTGTGGTCTCATATCTACAGGGTGAAACATCATGGCCGCCCTGCAGAGACTCCCCCTCACAGCGGCGCTCTGCCTGCTGCTCCTCGCCACGCTGTTACCCAGCTCTGAGGCCCGCCGTGGTCGTGGTGGTTTTGGGGGCGGTGGCTTCGGTCGAGGTGGAGGCCGAGGCTGGGGCGGCGGTGGCGGCACGGCCTACAGACCGGTCCAGAGCAGCGGCCCCAGTGCGGGGAAAGTAGCTGGGGCAGCTGCAGCGGGCGCCATAGGAGGAGCCATGATCGGGTCCGCCCTGAGCCGCCCCGGGTACGGGTACGGTGGAGGATACGGAGGGTATGGAGGATATGGAGGCGGGTATGGAGGATATGGCGGAGGGTATGGCTACCCACGATACGGAGGTGGTGGAGGCTACGGTCCCAGGCCCGGCTACGAGCCAGAGGGCTCTGGAGATATGGAGTACTACACCGGAGCGTCCAGCGGCCCCGTCTACAACAGCATCATCGTGGTCATCGGCTCCCTGGTGTCCCTGCTGGTGGGCCACTGGGTGGTGGTCATGTAGAGCTGGATTCAGGCCTGGATTCAGAGCTGGATTCAGGGGTAGCTGGATTCAGAGCTGAGATCAGAGCTGGATTCAGAACTGGATTCAGCGCTGAGACAGAGCTGGATTCAGAACTGGGTTCAGAACTGGATTCAGAGCTGGATTCAGAGCTGAGATTCAGAGCTGAGACAGAGCTGGATTCAGAGCTGGATTCAGAACTGGATTCAGAACTGGATTCAGAACTGGATTCAGAGCTGGATTCAGAGCTGAGACAGATCTGGATTCAGAGCTGGATTCAGAACTGGGTTCAGAGCTGGATTCAGAACTGGATTCAGAGCTGGATTCAGAGCTGAGACCGAGCTGGATTCAGAACTGGAGACAGAGCTGGATTCAGAGCTGAATTCAGAACTGGAGTCAGAGCTGGATTCAGAGCTGGATTCAGAGCTGAGACCGAGCTGGATTCAGAACTGGATTCAGAACTGGAGACAGAACTGGATTCAGAGCTGAGACAAAGCTGGATTCAGAACTGGAGACAGAACTGGAGACAAAGCTGGATTCAGAACTGGAGACAAAGCTGGATTCAGAACTGGATTCAGGAACTGGATTCAGAGCTGAGACAAAGCTGGATTCAGAGCTGAGACAAAGCTGGATTCAGAACGGAGACAGAGCTGGATTCAGAGTTGGATTCAGAACTGGAGACGGAGCTGGATTCGGAACTGGATTCAGAGGGATTAGAATGGATTCAGTGCTGGATTCAGAGCTGGATTCAGAACTGGACACAGCTGGATCCCAAAAACACACACAGATCTAAACAAAGTGACTAAATCACATCTATTTTTAGTTTAAGGTCTAACGAGACCTAAAATATGACCCCTGCGAGATGCTGAGCTGCGGCCATCTTGTTTTCCCGACACCTCAGTGACCCTCTGTGAGGACAGACGGAGGAAGCTGAGCCATTGGTCCTCTCCATGTCAGCAGGACACCATGCTGCAGTCTGCAGACAAACAAACCTCCTGTAGAAATCAGTCAGAATCTCCCGGTGGCCAGTCTTTTTATATGTTTGATGATTGTTTTTTTGATCAACATGTTTTCTCCATAATGAGTCAGTGAAGATAAACCAGGAATAAGTTAATTTAGGCTAAGTCTACCTCAAGGAGTCGTGTCAGGACCAGAGCTTAAGAGCAGCTATACACTTCAGATACATTCGATAATGCCATTTCTCAGTATATTTCTTTACAAGTTATATAGCAGTTTCTCTGCGTATTAAAAAGTGAATTAAATTATTACTTTTTCAGTACATTGCTTGTGTATGCACACTTTACCTGTTTGATGCCATTTTGTAGACTTTTATGTAAAAAGCAAAATTTGCTTCCATGTTTATTATTGTTACATAAATAAAAAGAACTTAGAACAAACATTTGTGTTGACTTTTATTGTTTCTAGATAGATGGATGATATCTAGATGGATGGATGGATAGATGGATGGATGGATGGATGATATCTAGATGGATGGATGGATGAGCTGCTGGTGTACCTGCGGCCACAGGAGGGCAGCAGAGCTCCAGAGAGGAGACACTCTGCGGCTGCAGGCGCACCTGATCCGGGACGCACCTGATTCGGGACGCACCTGATACCGGACTTCCAGTTAATGAACAAAACACACAATGCAGCCAAAGTGACGATCACATTATCATGGAGCATGGTTAGTAGTACTGCAGCCTACCTCAGCAATGTCAAGATGCTGCTTTTTCGTTAACAATACCGACTTGGCGTCTAATAAATGACTGAGTTTAGTCCACCGCCCGGCCAGCACGCTCCGTGACCCAAATCAAACACACCTACGATGTTGCGTCATCAACAGGTGCAGCTTCGAGCAACATGCTAAATGCTAACATGCTTTACTGAGGAACGTGTACCTACTGTCACTGAGACCAGAGAGGCCGAGTGGACCACTGGGACCGGAGAGGATGAGTGGAGCGGTTATACTGGTGGGACCAGAGAGGCTGAGTGGACTGGTAATACTGGGACCAGAGAGGCTGAGTGGACTGGTATTACTGGTGGGACCAGAGAGGCTGGATGGACTGGTTATACTGGGGATCAGAGAGGCTGGATGGACCGGTTATACTGGGGGACCAGAGAGGCTGAATGGACCGGTTATACTGGGACCAGAGAGGCTGAGTGGACTGGTAATACTGGTGGGACCAGAGAGGCTGGATGGTCTGGTTATAATGGGCCCAGAGAGGCTGGTGGGACCAGAGAGGCTGAGATGGACTGGTATTACTGGTGGGACCAGAGAGGCTGGATGGACTGGTTATACTGGGACCAGAGAGGCTGAATGGACCGGTTATACTGGGACCAGAGAGGCTGGATGGACCGGTTATACTGGGACCAGAGAGGCTGAGTGGACTGGTAATACTGGTGGGACCAGAGAGGCTGGATGGTCTGGTTATAATGGGCCCAGAGAGGCTGGTGGGACCAGAGAGGCTGAATGGACCGGTTATACTGGGACCAGAGAGGCTGGATGGACTGAGTGCATGTTGAGAGTGATCAGCAGAGATGTTGAACCTGGAGCAGATCACAGACTGGGGAGGACGCTGTACACAAGACTCACTGAACAACATTCAGACAGGTGAGTTCAACAACACTCTCTTTAAACTCTTTAAACTCTCCTAGTGAATCAACAAAGACTGTGATCCAAATCAAACCCACCTACCATGTTTATGCACTGTGCAGCTGAACTGTTGACTCAGTTCATATCCTGCAGCTGGTGCACCGCTGCATGCCAGGCACAGATGTTGTTGGTTCACGGTTAATAATTGGTTAACGAGGGTTGGTCCCTATTATAAATATAATATACATTTTCAGTCCAAAATGGCAGCAGCGGCTGTTGTCACTGGAGTTTATTTGCTTCTTCAGTCTTTGCTGTGGATCCTAACCTCAAGGTCAATGTCTGACCTTAATCATCTCCAGAGAGTTTCACAGCTTGGAGGTTACCTTCTAGACTGGCCCTTTAATGTGAGCTTGAAGCTGTAGCTGCTGGGGAGTCTATAAAGTTTATTCGGCTCTATGTTGTTTGCTTTGGTGATGTTTTATCAGTCAATTATTTAATTTATGTTGCTAAATAATTCTCGTTGTTAACCTGCCGTGGGGTCCACTTGTTACTTATTGTTGGTTATTTTTGTTTAATTGTCTTGAGTTATGTCTCGTTGTGGTTCATTCTTGTTAGGCTCCACTGAGGTTACTGTTTGTCTGGGGATTGTAGTTATGTTGCTGAATGATGTCGCTCCACTAGTGTATACTTTGACATTTAATGCAATTTGTTTTGTAGCCAAAAGAGGCTTTTGACTTTAACATCATATCGAAAAGTACTTTACTTGAGCGCAGTGGGCTACCTCCAGGTCTGAGAAGTGAAGCCAATGCTGAAGTGCATTAAACCTGCATTCTTTCTAACAGCCAGCAGGGGGCGACTCCTCTGGTTGCAAAAAGAAGTATGATTGTATAGAAGTCTATGAGAAAATGAGCCTACTTCTCATTTGATTTATTACCTCAGTAAACACTGTAAACATGAGTTTATGGTCACAATCACTAGTTTCAAGTCTTCTTCGATGCAGCATGATGTTCATTTAGCAAATTATGGTCCCATTTAGAGTGAGATAGACCATAAAGTAGGGGATGCTTAGGGCGGGGCTAGCTTGTGATTGACAGGTTGCTACTACAGTGTTGTCTGGCCTGGGAGTTGTCCCTGTTTTCATCTCACAACTTTAACGCTTTCACAGTGTGTTTTCACTTCAGAAAGTTGATTATAACCTTTTTGGTTGCCTGAAAATGTCTCATTCAGCTTTCAGTTGTATTTAGCTCCGCCCCCCTCTCGTGTCACTTCTGGTTGCAAAAAAAACAACAACATGGCGACGGCTAAAATGCCAAACTCAAGGCTTTAAAACAGCAGTCACGGTGACTATGTCCACTTATACTGTATACAGTCTATGCTTGAGCGTAATATTCTGGAAACATTATGAAACCCTCTTAGTGAAGGCAGGAAGCAGAACAGACAGCAGACATCATGACATCTATCAGTTCCATTAAGCCTGTTATTTCATTAACACATGGAAACCCTGAGGGCGGCTTGTAGTGTTGCATGACTCGGCCTGTCGGCTGACATTTAACAGCCTGCAGACGTCTCAGCTTCATCTCAGCTGATCAGATCACACCAGTGATCCTGTTTCCCCTCTTCTCTGTGGTAACTGTCTCAAGGTCTGGTGCAACATCCAGCAGTGCTCACTTTCAATAACCATGCCCCAGGACAAGCTCAGAGCTGAAACACAAACAGTGACACCACACAGACTTGATATTTTACTCTAATGAGTTTCCAGTTAACCCAGTGTTTTCTAAAAGTCAAAATTTGTAGTTTCCCTGTAATATTGTAATAGGCCATCCAATCAGACTGTTATCAGGCCATTAAACAGGTGTTATTAGTCACTTTAAGCACTATAGATATGGGTCATTAGGGGCCTACTGCGTTATAAAAGTTAAAGTGAAACACGTAATAAATGGAGAAATTAAGTGCAACATAACATCTGACACATAATACTGAATGAAATGTCATGTTTTAAACACAAACAGAAAGGCTTCTCTAGGTTTAGGTAACAAAACTACAACTTCGTTTTAGGTTTAGGCAACACAGTTACAACTTCTTTAGGTTTAGGCAACAAAATTACAACTTTTTAGGTTTAGGCAACACAACTATGACTTTTTTTAGGTTTAGGCAACAAAACTACAACTTTTTTAGGTTTAGGGAACAAAGCTACAACTTTTTTTATATTTAGGCAACACAACTTTGTTTTAGGTTTAGGCAACACAACTACAACTTCTTTAGGTTTTCGTGTTTTGGGTTAAGATAACTACAAACAAAGACAACTATACATTGCTGGTTTCAGACAGGATGCGAACTTCGGTCTCCTGGTGAAAACGTGGTTTATAATGCAGCACCTGACTTCAGCTTCTGCTCCTGTTATAATTACTACAGTCACTAGAGGTCGCTGTCATGTTCTTCTGTTATACTTACTAGATACTACATACTAGTAGGTGTAGTAGTATAAAGCCTGTGCTTTATCAAATGCGTTATATCGTCAAATTGATCTCCACAACAGCTTTTCATATAATTGTCATTTTCTCTCAAAACGTCACCTAAACTTCTTCAACACCAATTCTAAAAGTCATAAAACAAATATCCACAAATGCACATTAGTAAAGTTTATAAGTTTATTTGACAAGACAAGCAGAAAGTGCAAATCGACCCTCAGTGTAGAAGCTCCACAGTAAAAGTTATACTTGTCTTTAAAGGTGGTACATGTGCATTTTCAAATACATTCAAAGCCAACAGGATACATATAACAGCACGTTGAAGGTACGCTGTGGGATTTTGATCAGATGGTTCAACAGTGAAAAGTGATTGTTGTAGTTTAATGGTCGCTGGTTGAGGTACTTGTACTGAAGTGTTTTAATTTTATGCTCCTTTCTATACCTCAGAGAAAAGTATTGTACTACTTTTGTCTTAACAGCTTTAGTTACTTTTCAACTTACATTTTTCATCCATTTTCTGTACAGTGAAAACAAAGGATTAAGTGTTCATTTATGGGTTGAGAAAATCCTTTTTTAAAGGTACAGTGTGTAACATCTGGCTGCATCTAGCATTTTGTCCAATCAGGGCTACTGTAGAGAAATGGCAGCTGGCTTCATGAAGAGGACTCGCTCCCTATGTAGACATGAACGGCTCAATAATACGTGCTTTTACTTTTGATAGTACATTTTGCTGATAATAATGAGATATTTAAGGTTCTTGCAGGAGTTTTACTTGTAGTAGAGTATTTTCAGTGTGGTATCGCTGCTTTTACTTATGGTGCCTTCAAATGGGGTCGTGTTTACCGTGTTCATGAGAACGTAAAGTCCTGTACACGATATGCGAGGCGTTCAGGTGGCTAAGTCGTGAAGAGCACTGTTTATTAACGTCACTGTCCACGTCTTTAAGCCACAGAGGCTAACAATTTAGCAAGCTAACTAGAGGGTAACAAAGTAAAAATTACAATATATTCACTTATTATGCACCAAAAAATGAACTTTTGTGGCCTCTGCCATTTCTGACGTCAACAAACACGTCACAAGTCGTGAACTCTGAGCTTTCAGAAACTTTCTGCTCACGAGGTCGTGAATACGACATGAGGGGGGCGTTCATATGGACTCTTCCCATGAACACGGAAAATACGACCCCATCTGAAGGCACCAACTTTTTAAATATGTTGAATATATGAATTTCTTTTCCAATAAAACTTCATAGAGCGCCGTTTGAATTGATATTTTTTTTTTAGCTTGTATGATCGGAAACATTATAGTATAAATCTTATGTTGTACTGTACACATCTTGATAGCAACCAGCTGATAATGCAAGATAACATTCAGTGGGATATGGAGATGAATTCGGATCAGGATTTGTACATCAGGGGAAGCAATCACAAGCTACCCAGAGACAGAAGAATGAGGCACAACATTGGATAGAACTGGGACAGAGAGGAAGGAGGCCAGTGTATAAAAAAATATCTGAAAACATACAACACACTGTACTAAGCAAGGGTAGCAGTACACATGGGAAAAGGTTAAGATACCGCACGTAAATATTCAGGAAAAACACTCTAAGTAAGGAGTGTTAGGATAACAGCATGCATGCTGTTGTCTGTGTATTTAGAGAGTCGGTTTATCCAAATGAAAGAAGGACTGACAGATATAATTATCAGTCTTTCTGGTTTGAGTTTTTGTACTTTAATGGACCGTTTATATGATAACAGTCCATTTAAGCTCCAAAGAAATGAGTAGATATGATCCATTACAGACGCTCAGTCATGCTCACAGTTAGGGCTGGGCAATATATTGATTAGTAATTACTTAAACTAAGTAAAACTTGTACAGAATCAATGTAACACAACTACAGAATACACGTCACAAACATCAATAAAAAACTTGACATTGGTCAAACGTTGCGAACAAACGTAACTTTACATAACAATAATGGGTCTCCTGGTTAAAGATCTGGTGTTTCTGCCCAACACGTGGTCTAGAGATTGACTGATTAATTGGTCGACCGATAAATCAGGACAATTTTTTCAAATTTTTTCATAGTCTGCATCGGCCAATGTCTGAGTATATTAATCCGATTAGCAAGCAGGCGCACCTACAGGCAGCCCAGTGTTGTTGCTGTAGAACATGTGTGACTCTGCTCCTCAGTATTGCTCAATAAATGTTAACTTAAGTTAAGAAATGTTGTGTATCATTAAGCTGTTATATTTTATCAGATGGATGAAAAAAGAAAACCATCCAAAGATATTTGAAAAAAAAAAAATCGGCATCATATATCGGCCATCGGCTGTCCCGATTCAGTAAAAAAAAAAAAAAAAAAAAACTCTAATGTGGTCAATCTCATTTTCACTGTAGTATTTATACATGGATGTATTTACATTGCAGTCAGTGCAGCATACATGGTGTACAAATGACATGCAGAAATCAAGAAAGGCAGACATATACGTTAAACTCCTGGCGCGTCATCATGGCATTTATACACCTTTTCACATGAACAGGCTGAGATATCGTAATGTGGTATTTTCCTGGTGTTAAAGGCTCTATTACAGTAAAGTAATATAAATTACTAGCCTGTTCTAGCTGTTCTATTATTTACCTTACACACTTAGTCATTATGTTCACATTATACTGATGATTATTCATCAAAAATCTCAGTGTAAATATTTTGTGAAAGCGGCAATAATCAACTCTACAATATCGCTGCAATATTTTTTTTAACAAAATGTAGTGATATTTGATTTTCTCCATATTGCCCAGCCCTAACATTTCTCAGTCTAAAACATGATATATGTAATAGCAGAGTAATAGAATATTAGATAAGTTAAAGTCCAGTATTATTTAATAGCTCACTGTTTTCCAACTTTCTGAACTGTCCCTGAATCAGACAGTCCTCCAACATCAACGTCCCCGGAGTTTAAAAAGCACACGTCTATTATTAGCAGATTGTCACCATGGCAGACTCTGGACCAGCCCCACAACTAACCATCTCAGGCACTGAGACACAAAAACAACCCAGCTTCTTTGAGTAAATATGTTCATAAGAAATCTGAAAAACATAAACGTAAAGATGAATCAGTGGTTGCACCACACATTATTTCTCTGGCTGGAGACTGTGTGATGGTTTTGAACGCTTGTTGCACATTCAGTTAAAACTAAATAGACATTAATGGGCCAGATTCTCCACCAACAAGCACATGCATGAGGATGTAATGCCTCAATATTAAGAAAAAATAAAAAGTAGAAATCCACTCACAATAAAGAAAGTCCTAAAAACGTAAGAGGTTCCTCTCTAATCGTTTCCCACCGTTTTACTTAATACATCCATCACTTTCACTCCTTATGAAGGCCTCAGTACAGCAGCATTAGCATGTTGCTATTCAGTAGCATCAGTGTAGTACTGGTGACCACAGCTAATAGACCTTGCAACCCCATCTCCAGTCGCTGCACCCCATTGTCCAGTCTCTTCAAGTACTTGTGAGAGTAGTCCATGTACATCTCCAAGCATTTCCTGGCCTTCATCTGCTCAATCAGTGCCGGGTAGCCGATCTCCACAATGCTGACTGTATCATTACATCATCATTATCATCATCATCAGTAGTGGTCTTTCTGAGAACCGGTGAAGCTGGAGGTACTGGCTTGGCTTCAGACTCATTTAGAGGGCGTTGAGTTGAAGGTGCAGTCGTTGGGGAGTTTTCTGCTACAGTGCTGTTGCTCTTTGTTGTGTTGCTGCCGATGCCAGAGTCCGGGGCAGCAGCAGATGTGTTAGTTGTAGTTTTAGTTGTAGTAGCAGCTGTTTTGTTGTTTGGCTTTGGATTCTCTGCAGGCAGAAGGTCATTTCTCTTCATGCAGGAGTCCATGTAGCGATCATATGTTTCAGGGGGTTTGCTGTACTTGTAGTCTCTGCTGTAGTCGTTGGTGTCAGTAGACTGGGTGCCATATCTCCTGTGCATGTAGTGGTTGTAGTAATCCTCCTCCTGGTGGTTGTGGAACTGGAAGTGAGGACGGGGGAACCTTCCCAGCCCGTAGCCCAGGGCCATTCCCGCCATAGCTCCTCCAGCTGCCGCCATCATGGCACTGCGTCCAAACCCTCTGGATCTATCGGAGGGATACATGCCCATCGCCTGGACTGAGTGGGAAAAGGGAGAGCCACCACCTGCTCCATAGCCCCCATATCCAAAGCTGCCCCCATAGTGAGGGCTCAGGACTTTGTTGTTTGGGTTATGGTTGATGTATCCACCTCCATAACCTCCTCCGTATGGGGAGCCCCGCGCTGGATACTGGTTATGGTAGCCTCCGCCTGGCTGCTGGGGGTAACTACCTGGATACCCGGGTCTGCCTCCCTGACTGGGTTGTCCAGGCTGTTTGGGGTATCCACCCTGAGAGCTGGTGGCCTTATTGTTTTTGTTGCCTGCATTACTGTTGGTGTTGGTGTTGCCTCGGTTGGATGTAGGGAACTTCTTCCCGCCAAAGCTTTTCCCAAAGCCGCCGGTTCCTTTCTTGGCCAGTGAAAAATGAGTGTGAAACAACAGAAGTGACAGACACACCACAGATAGTGAATGCTTCATCTTCGTCCTGTGGGGAGAGGAAAGCCAACTTAAGAAAGGGAGAAAATTATGAGGGAATAATACCCAAGTATCATTTTACCCTTAAAGCCCCCCGCAAGTATATTTTACCATTTCTGATATTTCATATTTATTTGAGTCATTTTCTGAGTAAGTTGATTAGCCACACTGTTTGACAAATGCTGTGTAAGTGCTCAAATTTAAAAAAAAAAAAGGTTGTTGCTAAAATGGGAATATAACGTATGACTAGTAAAAGCTGCAGATTGGACGTCATTGTAAATCTCTGTCTGTCAGTTTGTCTTTCTAGTTAGTTAGCTAGTTAGCTGTAGTTAGCTACCCAAACTTGTTGCATCAGCTAACTGAGGGTTTTCCTTTAATTCTTTAGTTTCCTCCAACTTAGTTTAGTGTGTTTATTTATTTATTATTTATCTTTTTAATGGTATTTGTGTGCGGTGAACAGATGAAATCAATGTAGTGGATTACATGAAATCCCACCAGCAGAATTAACACAACACACCGACTGTCTCTCTGTCTCTCGCTCTCTTCTTCACTGTCTGCTGCTGGAGATACATTAACGGAAAGCAGTTGATGAAGTTTTGGCGCTTTACAGGCCTCTAAAAGGTCCGGATGACGGGGAGCACAACTTTCAGCTCAAGAAAAAAGTCCCTGAATCTGTATACTTTAAACGCTCTGAAGAAGGCTCCATGCTGAAAGGCTGAAAAGCTTGTCTGTTATGATGTGAGCAGTCTGACTAGACTAGTCAGACTGTAGCGTTCGAACTGATGAAGCCACTTGGATAAGGGGCGAAACGTCTTCAGAGACAAATCTAAGTCCAGTTGCCTTCGATTCAATTGTTGTCAGAATGAATATGACCTGGATGAATGAGAACATTCACAGAAACATTAACCAAAAAACAGGAAGTAACACTTGCGTAAACGGCCATGTCTCAGTTAATGGAAGCTGTCTGTCTCTGGAAGCAGTAAAATCATTGAGTTGTTCCTCATCGTGACTTTGACGTACAAGAAAACATGAACCTAACACGAGTTTCACTGAGCTACTGGGAACAACCCAACTATTTTGGCTTCTGTGTCTTGTGTTGAGTTGCAGTACTGTCTCAAGCTAGCAGCAGCAATATACCATTTAATAATGTTCACTTAATTTTAGGGACAGTCTCAATATGTTTCTGCACCACACAGCTTTGTCCTCCTGGTTTCCAGGTTGGCTTGAAAAAGCACAGTGAACTGTAATCTTTATGTTACTGCAGGTGACCGAACAGTAACTAATACTGTTGTTAAGCCTCCAAACTGTCATTTTTATTGCAGTGCCTAAGACAGGAGATGTTTTCTCATAATTATGACTCAATATCTCATGTTAGTGAGAAAAATCTCGTAATTACAAATCTGTATGCATAACCATAAAGACACGACCTGATTTAGGGCGATTTCATGACACACACTGTACCATGAGATTATATAAATCTGTCTACCATCAGAGGCTTTGCCATCCTCTTTATGCTACAGTAGCTATTACTTCAATATTCCTGGATACCGATTAATAATCGGTGAACGAGGGTCAGTTATCAGTTAAGAACCTTTTTCAAAATTAGCAGCCCTAAATATGTCTGTGGAAATGTTGATATTCTCACTGACCTCATCTTTCTCCTCTATCATTATGCCTTTGCATTACCTTCATTATTTTACCCACTTGCTAGCGTGCTAAATTGTTAGCTTCTGTGGCTTTTAGACGCCGACAGTGACGTTAATGTTGCCGTTGCCTAGCAGGAGTGTCCTCATGACTTAACCACGTGAATGCCAAACATATGTGTACATAACTTCCCATGTTGTAAACACGAGCTCACAAGTTTCATTTGAAGGTACCAATAGTCATATTGGATGTTTACATGATATTCATATCAGTGTCATTGTGTCTCTTGTATCTATCACTATATATCAGTATCATAAAATAAAATTATGCACCATGGTTGAGGATTTTGGCAGGGCTGCAACAATTTTGTCTGAGACATTTTTTCGATTGATCACCTCTCACAAAAGAGCCCATAAGGTCCTCTTTAAATTCCATGAATCTGGTAGATTTATGCTCATAGTCTGATCTGTCATCAATCCACCAGCTTTTAGATTATTTAAATGATTTCGATTGGGCATTTTTAACATCAATGGCATGCATTGACTGCTTGACACTGCAGTAGCAAGACATAATCTTGCACCCAATATTGATATCACAGTAGCGTTATTTAATAAAGGGCCAATAAAGTTAACATTTATTAGATCAATTGAATATTTTGACATTTAAAATTGTCATTAATTGCTGCTGAAGTCATGTTATGTGCTCTGTACAGAACACTGTCAGTTTTAATGATCTTCCATACACAGGCGGAGGCATTTCCCCCACTTTTGTCGAAAAGTCTCAGTCCAAAAGACATCAGTCAAAGTGTAGACAGTCTAATGGATATTCACCCGGTGAATGAGCTCACAAACACGCTCATCAGGCTCTTAACAAGAAGAGTGCTTCCTGGCGTGGCACCGAAGGGTCTGAAGTGTACAGAACACTGTAATGGTGCCTTCAAATGGACTCGTGAACTCATGCATTGCATTCAAGTTGTTATTCATGAAGAACACCACTGCTAAGCAACGGCAATATTAACGGTACTGTCCGAGGCTAGAAGCCACAGAGGCTAACAATCTAGCAAGCTAGCAAGTGAGTAACATAATGCGGGAAATACAAAGACATAATGACAGAGGAGAAAGATGAGGTCTTTGAGAATATCACAACATAAATTTACCAAGAAAAATAACATATGACTAAAATTACAATATGCTGTACAATATTAACTTATTATGCACCTATAAATGAATTCCCATGGGCTCCACCATTTCTCACAACGTCAGCAAACACGTAATAAGTTGTGAACTCAGAGCTTTCAGAAACTTTCCACTTACGAGGTCGTGAATACGACATGAGGGGGGCGTTCACATGGACCCAACTCGTAAACACGATAAACACGACCCCATTTGAAGGCACCATCAGTCTACAATAACAGAATATTGATTTTCAATTGATCAGCACTGCCTAGTTTGACTGGACTAGTTTGAGTGTACAATTGATTGACAGCTGATGAACAGCCAATAGGAACGCTCTCTTTCTCTGAAATGACCTGTGATTGGTCAAAGTCTCCTAGATTTTAGACAGGAGTCTAGTTTTCTCTCAGAACACTTGAATTACAATATGCTGAAAGATTATTATGGGTTATTATATATTTCTGCCTACTGTAGCTTTAAGTTATGAACTGTTCATGCAGCTTCAAGTGTTTGCTGTCAACAGGTGGTAACAAGTAAACTAAATTGTTTCCATAGCAACGCAAACACCACTACTATGGCTAATAGCCTGTGAGTTTTTGTGTGTAAACTCAATCTGATAAAAAGACATAAAAACACGTCTCTTCTTATCAGCTCACTGCACGTTTTCGCACTCACAACACACGAATATGGCCGTTGGATGGATTCACGGACCCAGGCAGCACGACAACGGCTGCACCGATTAGCGTTAGAAGGGATGTGAATCTTATAAGGATCTTGTAATTATGAAATGCGAAACAATAGGCTAATTGTGGTACACAAAAAACGAGATAACGTCAGCGTGTATTTCTTGCTCTGTTAAATCCAATGGCAACTCAAACACTGTTTGCTATTTAACGGCAATTTCAGCATCAATTCGTCCGATTTTACCTTAAAATAATGACTTTTCGTCACCGAAAATAAAGACTCGCCTCTCTCTGAGGGCAAGTTGAAAAAAGGTGTGGCGGTGGCAGGTCACGATAACAGGGCATCAAGGTTTTATGATGGCGATGGTGATGCTTGTTGATGCAACAATGAAACAGCATGTTCCGGATTATTTACTAAAAACATACTGTATATACAGTCAATAGATGCTGTTGACCTTGTGCTGACAGTGCATTCACTTTAATGTGACCTGCTGTTACTGCTGTTGCTGCCCTGTATTTCACTAAAACATATCACTATATCGAGGGTAATTTAGCTAGCTAAACACTGTACACATAGCGTTGAGCTAACGGTTTTATTACCTACAGAGAGGTAAAAACATGCATTTCATTCCCCTAAACCAGCATAAATAGAGACGGTGCGATTACTTTAAAAGGAGGACCAGTCTTACCTTGAGAGATGACTTTTTCGGATGTTTTTGTCCCGTGTTATTTAGCCTCAGACGTGGTAAATGTTGACGTTAGCCGGTTCACGCGTCTCTAGTTTGGAGCCTGGATAAACCCATATGACGTACGGCGGCACGAGGGATGTGGGTCGCTTAGGAACAGAAGATGGAGGGCGTGGTCTCACTGACACATTTCCCAGCATCCTCAACCCCGATGATGATGACTTCATTCGGAAAATCACCACACGTAAATGAATAGTATGCAGCTACAGGTGTAGGCAAGATGTACTACCTGGAACCAGAGGTGGACATTAAGTACATTTACTCAAGTACTGCACTTAATTAAATATGAAGTACTTTACTTGAGCGTTTAATCCATATATCCTATAAATACTAACTCCATTACCTTTATATGAAACCAAAACGTGTTGCTCTGCAGATTAAGACATAAAATGAGATACAAAACATGTGACTTTTTAAAATGTAATAAAACAGAATAGGGTAAAATAGTGTAAAATTCAAATTAAAGCTTCAGAAGGCAGTAGGGATGGGAACGGTTCGGCCAAAGATATGACGCATCGATGAAGTTCGACCCAGCCTCCTTCCTTCTCAAACTTCTCAGTTGGCAGAGACGTTGATGAAGTACGGCTGTCATTAAGGAAATGGCGAGTGGACATGATAAAGTACAGGTAGAGGATCCACCAGCGTCGTTTGGCTCTGCTGTGTGGGAGCATTACGGATTTGGTGTTACGTATATCAGTGACGGGAAGAGAGTGGCTCTGTTTTCAGGCTTTAAACAGTCTAGCATGTGATGGGAGACTGGCCAATCACAGGTCATTTCAGTGAGAGAGAGAGTGTTCCTATTGGCTGCGGTTCAGCTGGTGGGCGGTGCTTTGTATTTCCTCAACTGACCTCAATATGGCTGCCGCAAGCCCAACAACTTCCGTGTCCCATCACATGACGTCACTGGACCCAGAAAGACTTTTTCCCATAGACTTACATTGAGAAAGAGACGTCTGTAACTTAGCGGATAATTTTTTTTTGAGGTGAACCAACTAACTTTGGCTTCATGCAGCACTGAGCAACTTTCATAGGAATGAACGGGACGCTGCCTTCAATGTTGTGTCCAGCTCTCTTTATACATCCATGGGCTGCCGGAGCACAAACTGTCTCATTTTACAGCTAAACAGTAACTACGAGATGTTTCTGAAAACATTTGAGGAGAGAAATAGTCATTACAATACATATAGTGACTGTTTTATAAAGATAACTTTTTAAATGATATTTACTCTATTTCTACCCACTGCTTTAATCCATGTGGACACTTCTAACTCCACTACTTTTATATGAAAACAAAACTTGCTGCCTTGCAGATCAAGACATACAAAACATTTGACCTTTATTTCAAAATATGATGCAGACAGTGTAAGAGTCAGATAACACATTAAACTTCTACTTAGACCGACATGTTAAAGTATGATAATTAGCCAATATCTGAAAGGGGACAGTCTGTATATTGTGTACTTGAGGTAACAAGTGCTGATAATACCTCTGTACTTCTATTCAGGATATTTACTTGTAATTTTCTTTTTTGTATTGTGGTAGTATTATAGCGTGACTACTTTTCTTCCACCACTAAAAGGTGCTAATATCTAGTATACAGTGACTAAAACATACATGCCAGTACAAGATAGTACAAGATGGGTAGTCTAGAGACTTAAAAACCTCAATCGACTTTGTTTTTTGCAGTTTGATTTCATGTTTTGATGGATTTGAAAGATGTTTTTAGGTCACGTTTACCTGTTATCATACCAGATATTAATGTAAATAGTCCCAAGAACTCAGTTCTTCAAGGATCAAATATTTTCTTTTGTATTTTTTAAATGTTGCAACCTAGATTTTGTAATATGGTATATTAGATATGTTACATACTGACCCTCAGAAAAGAGGAACATCACAAAACAAAAGTTATGAGTCTCATTACACAAAGTGCCAGTTTCATTCATTTTTAATGTATGTTGTGAAAGGAGCCCCACCGACATGAGGCAGATTACAGTATACCTTTTAGCTCTCAGTTGCTCCTTAGCAGCATTATGTTTCTGCAGTAAAAGCACAGAGTGAAAGTCATTTTAATGGCAGAAGATGAGCTCTTTCAGGTTGGAGCCAGAACTAAGAGTTTAGTGCACTAATGCATTATTGAATACAGCTGACCCCACCTGCTGGTCATTGAAAGTCTTACATTAAAACTAATAACCAATTTGACCCCATAACCACAAGTTTATATAAAATAAAAATCTGTCATAACAGTAGAAAAACCTCTTAATTCAGTTAAGCTATTAGACCAAAGAAGCCATAAATGTATACAAATGTTATGGTTATAATGGCTGTTTTATAATAAAAATGCATTTTATATTGTTTTACTCACATCCCCAACATAGGAGAATGGTGATATTTTCACAGATAAATCAAACTAAATTAATGTCCATCAGGACATCAGATATAATTAGTAAATCAGTGGTTTTTCACTTTAAGAGCAGAGATAGAAGGGAAGAGGGAGGCAAAATACATACAGTATATCTTACTTTACCATGTGAATAAATGATAAAACCTACTACTGGGTATAGCAGAACCCTAATGACCCACATCTGTGGTGCTTATAGTGACTGATAACTTCTTTAACACATTCTTTGTTATACACCTCATTTGTGTTTGTCTCCATCACTTTCACTCCTTCTGAAGGCCTCAGTACAGCAGCATTAGCATGTTGCTATTCAGTAGCATCAGTGTAGTACTGGTGACCACAGCTAATAGACCTTGCAACCCCATCTCCAGTCGCCGCACACCATTGTCCAGTCTCTTCAAGTACTTGTGAGAGTAGTCCATGTACATCTCCAAGCATTTCCTGGCCTTCATCTGCTCAATCAGTGCCGGGTAGCCGATCTCCACAATGCTGACTGTATCATCATCATCATCATCATCACTCGTAGTGGTCTTTCTGAGAACCGGTGAAGCTGGAGGTACTGGCTTGGCTTCAGACTCATTTAGAGGGCGTTGAGTTGAAGGTGCAGTCGTTGGGGAGTTTTCTGCTACAGTGCTGTTGCTCTTTGTTGTGTTGCTGCCGATGCCAGAGTCCGGGGCGGCAGTAGATGTGTTAGTTGTAGTTTTAGTTGTAGTAGCAGCTGTTTTGTTGTTTGGCTTTGGATTCTCTGCAGGCAGAAGGTCATTTCTCTTCATGCAGGAGTCCATGTAGCGATCATATGTTTCAGGGGGTTTGCTGTACCTGTAGTCTCTGCTGTAGTCGTTGGTGTCAGTAGACTGGTTGCCATATCTCCTGTGCATGTAGTGGTTGTAGTAATCCTCCTCCTGGTGGTTGTGGAACTCGAAGGGAGGACGGGGGAACCTTCCCAGCCCGTAGCCCAGGGCCATCCCCGCCATAGCTCCTCCAGCTGCTGCCTTCACGGCACTGCGTCCAAACCGTCTGGATCTATCGGAGGGATACATGCCCATCGCCTGGACTGAGTGGGAAAAGGGAGAGCCACCACCTGCTCCATAGCCCCCATATCCAAAGCTGCCCCCATAGTGAGGGCTCAGGACTTTGTTGTTTGGGTTATGGTTGATGTATCCACCTCCATAACCTCCTCCGTATGGGGAGCCCCGCGCTGGATACTGGTTATGGTAGCCTCCGCCTGGCTGCTGGGGGTAACTACCTGGATACCCGGGTCTGCCTCCCTGACTGGGTTGTCCAGGCTGTTTGGGGTATCCACCCTGAGAGCTGGTGGCCTTATTGTTTTTGTTGCCTGCATTACTGTTGGTGTTGGTGTTGCCTCGGTTGGATGTAGGGAACTTCTTCCCGCCAAAGCTTTTCCCAAAGCCGCCGGTTCCTTTCTTGGCCAGTGAAAAATGAGTGTGAAACAACAGAAGTGACAGACACACCACAGATAGTGAATGCTTCATCTTCGTCCTGTGGGGAGAGGAAAGCCAACTTAAGAAAGGGAGAAAATTATGAGGGAATAATACCCAAGTATCATTTTACCCTTAAAGCCCCCCTCAAGTATATTTTACCATTTCTGATATTTCTTATATTTATTTGAGTCATTTCCTGAGTAAGTTGATTAGCCACACTGTTTGACAAATGCTGTGTAAGTGCTCAAATTTAAAAAAAAAAAAAAGGTTGTTGCTAAAATGGGAATATAACGTATGACTAGTAAAAGCTGCAGATTGGACGTCATTGTAAATCTCTGTCTGTCAGTTTGTCTTTCTAGTTAGTTAGCTAGTTAGCTGTAGTTAGCTACCCAAACTTGTTGCATCAGCTAACTGAGGGTTTTCCTTTAATTCTTTAGTTTCCTCCAACTTAGTTTAGTGTGTTTATTTATTTATTATTTATCTTTTTAATGGTATTTGTGTGCGGTGAACAGATGAAATCAATGTAGTGGATTACATGAAATCCCACCAGCAGAATTAACACAACACACCGACTGTCTCTCTGTCTCTCGCTCTCTTCTTCACTGTCTGCTGCTGGAGATACATTAACGGAAAGCAGTTGATGAAGTTTTGGCGCTTTACAGGCCTCTAAAAGGTCCGGATGACGGGGAGCACAACTTTCAGCTCAAGAAAAAAAGTCCCTGAATCTGTATACTTTAAACGCTCTGAAGAAGGCTCCATTCAAGGCTCCACTCTCTCTGAGGGCAAGTTGAAAATAGGTGTGGCGGTGGCAGGTCACGATAACAGGGCATCAAGGTTTTATGATGGCGATGGTGATGCTTGTTGATGCAACAATAAAACAGCATGTTCCGGATTATTTACTAAAAACATACTGTATATACAGTCAATACATGCTGTTGACCTTGTGCTGACAGTGCGTTCACTTTAATGTGACCTGCTGTTACTGCTGTTGCTGCCCTGTATTTCACTAAAACATATCACTATATCGAGGGTAATTTAGCTAGCTAAACACTGTACACATAGCGTTGAGCTAACGGTTTTATTACCTACACAGAGGTGAGGGGCGGCAGTAGCTCAGTCTGTAGGGAGTTGGCTTGGGAACCGGAGGGTCACCGGTTCAAGTCCCGACATGGACCAAGAACTGAGTGTGAACTGGTAGCTGGAGAGGTGCCAGTTTACCTCTTGGGCACTGCCGAGGTGCCCCTGAGCAAGGCACCAAACCCCCAACTGCTCGGGGCGCTTGTCAGGAGCAGCCCCCTCACTCTGACACCTCTCCAATTGTTGCATGTATATGGACCTGTTTGTGCATGTGTGTGTATAAGTTAACAGAGTGAAAAAATTGAATTTCCCCTAGCGGGACTAATAAAGGAATATCTTCTTCTTCTTCTTCTTCTTCTTTTCTTAAAACATGCATTTCATTCCCCTAAACCAGCATAAATAGAGAAGGTGCGATTACTTTAAAAGGAGGACCAGTCTTACCTTGAGAGATGACTTTTTCGGATGTCTTTGTCCCGTGTTATTTCGCCTCAGACGTGGTAAATGTTGACGTTAGCCGGTTCAAGCGTCTCTTATTTGGAGCCTGGATAAACCCATGTGACGTACGGCGGCACGAGGGATGTGGGTCGCTTAGGAACAGAAGATGGAGGGCGTGGTCTCACTGACACATTTCCCAGCATCCTCAATCCCGATGATGATGACTTCATTCGGAAAATCACCACACGTAAATGAATAGTATGCAGCTACAGGTGTAGGCAAGATGTACTACCTGGAACCAGAGGTGGACATTAAGTACATTTACTCAAGTACTGCACTTAATTAAATATGAAGTACTTTACTTGAGCGTTTAATCCATATATCCTATAAATATTAACTCCATTACCTTTATATGAAACCAAAACATGTTGCTCTGCAGATTAAGGCATAAAATGAGATACAAAACATGTGACTTTTTAAAATGTAATAAAACAGAATAGGGTAAAATAGTGTAAAATTCAGATTAAAGCTTCAGAAGGCAGTAGGGATGGGAACGGTTCGGCCAAAGATATGACGCATCGATGAAGTTTGACCCAGCCTCCTTCCTTCTCAAACTTCTCAGTTGGGAGAGACGTTGATGAAGTACGGCTGTCATTAAGGAAATGGCGAGTGGACATGATAAAGTACAGGTAGAGGATCCACCAGCGTCGTTTGGCTCTGCTGTGTGGGAGCATTACGGATTTGGTGTTACGTATATCAGTGACGGGAAGAGAGTGGCTCTGTTTTCAGGCTTTAAACAGTCTAGCATGTGATGGGAGACTGGCCAATCACAGGTCATTTCAGTGAGAGAGAGAGAGTGTTCCTATTGGCTGCGGTTCAGCTGGTGGGCGGTGCTTTGTATTTCCTCAACTGACCTCAATATGGCTGCCGCAAGCCCAACAACTTCCGTGTCCATCACATGACGTCACTGGACCCAGAAAGACTTTTTCCCATAGACTTACATTGAGAAAGAGACGTCTGTAACTTAGCGGATAATTTTTTTTGAGGTGATTGAACGTGCATACATCTGGAGAGTGTTTTATCCAAAGTACCAACAGAAGTCATAATCAGCCTTAAAATGAGTTCTGACTTGATTTCCTATATTTCAATGCACTGCATCATGGTTACATAAAAATTCGGTCATGTTTAGCACACAGTTAAAATTGTGAAAATAGGATTCATGACAAATGCTCACAAGGAAAAACCTTTTGGTCTAAGCACCAGTATTGGAGGACCTATTATGCTTTTGTGCTTTTTCTTTTCTTGTAGTGGGTTTTATGTTTTTTTGTTTTTTTTTTTTTTGTGCATATAAAAGGTCTGCAAAGTTACAAAGTCCAAAGTCCAGGCCAAAGAAAACACCTTGATTGAAGTCCCACCTTTTCTTCTGTAACGTGGTGATGTCGCCAAATAACACACTTTGCCTCGCGGCTCGTTTGGCATGTTTATTGTTTGGCTTTGGATTTGGCATGTTGGGCATTTGCAAACACGTTCTTGCAGAAACCCAAAGACAGTTGATTTGCATAAATAAAACAAGACCCAGTCTACAGCTACAGCATACTGCTCAAGGCTCTGTGGGGCTGCACTTAGGCACAGTGGTGCTTTGAGTTATGTGCTAATGCCATGTGTTTACCATGTGAATAAATGATAAAACCTACTACTGGGTATAGCAGAACCCTAATGACCCACATCTGTGGTGCTTATAGAGACTGATAACTTCTTTAACCCATTCTTTGTTATACACCTCATTTGTGTTTGTCTCCATCACTTTTACTGCTTATGAAGGCCTCAGTACAGCAGCATTAGCATGTTGCTATTCAGTAGCATCAGTGTAGTACTGGTGACCACAGCTAATAGACCTTGCAACCCCATCTCGAGTCGCCGCACCCCATTGTCCAGTCTCTTCAAGTACTTGTGAGAGTAGTCCATGTACATCTCCAAGCATTTCCTGGCCTTCATCTGCTCAATCAGTGCCGGGTAGCCGATCTCCACAATGCTGACTGTATCATCATCATCATCATCATCATCATCAGTAGTGGTCTTTCTGAGAACCGGTGAAGCTGGAGGTACTGGCTTGGCTTCAGACTCATTTAGAGGGCGTTGAGTTGAAGGTGCAGTCGTTGGGGAGTTTTCTGCTACAGTGCTGTTGCTCTTTGTTGTGTTGCTGCCGATGCCAGAGTCCGGGGCGGCAGTAGATGTGTTAGTTGTAGTTTTAGTTGTAGTAGCAGCTGTTTTGTTGTTTGGCTTTGGATTCTCTGCAGGCAGAAGGTCATTTCTCTTCATGCAGGAGTCCATGTAGCGATCATATGTTTCAGGGGGTTTGCTGTACTTGTAGTCTCTGCTGTAGTCGTTGGTGTCAGTAGACTGGGTGCCATATCTCCTGTGCATGTAGTGGTTGTAGTAATACTCCTCCTGAGGGTTGTGGAAGTGGAAGTGAGGACGGGGAAACCTTCCCAGCCCGTAGCCCAGGGCCATCCCCGCCATAGCTCCTCCAGCTGCCGCCATCACGGCACTGCGTCCAAACCCTCTGGACCTATCGGAGGGATACATGCCCATCGCCTGGACTGAGTGGGAAAAGGGAGAGCCACCACCTGCTCCATAGCCCCCATATCCAAAGCTGCCCCCATAGTGAGGGCTCAGGACTTTGTTGTTTGGGTTATGGTTGAAGTATCCACCTCCATAACTTCCATAAGCTCCCCCATATGGGTAGCCCTGTGCTGGGTAACCTCCAGCTGGATATCCTGGCTGCTGGGGGTAACCCCATTGGTTAGGGTATCCTCCTTGGTTAGGATATCCCCGTTGGTTAGGGTATCCTCCTTGGTTAGGGTATCCTCCTTGGTTAGGATATCCCCGTTGGTTAGGGTATCCTCCTTGGTTAGGGTATCCTCCTTGGTTAGGATAACCCTGTTGGTTAGGGTATCCTCCTTGGTTAGGGTATCCTCCTTGGTTAGGATAACCCTGTTGGTTAGGGTATCCTCCTTGGTTAGGGTATCCCCCTTGGTTAGGATAACCCTGTTGGTTAGGGTATCCTCCTTGGTTAGGATACCGCCCTTGGTTAGGGTAACCCCCTTGGTTAGGGTAACTCCCTTGGTTAGGGTAACCCCCTTGGTTAGGGTAACCCCCTTGGTTAGGGTAACCCCCTTGGTTAGGATACCCCCCTTGGTTAGGGTAACTCCTGGTCGGCCTGGTTGCTGGCCTCCTTGGTTGAACTGTTCAGGTTGTTTAGGCTGTTTGGGGATTCCACCCTTAGACTTGCTGTCTGTTTTGGGAGTCTTCTTAAAGAGACTTATTTTCCCACCAAACCCTCCTCTTCTCTTGGCCAACGAAAAATGAATATGAACCAAAAGAAGGGACAGACACAACAAAGCTGAAACAGTCAGCTTCATCGTTGCACTGCAGAGAGGAGTCAGGGAAAGAAACGTACAGAGAACAAGAGGTAGAGAAAATATAATGAGACAAACACTTCATAATAACCATCATTAATAAACAATAAATTTATAGTTAATTGTTTTCCTCACTGTTAAACGATATGAGGAAAATGCAACATGCGATTATTGAATTTGCCGATAACAATGTTACTTTACGATACATAACCAGATATTAAAGTGTACTCAGCTCTGCCTTTCTGCTGCTTTCAGTATTCTGCTAAAATATAGCAAATTGTTTGTTGAATTAAAAATATTAAATTAAATTGTTTCCAACATTATTTTATTGAACAAATAAAATAATTATAATTAATAATGTTATTTTTATTTTAACAGTTTATTATTGCACACAATTTAACATTTTATATACTATATATGAGTATTTGTTAATGATTAATATATTATTTGCAAACATCTATCAAAAACATAGCATGGATAGAAATTTGTAAAACTTTGGTAATGGTAAATAATTGTTTTGTAATCCATCTGTAAACATTATTTAAATGGCTGTTATAAAGTTGCAACTGATGATTATCATACTTTGACAAATGTAAATAAATACTTTGTAAAGCATCTATAATTATTATTTAGATAGATAGTTAATATTTTGTCAATGGTTAATAATGTTTTTTGGTCGATTTATCTATGTAATGTTTTTAGATGTTTTACTGAAGAGTTACAAATCTTTTGGAAATTAGTAACAAATACATAATAAAGTATATAAAATGTTCTAATGTTTACAACAATAAACTGTAAATAGTTTACTAATTTAATCAGAATGCAGCTGTTGGCTATTGTTGTTGATGTTTATTGTCTCTTATTAACTATGATGCAATATAGCATTTATAAACTAACTAATCAATTGTAGCAAATAATAATAACTATCAATTTACCATTTCTAATTGATGGTTATTATAAACTGTTGCTGTGAACTTTATATTTTATTTATTATTACCTCCGCCAAGGAGGTTATGTTTTTGCCGGCGTTTATCTGTCTGTTTGTTTGTTTATCTGTTTGTCTGTTTGTTTTTTCTTTTTTTTGTCTGTGTTCAAGATAACTCAAAAACTTATGGACGGATTTTTCAGGGTGTGTCGAAAATGTGAAAAGGAAGAACTGATTTAGTTTTGAGGGTGATCCGGAAGAAATCCTGGATTCTGGATCACTTTGAAATTTTCGTTAACATTGGGGTAAATGGGACCCAAAAAAATGTTTCTCAATATCTCTGGTGATTGTTGCCCAAAGCTCATGAAATTTGACTCAGGGATTTACAATGTGTACTGTGTGTATCAAATCCTAAAGCCTGATCCAGATCTGATCCAGATGGCGGATTTTATAGCAATTTATACAAAAAATGGGGGTACTCATATATTTTGGCCTACTGTATTGAGTTTTATGTTGTGTCTTGTATATATGTTCTGTGTTTGCCACTGATATAAAATTCTTTTTAAAAAAATGTAGGATTTTTATTTTGGAGTGAATTACAGTATGGGGGGAAACTATGGTGCTTGGCGGAGGTCTGCGTTCTCCGAGTGCTTTTCTAGTTTTACCATTAAAAAGTCTAAACTGCTGAACACACAGCAAACATTTTATCTAAATTAAAATATATTTTACCACAACTTAAAGTACAAGAGAAGACACAGTAATCACTGGTATTCTTGTGCTGGAAAAGTTTGAGCAAGTACTTTTTGAGAAGGCTGTATTTACCTAAATCATATTCACTACTTTACATTTCATTATGTGCACATATGTAAACCACACAGCGTTGTCACCCTGTTTTAGTTCAACATGAAGCTGTGAGTCCAACATAACTACCAGGCTTTAAATAGCACAAACTCTCCACACTGTTCACTGCAGCCGGCCAAATGTTAAAGGCTAACGTTAAAGGTTGTTGTCATATAAAGTTGTTTTCAGCCCATGACCATCAAAAGAAATACTATAAATATGAAGTACTGATAATAAGTTCTTACACTACTTTAGTCGTCTAATGTCAACTGTCGCTGTTCTCTGGAGACAAACCACAAAATATAAAACCATGACGGGTCGGTGACGCATATTTCCCACAAAACACCTGTTAAGAAAAAAGTTACGAGACCATTAAACTCATGGACACATAATACTGACCGTAACGTCAGTATTCACTCCACCGTTCTTTCTTTCTTTAGATCCTGTCTGTGCTTCTCAAACTTTCTGTCTCAGCCCCCCCACCCCTCCTGTTTCCTGTCAGATATTTTCACCAGGCCCACCAGCCCCAACATACGACGGAGTATTAGGGCCACATTATGGGGAAAATAGAGAATAATGTCATTGTATTACCAGAAAAAAATCTTAGGTTTATGAGAAAAAAGTCTTAATATTATGAGAATAAAATCATAATTTTAAGAGAAATAAGTTGTAATATTACAAGAATAAATTCATAGGTTTACGAGAAAAAAAAAGTCCTAAAATCATGAGAATAAAGTCATATGTAGTGTACGAGAAAAAATTGTAATATTACAAGAATAAATTCATAATTATGAAAAAAACATATTATGACAATAAAGCCATGAGTGTACAAGAAAAGAAATGTGTAATATTATGAGAATAAAGTCATGTATTATGAGAATAAAGTCATATGTAAAAAAGTGATAATATTATGAGAATAGAGGGGAAATTACAATGGAGTATTAGGGCCACTTTGAAGAAAAAATAAATCTGCAAAATTCCAGAACAAAGTCTTAAATTTACCAGAAAAAAGTTGTAATATTATGAGAATAAAGTATTAAGTTTACTAGAAAAAGTCATAATATTGCTTATTTTTTTTGCTTGAAAAGACTCAAGTTGAATATATGTATTAAGTCTAAAAAGAATTAAATTAACCTGAAGTAGAAATACCGACTCATCACGTCATCACATCATGTTATAATCCTGTTTTTTTTCATCAAATTTTTTTCATCACAAATTTTCATAATAAGTATATTAATTCTTAAATTAAAGCCAAAACCAGAAAATATTCACATGTAAGAAGCTGGAATCAGAGAATTTAAACTTTTTTTTTTAATTACTCAAACCGATTGAATCGATTATCAGAATAATATTCTAATAATAATAATAATAATGATATTAATTTAATAGTTGACAACTTATTGATTAAATGTTGAAGCTCTTTAATCTAGCTACCAGATCTTGGTGGATTAAAACAGGAAACAAGGGCCAGTTTAAATCAACATCTCCCAGAAACATTCAAAGAGTAACACTAGCAGCCCACTGTTGAACATTTTAAACCATCACTTTGGGCGTTTCTCATCTGTAGACACATTTGAAAAAGACTTTCCATTATCATCAGTTGTAACAGGGATGTCCTGCTTTGATTTAAGTAAGAGTGTAAATTATTGTGTTCAGGTAGATAAACCTAATGAACATATACATTTACACTTGAGTTGAGGCAGGGATCATTGCATACAGATGGTGCCACCTACTGGCCATGAAAACACACTTTTCTGTGAAGACTTTTTATGTGAACTCAGATAACCAGCGGACCATAATATGTAGATAAAAACCCATAAACAAAATCATTAAGTCAGTGTAGCAAAGCAGCCGGTAAGTAATGAAGTGTTTGTGGTGGACAGTGGTGTCCTTACAGTAATAATCTAAATAAACTGAATTTCACAGGTATTGTCAACAAAGAGAGATGAGACACGTCGTAAAGGGTTTAAAGATTTTAATTGAGTGAACTCTTTGTTTTGTTTTCATCACCCAGACACTCGTTTTCTCTGGTAAAGGGATGCATACATTAAAATGCAGGGTAAGAAGTAACTGGACAGCAGTGCATGTTTTAACTGAAAGAAACAGTCCATAAAGACACATCATGATGGCGCTGGTGTACCAAACCATCTGCAGGAAGTTTTCAGACAAGCGTTGTGTTGTTGATACACACCATGGTACTGATGAATGTAAGAGGTGATACAAGGGATGTAATTCAGTATAAAATGGATCATCTGTGGATAAATTAATCGTGGATGCAGAAGAATGCATCCTGTCTAATAACAGGGGTAGAAATTTACAACATTTCTTTCAGTTTCAGGGTCTCAGGAAGCACAGCGGAAACATGAAACCAGTCCAGTCATTCCCACTGCTGTACAGTAGATGGTACCGGTCATCAAAACCATCAGAAAACCTCCCAACAAGTCTGAGCAGCAGCACATCAACATGACACTTCTTTCTCAACAGGTCAGCGACAGGTGTTGTTACAAAAGCACCAACCTTTTTCTGTTTCCAATGCCATTTTTTGATCCCCTTTGCAACCACATACGCAGAGCAGTAGGAAAGGATTGATGTGGAAAAAGAGACATTCCAGTAAAGAGAAAAGGGGCGCTTTAAACACACTGAGGTGAATGATCAATCAGTGGTACGATATAGAAAATCTGCTCTGATGAAAAACGCAAACACAACCGCCCTTTAACCTTAGGCACATATGTAAAACCAATAATATAAATCTTCATTAGATTTTTTTTTTTTTGCTTAAAAAATATCCTTTCATTTATGGCATCCGCCATCCGCCATCATGGGATGTGCCTATGGATAAATAGCAATGAGGGAAAATATCAAATGTATGAAGAGGGATGAAACCGTAAGCACTGTCAAACACACACAAAACTGTATTTAAACAGTACACACTGATGTGGTAAACCTTCCAATTGCAGATTAAATAATGCAGTAGGGTAGCTCGGCAAATCAGTTATAATGCTTTACATTTATCGCTCCTCTAGAGCCACAAAACCAAAAACAATCTCATTTGTGGCTTCAGGATTTTAGCTTCTCTCCCATATTAATAATATATCTTAATGGATAACATCAAGTACTTTCTCTTCTGAGTTTAAAGGAATCTTAGTGTTAAACACAATACATATACTGTACAGTATATGCAAATAAAATCTGTACACATTGTACAGATTGTCCGTTCAGTGGTTTACTAGTGGAGGCAGACTGCACTTTACCACAGTCACCTCGGGGTTTAAGGAGTGACTTCTCTCTTAATAACACACCAGTCTTCATTTGCTCACTGCAGCAGCAAGAAATAATGTTACGTCACCCTATTCAGAGGCAGCGCCGGTCCAAATCTGCAGCTGACGACAAGAGATTTTGACTGAGCCTTCTTCTTTTTATTCTCTCGCAGGTTCAAACCATGCCGTCTGCTTCAGCACATCAGTAGAGTCCAGCTTACTGAGCCAAGATGAAGGTGGGGCAGCTACTGAACCAAAAAGTTCAGCAATGTAATTCTGAAATATAAAGGATGACTTCTCTCATATCCTAACGAGGAGCGAATCCAAATAGAGAGAGGAGAGAGGAAAACTTTTCAAGGCCTTTGCATAACAAAATGTACAAAGCTGCTGCAATGCAAGACAGAGATGAAAATATACAGAATATGTACAAATTTACAGGAGGAGGAGGAGGAGAATGTCTAGACTGTAAGGAGTCACCATCTAACAGACGGCTGGCCAGGCTCTGCCGTGGGCGGTTTGGGCCTCACTTCCAGGACGTCAGGTCAAAGTAATAACACCATCAGCGGTCTGCCAGTCAGACTGATTAGTCCAGCTCTAATGGACAGTCACAGAGAACAGAGCGCACACGCGAGACAGCTGAACGAACCTGCTGAGACGAAGCGGCAGATCTTCCCTGGGTGTTAACACAGAGAGGGACGAGTGGGGGACAGGACTCCTAGATGAGCTGTACCGTCATGTCAGACACAATGCTGAACGGAGCCAGTCGCTCGCCATCCCTCTGGTCCACAGAGACACTACAAGAGGTTATAAAATGACTAAGAGCTACTGAAATGTAGACCATCTCCGGCCTGTCCTCTGACCACACGTCCCGGGCATCCCTCTCCACCCGAGGACACAAAGCTGAGTCCGTCCTCCCTTCAGTCCAGAGTCTCCTGCTCCACGTTAAACACCGTTGGCACTCATCTTGCTCTTCTGGGACACCTCTGTTGCTGCTTTAGCCTGTGGAAGAGGACACAGAGGTTAGTGTAACTACTAAATCCACTTTTTCCCACTGAAAAACATGATTAAAGCATATTAATCTGAAACCTCCCCTACTTGTATCTAAGAAGGGCTGAGCTCCACCCTGACATCACCCCCCTAAAAACAAAAAAATACAAACCCCTCGAACAAAATCCTCAGTTTCAATAAAATGATTCAATGTCTTAAATGAGTCTTTTTCTATTACATCAGCTTTTTTTAAATGAATAGAACTCGACTGTTTCGTCAGTATAGATAAAGTGATGTACATAATGTACATCATTCTACATAATGATATGACAATATGATCTTGCTTTAAGTAACAACTTAATTTACGATAGTAGTGTTAGAGCAGAAATAGATTTATTGTTATTGTGCTTAAATAAATGTAATCTGTGGTGCTACTAGACCAACCCATTAGTACAGGTGCAGGCCTCCCTTTGTGTGCGTCAAGCAGGAGAGCAGATTTGGTTTCACCAAAGTAAAAATGTTGTTTTTGAAAGGCTAAACACCAGCAAATATACACTGAAGCACAATATTTCAGTTCTACATTAGCAAATCTAATTTTGACAACCTCAAAAGCAGATAAATCCTAGAGCACCCGCTGTGACTTTTGTCGCCCCCCACTGGTTCATAGCATCTTGCCTTTAGTTGACAGCTCACATGAATTTGTTGATTATTTTCTTGATTAATTCGATTAGTTATTTGGTCTATGAAATGTCAGAAAATAGTGAAAAATGACATCAAATGTCTTATTTTGTCCACAACTCAAAGAAATTCAGTCTGAAAGAGGAGTAAAGAAACCAGAAAATATTGACATTTAAGAAACTGCAATCAGAGAATTTTGGTTTTCGCAAACCAATTAATCAATTATCAAAATAGTCAGCAATGAATTTAATAGTTGACAGCTAATCAATTTATTGATTTTTACAGGGGTTTTTCTGTGGGGCTATTTTTCAGTCGGGACGTACGTAAAAAACAACTCAAACCGATTATCAAAATAGTTGGAGAGAGAGAGAGAGAGAGAGAGAGAGAGAGAGAGAGAGAGAGAGAGAGAGAGAGAGGGGGGGGGGGGGGGGGTCAAAGGTCAGACATGCTGGTATGCATCACCAGGACTCTCCATGCTAGCAGTACTGATTACAGCAACCTATACTGACATTTTGTTGCACAGCCTCAATAATAAGGTCGAGCGTTTAACAGTTGAATAATATTGTGAAACTATGAGTTTGTGCAACACTGACAGACCTCAGTGCTCAAATTACTCTCTCTCTCTCTATTTGCTCTCTGAAACCTCAATACGTTGTCAATAACCTTCCCTTATACTAAAAAGTAAACATCCATGTCTATCAGCAGAAGATATGTGTCACTAGACTGAAACTGAAAATTACATTATGTTTTGGTATTCCTTAAATTTCATTTATTAGACCTAAGTAAGAATGCGTGTAAGGATGTGATGAGAACTGATGCATTGGTACCAAGACACCAAAATCCTGAAAACGTGACGGTGCTCATTTTTTCTGCAGTAGCATCAGGGCTCAAGATTTGCAATAGAAAGTGTGTTTTAACTCACTGTTAATGCTTCTATGGCGTGCAACCGATTTCTTCCCTGATAACGCAACATGTAAACAACAACAAATCTGTGTTGAAATCGGCAGGTCAAGAGCTAGTTAATCTGTTAGCAGCCAGTAAGATAACAGCCACCATTAACCAGCACTCGTCCTCTCAATCTCAATTTCACCACGTTAGATTATGATGCATTCAGGCTCTATTCAGTAAAAAAACATACGTTGGGCAAAGGTACATTCTCATGTTATCACGATGTGCTCACATACAGTCATGTAAAATATAGTTTTTGCTGAGAAACTCAATAAGGAGAGATAAATGCAGTTATTTGACAGATGTTTTCATATCAGTATAAAATAAATAATAGAGAGAGGGTTACGAGCTATTTAACTTCCTAGCAAAAAACAGTATGCACATGGTAATAAAGTTGTTGTATTGTGGTACTGAATTGTTATCTACAATCATGGGATTTCACTGGTATTGGTATCGAATACTTAATTTCTGGTATCATGACATTCTTAAATGTATGTCTCAAGTACTTAAGCCTGAGAAAATAGCACCATCCCCCATGTGACACACATTTGTTTAGTTTGTTTGTGTTTATAGGAGATGGAACTCTAGTTCAATGGCACTGACATTTAAACAACAGCTATAAAAAACGACTATCCCAGTACTCTTAAAAGCTAAGAGTCAGAGCGTGAGTGTGAGAAAGAGAGACGTCAAGTCTCTTTTAACTGGATGGTTTAAATAAGGATCACTTGGAGGTGTGCGTGACAGTGACAGTCTATATTTATCAGCTATTTTTAAACCTCACACAGATTAACTTGAGGTGTTCAGTTCCAATTTAGCCAGTAGCTTTTTGTATTTGTGATGGTTACTACTGTCAAATTACTAAATAATTTAAATAATAATAAACTAAAGGCTTGTATATACTTGTATATATCTAAACAGATTTCCAACCAGTCTCTTCCTCTTCTGTATTCGAGTACTTTCTGTCAGAAGAGCTGGTTCTCTGGGTCCCACGGAGAGAGATTAGCGTGTCATGTGAGACAGATCAAACCCAGGAGGAACTAACTGGATTATGAAACCCTGTGTTGCATCACGTCTCATACTGGTTTCTGTGGATTCCACAGGTCCGAGCAACAACGGGTGCTCACCTGGAGGACTTCAGCAGGAGTCAGAGGTTTGTCCGACACCACAGGAGCCTTGTCTCTCATCTCCTCCACCTACAACACACAGAAAAAGACAGATACAAGATGGAGGATGTTGTGGTTCTTCTGTACAACTGATACTCGACACGTGTTTCTGCTGTTCGTACATTTATTATACTTCCTGTTGCTGTCCAGGGAAAATCATGCATTTCATCATGCGTCTCAGCTGCTGCTGCTGCTCTTTCTACAGAGTTTGACTTTCATAATGGCCGTTTAAATTCATTATGAATGGCATTTATATTTATTTTAGACAGAGAAAGGTCAAGAAACGTGTGGTAATTTGTAAATAATAGTAATAATCCACAATTAAACCCCATACTATATTCATTCATGGAGCCCTGCAAGTCACTGCAAGCTCTACACTGTCCTGGACATATTTCAGAATAAAAGTATTTTGCATGGCATCCTCATTTCAACAAAAGAAGGAATTCTGAGGGCTTTTATTTTGAAATAAAAGCAAGAAGTGTTTATTAAAAAATAAATCTTTACTTTTTTCATGTCCCGTGACATTTTCTACATCGAAAGTGTTGTAATATTGCTGATACGTCGATATACAATCAAATGATCACTTCTACGGTCTGTTGATGCTGTGAACCACACAGCTCGCGTTAAAAATAGGTGAGATCTCGGATCTCTAGAAGAGACGCAGCTTAGATGCAGGAATCTTGCGCATCTCAAGCGGTGTGGCTCCTCTAACCCTTTAACATGGACATTGATATAAAAAACAACAGGTAGTGCGGCCGCCACGCTCTGTTCACGCAACCGTTCTGGTCCAGGCTTTACGCAGCTGGACCAATACAGTGACGATCAATGACTAAAAGAAACTGTTAATGTTACTTTTATGTTTTGTTATTCTACATGTAGCTGGTATAAAATACCCCAGGACTCGTCTATGATAAGAAAAGCAGCTGTGCAGCCCCTCCAGTTCATCTCCTGTTTTGTCAAAAAGCTATTCTCAGCTGCAGCGATGACCTTATTGCCTCTCTGTCATCAATACAGTTGATCTCTCATGCTTTTCTGAGCGCACTGACCGGTCTGTCTTTAATGATGCGAGCAGGATCCTTCAACATGTCCGTGCTGACCGAGGTGGTGTTTGCTCCTGTGTTCTCCACTGGAGGAGGAGGAGGAGCAGCTTTCTGCAGAAACAACAACAAACATCTGGTAAGAACATCACATCCTACAGAACACAGCCTGCTCTGCTTTATTGTTCATTAAAGTTATTTAAGGACGAGATGCACATTTTTAGATTCTGGATGTTTAAATGAAGCACGATGAATACATTTTAAGAGTTTTATATCACTTAAAAGTGTGAACACATGGGGAGGAGATCTTTAATAAGGGTTTAGGGTTACTAATAGAGCTGCAATGATTAGTTGATTGAAAGATAATTAATCAGAAACTATTCTGATAATTGATTAATAATTTCAAGCCAAATATTTACTTGATCCAGCTTTTAACAAGTTTAAATTTTCTGCTTTTCTTCAGTCTTGTATGATAGTTAGTAAAGTATCTTAAGGTTTTGGACTGTTAGTGAGACATAAATCAATTTGAGGAGGCCGCTTCTGGGTCCTGGAAGTTGTGATGGATGTTTTTAGCTGTTTTTTAATATTTATCTAATGCAGTTAGTGGAATTGCTCATCGCGGGAACTGCTTATTGCTTGTTGACCCAAGAGAAGTGAGGAAGAGTTTGGTTGTAATGTTAGCATATCCAGCATCCAGTAGTAAAAGTGAACGGCAGTCAGAAACGTGTGGCCTGTAAAGGCTCCGCCCCCGCTGCTGTACGGAGTGCTGGTCGCTTGTTTATTCAAAGTTTATCAATATCGAAAGTGTCGCGAATTGAAATTGCACCAACTTCAACACTGCACTTTCTTGAGTCCGCTGAAACACACCAGTAAGTAGATCAGATGAACGGCTCTCGAGATATGCAAAGGACAGACAGAGATTCCTTGATTTCTAATTTGATAGACTAAACCAGGGGTGTCAAACTCAAATACACAGTGGGCCACAATTTAACAACGTTGAACAAATGAACCTTTAATATGGACCCAAACAAGTTTTACTTTAACACTGAATATGGAACAAGCAACGCTTATGTAACTTAATAGTGCAGACATGCAAAATCGAGTCATGTCCAGGTCCCTGTACTTGTCCTGGTGTTTCGTTTCATAGTGTCGTCTAATGTAGTTTTCCTTAGTTACAGACATGTTGGCTCCAGAAACAAGACAAACGAGTCTGTCTTACATATGTAAACAGATATTCTGCCTCCCATCTGTCTAGAAAAGTTCTGTTTCTGCCTGTCTTTTTGACATTTTTGGGAACCACGGTGACAGCGGTAGTATGAGGTCGTGGCGTGGCCGTGGTCTGGCGGGGAGGCAGGGTGAGCAGGGGCTTTCCTGCCGAAGCACAAATCGCTACTGACACAGAGTAGAGGGCGTGTCTGGGTCCTGTCCTGATCGACGCGCCAAAACAACAGCAGAGCATTATGAGATTTGTAGTATTCATAATGCGCTGTTCTGTACCGGCAGGCCAGCTCTAATAGTAATTTTATATTGCCTCGTGGGTCAAATATAATTACACTGCGGGCCAAATTTGGCCCGTGGGCCAGAGTTTGACACCCATAGACTAAACAATCGATAAAGAAAAATAATTGTTAGTCGCAGCTAGTTACTAATGAACTGGCTGACACCAGAAACATAATTAGTTATGAAACGTGGTTTCCATAAGGAGAGCAAACACTGATCGGCACCAAACATTAGTGACCTGCATACCAGCGATTTAACAGCTCGAATGTTAAACCGGGTACAACTTCCTCTAATCTGTACAATCAAGTGGAAATACAGTAAGAACCTCTAGTTTGGGAACAGGCGGGATGACTGGAGGTTTCGGTTTGAGGTCAGTCAGGTACATGGCTCTGGAGAGCAGCAGCAGCGATGGAGGAACGTTCTCCTTCAGGTGTAGGTCCAGCCACTAGTCACAGACATTTATTACAAGGGAACAAGGACAAAACATAATATTCATTCTTTTATTTAACACAGTTTGCACCAAGTCTGTTCCAAATGAACCAAAACACTATTTGTGACTATTTATATTCATTTTCTGTTTGTTTGGACTTTAATTTAGAGAATGATTCCAACAAGTTAAATGTTTATTCTTTCCTCTTAAATTGGCAAAAACAGTCTGATAAATGGAGAAGAAATGAAAATCATCTCTTCAGCCTTTGGGAATGTTAATCTGGGGAATTATAGATCTGTGAACCAGTTTTTTAAGTGTCTATTGACAAACAAAAGCTACAAACATCACACTGAGTTGCTCACCTGCTGCATCTGTTGCTGTAGTTGCTCGCTGGTGAGACCCAGAGACCTCATCCCTCGACTGCGACACGCCGCCTGTAACTCTGACACGCTCATAGCCGCCACGCCTTCTGCTGCGATCATCTGCGAAGAGACAGAGAGGGAAGTCAAAAACAGCTGCACACGCAAGAGAAAACATGATAACCTGATAATCAATCTGGCATTTTAACAGTACTGTTAATGGTTCTTCTTGTTGAGAAAAAATTTAAACAAATTCATAACAAAAATGCTTTATTTTGTCATATATACTATAAATGAACACTGAGTAGCAGCAGCATTGTTTTTGAACAAATCACTAATCAGTAATGTGATAATTAAAATAAATTAAATAAACAATTATTAATATTATAATCATGTTTTGACCAAATCACTACCGTAAACTATAACGTGACGATGGTGGACGGGGCAACGAGGGATGAACTACGAGCTCAGCATTCTGCAGATTGCTCGCATTTCTATCCTTACGAGCAAAAAAACCTGTTGCACTTTTGGCAGCACGCATTGACTGAAATTGTTTTGTTCTCTAAAAGCAGGGTCTCCGGTCTCAGTGTGTGTTTTCTGTGGTTTCGGTACCCATCCCTCACTACTACTACTACTACTACTACTACTACTACTACTACCCTACGTCCCGGTGCTCTCCCTCACCTCGTCGTCTGACTTGATGGTTCTGAGTTGCATCATCAGCTGAAAACGCAGCAAGTTGTTGGTGCCGATGGGCTGCAGCTCCAGCAGTTTACACAGAGCCACCAGCTGGGGGCGCTCCAGGTGCTCCAGCGTCAGCTCGTCTTCAAACAGCTTCGAAAACCGGACGATGTCCTTCGTGGTGGGCTGCTCGCCTGTGCCCCGAACCTGACGAACCGGACACGCAAAGTCAATAACCCGATATCTTCCAGACCAGCTGGAGCAGCAGATTCATACAATAAGATAAGATATTATACAGTATATGTACCTTATTTGGATAATTATAGCATCTCATCAAATCTCAAGTCCCAAACATCAATTTTATCTACTTTTTATTAATACGTCATTAAAAACTGAAGGATTTCAGGTATAACAAAGCATGAGATGCTCTGCTCCAGTACTCTCAAACTTTTCCACTCACGAATGCTGTTTTTTATCATTATGGAAGATCCTTGATGCATCAAAGATTCTCATTTATAATCTCAACTATAGATCAGTTTGACGCCTTTAACTTTTTAACACTTAACTGGAAACAATCTTCAAAAAGAAAGACTTATCTGATCAAGTGGACTTGACCTGCCATTGACACACAAGACGTTAAGTGTTATCTTTGCTGTAGTTTACCTTCTGAACGTATGTGGAGAAGCGCTGTGTCTCGTCTTCTGTTTGAGCTTTTGCTTTATTCCTCCGAGCCATCTCGGCGATGGTCTCCTGGAGGAACTTGGCCAGCTCCAGCTTTGCCGCCAGACCTTTCTTCTGCTTCTCCTCCTGCAGGGAGGAGCAGGTGGAGGACACAGGTTAGTTTAAGAAAATATACTTCAAATACATCTACACTTTGATCCATTAAAATACAGCCGTCACAGACTGGTTTCTCCTCTTCAGAACACTGTGTTGATTACATCACAAGTTATATAGCACAGTTTCAGTATTTCAGTTAAATCTTTTCATTGTGGTGGCTGGATTAATAACTGATGCTGTCATTGGCTCGGTAGTCAAGTACAGAAAAATTGACTTTACAAACAATTTGAGATATTTGTACCAGAGGTCGACCGATTAATTGGGCTGATTTTTTGACATTGCTAACTGGGACAAGCCGTGCAGACAAAAAAATGCAGATTTGAGAGACAGATCATAAGTGTTGTTCAATAAATGTTTACATTAGTTAAGAAATGTTGTGCATCATTTGTTATTATTAAGCTGTTATATTTTATCAGATGGAGAAAAAAAAAAACAGCCAAAGATATCATAAGATATAAAAAATTGGCATCATATATTGTCCATCGGCAGTCCTGATTCTGTAAAAAAAAAAAAAAATTGACATCAGTCTTAAGAAACCCAAATTGGTTGGCCTCTAATTTGTACATAAAACAAAGTATAAAAACGTGATTTATTATGTTGTTTGTGTTGCAGTTTGTCTGTCTGTTCAGGCCTTTCCTTTGTTTACCTAATTTCCTTATTATGTCTTCTACATTATTATTGAACCTGCTTTCAAAAGCACCATGATTTTTAACTTCTTATCTTATCGTGAATTAAAAGCAGAATATTTTCATAACTATAGAAAACCTGAAGGGCTGGTGCCCCAAAACAGATATTTACAATTTAAAAAAGGTACTATCCATCCGTAACTGTTTGAATTATTATGATTTGGTAAAAGACCACAGAGGACATAGTCTAGAATGAGTTCTTGGCAGTTTTTGCCTTTTAGTTCACTGTAGGGATGTCACAATACCAGAAATTTAGTCATCGACACCAATAACTGATTGCATATGAACACATCATGATGTTATAATTTATCTTCACCCAATACTCATTTTTACTGAGTTGAGTGAACACACCATAATGCAACATTGCGATCTCCTGCACGTGATATTTGGACCACCGCCATCTTGGCTTCACTTTTCAGACCCTGGAGTAGCCCACTGCTAACAGTTAATATTACTAGCCGCCCTCCAGCTGATTTCAGCATGGATTTGTTGTTTACAGTGCAGCACTGCCCCCTGATCCCTAGTACCTGTGGTACCTGCAGTACTGTAGAAAAACAAGTACTGTCACATTTTCAGTATTTTGGCATCACTTGGTACCAAAGTACTGATTCTCGTGACATCTCTACAGCTGTAATATAATCCTTAAGTATTACAAAAATCATACTTGCACCAACATATGTGTGATGGTAGTTTTGACTATGTCATACATTTGTCTCTCTCAACTCTGGTACCGTTTTTGACACTGTTGTTTCTTATGTTCAGTCACATTTTCAGAGGCCGGACTCGTCCGAGCTGTCCAGGAGTGCGAGAGCATTTCTGTGAATCACTCAGCCGTGATCCAGAACAACCCGGGAACGTCGGAGTGGACAGAAACCAAGTACAGAAACCTGTTGCTTTTCTTTTACCAGAGATTAGAGGCTAACAAAAGGAATGTCGTGTCGTTATAATTACAGGAGAAAAAAAAAAGACAACGGGTTTATCAACGGGTGCTTTTTTTTTTTGTTTTAAAGATACAGTAAGCACTCTACAGGTTTGGACTGAATGTGTATTTCATGCAGCAGCTCTTAAAGTAAATAAAGATTAGATAAAGTCTGCTGCCTGCATGGCCTGAGGTTCCTAGTACAGCAGACATATCTGATGGGTTATATGATCACAATGAACCCTGTGGCGAGGTCAGCCAGGCGGCAGGGTGTGTGTATGTCTGTGTGTACATGAACACATGCCTTTTTGGACTCTGTCTCGAAGGTGGAGGGCAGCATCTCTGGGAAGAGTTTGAGGAAGACGGGAAGAAGGAACTCCATGAAAGGAACGATGATGAACACCGTGAAGGGCACCAGACGGAACAGGTCAGCGCAGGTCCTCATCAGCTGTAAACACACAGAAAAATTATGAGAAATTATGTATTATGAGAAAGTGTACATGGTAACCAGTATCCATGCCACGGTGCAGTCATCTTTGGAGGCGTGTTTGCATGTTAATATCCATTACAAGTGCACTGAGGCTCTGCCAGTCTTCAAACAGACTAATTATAGTTTTACCATGTGCACATCTTGGGTCACTGAGGGTGCGTACATGGTGTTAGGGATGAGTGATCATTTCTATTTTCATATCATCCAATCGTGGTACTCGAGATTAGGCGTTCTGATTGCCAGGGGGTGGGGGGGGTTAGGTCACAGCACGCCAGTGAAATTCCTGCATGGACTAAGTCTTAGTGTCAATGAAAAACGTGACACATTTCTACTGTTAAAATATTTGCATTACCTGAAAGAGCAGGTCCATCTATGTTATTTTATGTGAACGTTGGCACTAGCTGAGTTCAAGTTAGCTGTGCTAAATTTGGAAATAACTGTTAACGTGTGTTTGTATGTATACTCCCGCGTAAAAATTACTGTATTTACAGATGGAGTCCGGTCTGCTCTCTAAGAATGCAAAATAACGGCTTCAGTTCCCCGTCAGATTGGGCTGTCTGACGGCAAGGTAAAAAGAGGTGGTGAAAATGTTTTAAAAATAGACACATTACAATACACTTAAACTGATATTGATGGGTTTTTTTTTGGTTAAAATAGTTTTTTCCTCTACTCCCGTCCACAGTAGCATCACCTCGCTGTCAGACGGACGGTTCTGACAGTTGCTTAAGCTGTTATATAGCGGACCAGACTCCATTCACAAAACAGTCATTTTACCTCGAGGAACATGGGGGTGGCTGGTTTCTGCTGCATCGACTGGTTAGTTTGTGGTTTTGTGTGACTTTTAACGTGGCGTCCACAGCAGTACTTTGCTTAGCTTCCGTACTGACCGCCTTCTAAGTTACTGCATATAACGCTAATACACTGACTATAAGGCTGTATATACAGTATACTGTACATGTAGGAGCATCATGATGCAGAACTCTACATCAGGTCATGGGGGAGGAAGTTAGCAGAAGGGCGTGGGAAAATAGCATTTTGATGCTAAACCATAAATACTTTGAGCAAAATTTTAATGTTTGTATTTTAATAAATAAGGAACACCACTGGGAAGCTACAGAATGATATAAAAAAAAAAAAAACAAAAAAATAAACCCACCCTTTAATAATTACACTCAACAACATTAAAATCACCTATTATTGTGCACATGAACCAGTCAGCGACACATTCAGTAACAGTATGTCCTTTTTCACTTATGTACCAGTGTCTTCTCTCCGTGAATCTTATCTTGTGTAGATTTCAGGTTTAGAGAAGAGTTCACATTATGGAGGAAGAAGCTCTCAGCAGAGCCAGGTCCAGAGAGGGTATTAACAATCTTTAAGTTGATTACTTAAGACCAGCTCAGCTGACCGAATCATGTGATCCGCTAGTTTCATAACTTATATAATAGTACCTGTAACTGTCTGACCTGTTCAGCATTGTGAGCAAGAAATATAGTAGTAGTATAGTACTATAATACAGTGATATAGCAAGAAATAGTAAATATGAGTGTGTAGGTCGACCAACAAGTTGTTATCTGTCTATAGTTTGTCCACCAAAAAGCTCTGACAAGTTTATTTTTAATGGTTTTAAATTTGAAGGATCCTTAAAAAAATGTTATGTGTACATGTGAAACAATTAATATTATCTGATTTTAATAAAATAAACTAAATACACCAACAAAAATATTGCGACCAGATTTTTTTAGACTCTCAAAAATCAATATCAACCTGAAAAACCCAGTTACGTAGTTATTTTATTAAAGACATCCGTGGAGGTCCTTCAGCAACATTTGCCTTTTAAGTGCTGCTCGTAATTAACAGTATTTAAAAGCTGTATTATGAAATAAATAATAATTCAAAATATAAGAAAATAACATCAATTCAGTCTCAGTATCAGCGGACGATCAGTATTTCACTGTCTGGGCTCAGAAGCAAAACAAAGTGACAGTGACTCATGCTGCAATTAGAATACTTTAATTATTGATTAATCTAGTGATTGTTTTCTTTGTTAACTGTTTGGTCTATGAAATGCAAAATAAGGGGGAAATATATTAAATACACCCATCAGTCAAAAAATCAAATGATATCCAGTTTTACGTCACATGACTTTCTACATTTTTGTTTGAAAAATGTCCTAAACGATTAATCAGTCGTCAAACATTTTTTTTCGCCAATCAAACTATTGATTAAGTGCCTTTAGCTCCAATTAGCTCCAAAGTTACTGCAAAATGCTACAGATAGAGAAAAAAGTCAATGTCGTGTTAGTGTTGCACAAAGCTCAACCTACAGCTGAACTCTAAATATCACAAAACAAATACGTTGTAATATTTAGAGCAGTAGGAGCAGATCTAGATCACTAGAACTGGACGTCTCTCACTGCAGGATTTAGTGTGACAGGTTAAACCTATTCTGGAGTTTTAATAGTGCATTTTAAGCATGAAACTCGTCTCATCACTGTAACACACAACTGCATACCTGCACACATCTGTTACGACTTTGGGAACACACTGTACACATTCCTCACTCACATGTTAAAGTGTGAGACATTCAAAGGAGCCCTTAAGCCATAAAATATACGTTTCACTGATTTACTGATAACAACCTAGAGGAGGAGCAACACTGGAAACAAAAGGACTAATGAATGAAACCAAATGAATGAATAGGAACCAGCCAGACAGGCTGTTGTGACCAGAGGGCAACAAAGAAAATCAATGCATACCGGAGTAAAAAAGAACAAAGATTTCACATGATTTTGGGACACAAGTCTGTGGTCTGTTCAACCTAAATCATAATATCTCATTACAAATATTAAAGTATGGGCTGCAACTATCAATCTCAATAACTAGAATCTGTTGATTATTTTCCTGATTAATAAATTAGTTGTTTGATCTATAAAACAACAGAAAATTAAGAAAAATGTCCTCAAATGTCTTGTTTTGTCCACAACTCAAAGGTGTTTAGTTTACTGTCATAGAGGAGTAAAGAAACCAGAAAGAGAAGCTTTGAATACCTTCAAATATTTCTCACCGAAGCTTCGAAGCCAAAAATGGGATTTGGGACAGCCATAGTTTTTATGATTAAGGTGTGATTGATGTCCATTTTACGTTTGATAAATGCTACACTAAAGAGTAAACTATCCATCAGCATTTTGCTGAGTTGATAAAGCTGTTCTTACCCTTCTCCTCTCCCTGCGTGTGAGCAGTTGTCCGTGCAGCAGCCTCCACACCATCCTGCCTGCAATCTTGATATCGATGCCGAGTAACCGGAAGCCATTGTAGTAATGCTTCAACTCCTCCACGATCCTCTGATGCAGAGCCTTTTTCGCAACTGCCCTCTCCTGCAACGGAGGGACAGCGGCCGTTGTAGTTGCGGTGGTGGTGGTGGACGTCAGAGTGGGGGCTGATGGAGGTTGAGACTTGGGTGCAGAGTCCTTTTTAGCTCCAGGAGAAGCATCCTGGGCAGCGGCTGGTGACGTTTTAGCGTCCTCCTGCTTTATGTCTTGGAGCCAAACACCTGAGCTGTGTAGAGGGCGGGCGAGCAGGGCGGAGTTGTGGCCACGGCAGAGGGCGTGGCCTCGGTAACAGTGAGGGGAGCCGTAGCGGGAGTGCCTGAGTGCGACTAAGGACGAGATCTGGCGAGGAGGGTCTATGTGGAGATAGGCTTTGGAAGACAGAGAGGAGCAGCTGTGCCTCTTGGACAACAAATATGATCCCCTGTTGACAGACACAAGAAAAACAGGTTAGTTATTACGTCATATTGAGCACTTAAAAAGTAAAGAATACATGACAGTGCTTAAATGTTTATCAACAATACACAACTACAATTTTGAAAATGAATTAATCACTTAATAGATATATAAAGTGAAAGTAGTTTCGGGTTACACCCTAGAGCAGTCTATGACAAAAAATGATTAATTGTTTAAGTATTTTCAGCCCTCTTCTTCCCTGCCTTTGCTGGTGCATTACTCCGTTTCTTTGAGCTTCACTACCACCCGTAGATCAGTGGAATAGTGGGTGCGCTTCATTTTGGACACAAGCCGGTGAGCAGTGATGATGAGTGGGAGGAGCATACCCTTTACATGGAGGGGAAAACATTTGCCAGCAGAGGGACAAAGTGTGGATCTGCCAGAGCGATCAAAGTTTATTGTGTCATTAATTGTTGATGAGATAACGAAGCTACAGAGACCAAATGATACCAGGTATCACCTGCGGGCTGCACTGCTGTATGTTAAGTGTATACCGACTTTATTCATCAATTTACGATTGTATTGTAGCTTGGCATCAAGATTTACCCTGTTATGTTTGAGTCAGTCGTGTGATTGAGGTAGGCGTACACACCACTTTCACTGCTTGAATTGAACAGGGCATCCGGCGTATGTGTGGGCTGACATGGCTTTTAAAGCAACAGTAGACCATGACAGGAGACTTTGCCCAATCACAGGTCATTTCAAAGAGAGCGTTCCTATTGGCTGAGCTCCAGCTGGGCGGTGCTCAACATGGCTACCGGGTCACAAACTTTCTCATTTTACAGCTAAACAATAACTAAAAGATGTTTCTGAGAATATTTGAGGGAAATAGGCTTTTTTGATTGTTTGATCAGAGTTGTGAGTGACTGACGTCATAGACGGCAGGTGGATGGCAGGCTCCAGTTAGGCTCTGATTGGTTGTTTTTGCTCTGGTCTTTGAAATCTTGCAGATGCCATTAGGAGCACCAGAGAGAGAGGCACATGATTTTTTTAGATTACCTGTCTCATGAACCACTGTCAGGATATAGTGACCATTTTATAACTTTTTAAATCATATTTGCTCTACCAACTGCTGCTTTAAATGGTACATAGATGCCACCTACTCTGCGCACCACAGGCGTGCGCCAGCATGGTAATGTTGCACACCCAGTGTGAAATACATCCTCATGCATGTGCACAAGACAAACAAAAACAGGGAAAGAGAAAACAGCTCCACAGCACCACTACTACAGTTGACAAATTGGTATATATTGTATTTATATACATTTATTACTTGGCTTTTTTGAATCCTTGATTCTGATTGGTCAATCACAGCATTCTACGGCCTGTATAGCAGACCGTTACTATATATAACAGACCATTGCTATGGATGCAGCTCTGATGTCAGACTCTGGCAGACCGTTTCTGTGTCAAATTATTGCTTTCTCAAGTAAGTAGCTGTGTAATAAGCAGGATAATGTACAGCTAGTGGGTCATTGTTGTGAAATAAACTCCTTCAGGGCGATGCAAGACCCCTTTGCTCTGCATCGAGGTGCAACATCGCCCTGTCAGGGTTTATTTCACAACAATGACCATCTCGCTGTACATCATCCCTTACGTATGTTCTCATAGTATATATATCGCCATGTTTCCCACCTCTAACGTACAACTGAGTTAGTTACGTAACAATCTGGTAAATCTAATTTCAGGGGCTGTGAGAGTTTATGGTAGTACGAGTGAGGACAAAGCTGTCAGTTTCTGATCTTGCATCATCAATAGAAATCAGTTAAGCTCTTGTACCCATGCAGGACACCCTAGGCAAACACAGACGGCTTTTATAAACTCTTTAAACACAGCAGAGAGCACACACCAGTTTGTAACTGCTGTCACTAATCTGTGTGAAGACAACCAGTCCTGCACTTCCCTGAAATTAGTAGCTTTGCATTTCTTAGAGCTGCTGTTTGCCTCGCTTGTAAATGTAGCCATGTGCTGCTCACTTACCTTGATCTTGTGACTGCAAGGAGCACCTGGTGACTAAAGACTGCCATTGCAGGGGCAGATTACAGTATCCTGTTGAAAGCACACATGGAGACAGACAGACAGAGACAGGGCGCGCAGGTGTCTGGTTACAATTCACGCGAACGATTGCAGCAACTGGCTGAATGGAAAAGTACAACAAACAGCCAACATCTGTCCGATCACACACGCCGTCTCCGTCCATAACAAACACACCACAGACTTTGCAGGTTAGCTAACGATGAAATGGCATAATATGACAGAGCTAACATTAGCACCGGTACAACCGGACAGCACGTTACTTCAATGTTATGTAAGAGCAACACAGCACGCTACTTATGCGACAGATATCACATATCAGTCTGATCCATGTAACGATCAGCGGCTTAATGCACCATTAAACTCGCTTAGAAATAGCCTCACATAAGCCACAAAGACCGTCCTTAGTGCCTTGTCACGTTAAGTAACGTCAATACAGCCACTGTTCTGTTAAACTGACATAATCCCAAACTCCGGAGAAAAGGCTCATTATTTTAATAATTTCTCACTAATGTTAGCTAACTACTGGTATATCACCTACATTAGAAATTTAAAATATGTTTTAAAATATCAAAATATTGCTAATGTTACTCTAGAAACCTTTAAAACATGCCGGTACTTTGAAATTAGCATCATGCTACCAAGTTCACCATTAGCTAGGAAACCTCCGCTAGCCTAGCCGGTTAGCTTGCTGCTAAGCTAGCCAGCTAGCTATCCAAGTGAAATGGCAGTCGGCGGATGACGAGCCCACAAACCTCCGGCGTCAATGACGCAGCTATGGCTGTCGCTGCTGACTGGGCGTTGTAAGGCTTCTCGGTGAGACGCGAATAATGTAATCCATCCACAACAATCGGTCGAGGTAAACGGGAGCGATGACAGGAGCGGCTGATGTGGTGATAAACCCATTTACGTTGGGTTTACAGCTTTTTCGAGTCGTCGTGTTTCAGCTCCTAGCCATCGACCGTGCATGTGCAGCCTCCGCAGGCAGCTGCACTGAAAGGTCATACTGTACATGCGTGAATGTTGTGCGCGTACCCTGCGAAGATCGTCTAGGCTGGGAGAGATGAATTACTCTGTAGTTAAACAATAATAACAATGTCCCACCTGTTACTTCGCACTGGAGCATCAACTTCAAATTACAATATTTGAATCCAGTAAATCAGACATTTTATTTTAAAGGAATGGGTAGTGATAGTTTTGAGTTTGTGAAATATTAGGAAAACTAAATTAGTGATGTTCACAATTATCCTTCTATTATGGCAAAATCATTGAATTTGATAAGATAAGCCTTTGTTGAGCCTCAGTGGGGAAATTCAGTTGTTGCAGCAGTACAAGGACATAAATACAGATAAGTATAAAAAGTTAAGAAATATATGAGTACATAATAAGAATAGAATATAAATAGAAACTATACAAGAGCATTTGGAGGCAAATGACAGTGATACGGAGGACCACAAGAGTCATGTAAATTGTAATAAAGCATTTAATTGATAACTATTTGTACAATAAAAAAGGCATTGATACATATGTCTACGATTTGATTTACTAATTAATGTATAAATGGACTTAGTTATAAAGTAATTATTTGACATTTTAATGGGCAATAAAAAGAAGAATTATAAAAAGAATTTACAAATGAAATAAATAAATAGTCGGGCTGCACAATTAATCAAAATTTTATCAAAATATGGCAATATAGCCTACTGAAATTTTGAAATTGCAGGAAAAGGAGAAAAATGCAATATTTTTTCAAGAATGTGACATTGGCTGCACGGTGGTGCAGAGGTTAGCACAGCAAGAGGGTCGCAGGTTCGGCTTGGGACTCTTCTGTGTGGAGTTTGCATGTTCTCCCCGTGTAAGCGTGGGTTTTCTCCGGGTACTCCGGCTTCCTCCCACACTCCAAAGACATGCTGTTTAGGTTAATTGATGACTCTGAATTGCCCGTCGGTGTGAATGTGAGGGTGAATGGTTGGTCGATGTGCCCTGCGATGGACTGGTGACTTGTCCAGGGTGAACCCCGCCTTCGCCCAATGCCAGCTGGGATTGGCTCCAGCTAATCATGTTATCATCATCATGTTGTTATCTATTTACCTATTTATCTTTAAATCCCCATCTTTCATTGTTATTGTGGGGGTGGGGAGTTGTTCTTTTGGTTCATTGTGTTTTGTTTTTATTTTTTCCCCCTTCTTTGTCATCCTTTTCTTTATCGATCATGGTGCCCTTTTTACATTATACACACATCAATAAAATGTTGAAATTATGCATAAAGCAGCTATTTGTCCACTCCCATGTTGATAAGAGCATTAAATACTTGACAAATCTCACTTTAAGGCACATTTTGAACAGATATATGTGATTAAACATGTTACTCGATTGACAACCCTAGCAGAAATGCATTTTGCTAAGTAAAGCAGCAGTGGGTAGAAATGGAGCAAATATTTTTGCAAAAAAGTTATTTTATAAAACGATCACTATGCCCTGACAGTAGTGCATGAGACAGGTAATCTGAAAAAAAAAATTTGCAAACTCTGATCAAACAGTCAAACTACAGTATAATCAAATATGAATCAATATTCAGTTACTGTAACACCTAAATGTTTTTAGACACATCTTGTCGTTACTGTTTAGCTGTAAAATGAGAATGTTTGTGATCCGGCAGCCATGTTGAGATCTGTTGAGGACATACCAAGCACCGCCCACCAGCTGGAGCACAGCCAATAGGAATGCTCTCTCTCTGAAATGGCCTGTAATTGGTCAAAGTCTCCCGTCACTGGCTTATACGTTTTACAGCCTGAAAACAGGAGGTGCAAAAGTCCAGTTTTGAGTTTCTGAGTCACAATATGCTGAAAGGTTAATATGGATTTTTTACTCAATTATGCCAAAAACATTCTGCCTACTGAAGCTTTAAAAAAATGGCGTCGTGGTGTCCACTAATGGACTGTGGACTACAACAATTGCGGTGCCAGGAATTAGCGGTAGAGTGAGAGGTCTTTCCGTTGCCCTTCCTCTCTGCTACGGATCAGGCGAGGAGGCGTATAAAAGCCAATCAGAGACGCTGCTGCAAACGTCACTACGGCATCTGCATCGCGTTGTATGGCCAGAATGAAATAAAAACAATTAAAACAATTATTTAAGACTCTTCACATCATTCACCCTCAAATATATGATACTATTAAAAAAATATCTATTTAAAACGGTTTCTGTTTTTTTTTTTTTTTTTTTTTTTTTTATTAACATTAACCCCCGCCTTAAAAGACATTTCCTCTTTCATTTCAGCGTAGGTGTGACTTATGTTACATCTACACCGCGACCTCCTTGTTTAGCCCCCATTATTTCCTCGCAGATGCCTCCTGTAGTAAACTACACATCCCGGAGTGCTCCTTCATAACCCCTCCGGTCCGGATCTGTGTGATTTTGGCGCTGAGCTGCAGGAGAGACCGACCACCAGGCCTGCACTACCAAAAAAAAAGCAGTGCTTTTGTTAAAGCAGAGGGAGGAAGAGGGATCTGGAGATTATTGCTGTTATTGAAGAAGCCTGCACACAGGAGGGGGTGCGAGGACTGAACATATCTGTGTGTTTCTACTAAATGCTTCAGTCCCCACATTGAGGAAGCTTTGGGATTGGGCAGCGACCAGATAGCGTAACACCCCCTCCTCCTCTCTGTGGAGAATTGCGTTAAAACGAAAAAGGAAAAAGGCCTGCGCTTTATCTACAATACGGGATTATTTTTGATTTTTTTTCTCCTTATATATTAAACGAGGAACCGTTGCTGGCTGGTGTATGTGTTTAGAATGGGACACGCTGAAGGTATTGATATATTTTTAATATACATTTCCCTGCATCTCTCGCCTCGGCATCAAAATCTATGCCGTTGGCTCTCCTCTTTAGCGATGTTTGCCATGTCTGCATGTTGTTGTCCCCCCTCTCTCTGTCTCCGCTCACTGTCTATATGTTAAGAGGGGGGGCTCGCTTGCTTATAATCAGCCACATTTCTCTCCGAAAACCGCCAGCGATGGAGGTATAATCAAGCCAGACAATTTGATTTAAAGGGGCAAAGGCAGCCATGTTGGCTCGAATGGAACGTTAGCCTAGCCAACATTAGCTTCCCCTCTTTCATCTCCTCCCATGTGTGGTGCACATTTAACGGATAAATAATAGCTGCTATCGGTTAGCCGTTGGTGGCCGAACGCACACGGTAACATCCACGGTGTCGTGTTTAGCGTTGTAACGGTTAAAACTGTCTTTTATTTCACCCCCAAACCGTAATGCCGCTTTTTATGCCAGGTAGCTTTAGGCTAACATCGCAGAAAGCTATAAGATCATTCAGTGAAACATCTTGTTTTTGTCTGCGCAGTCCGTGTTTTTAATCACAGTTATAAACAGATATTACTGTTAAAAACAACACACACGAACCCTCGTATAATAACACGGGTTATAGGTAGCTAGTGACCGTTAGTTGACACCTTTATGGATGTTTACATCACCGTTATCCACCTTTGGCAACGCTGGGCAAGCCTGAGCGTGTTCACGCATTAACCCCCAATCAGTGGGTTGGTGTGTTCACCGTGGACACGCAACGTTACAGCACTTTTAACCTGATCAATGAAATCATAATGAACAGTAAAAGTGTCAGTTATAAGAGGGTGGACCAGGCACTGCGAGCTGCTCTTTGTTTTGCTTGTGATAGCAGGCCACCATGTGTTGGTGTTGATGAAATAAAACCACTAAACGAGGCTCTACACAGGTGATTGATTGCTATCAAAGAGGAGGACTTCTTTATTATAAGCACAAGCTGCAACTGTACGAGAATTAATGGCGTTTTATGGATAATCTGTCCTGTATTTGGAAAGTTTGACCTCTTATTGTCCACTAACATTCAGACAGCTCTCTGAGTTTATCTGTGCATACTTTCTTTTAATATCTGCAGATTATTTCAATACATGAATTAGAAATGTGAAATAGTGAGAAATGGCATCAAAATTCATCAGAGCCCATGACTGAATAACATCAAATATTACTGAATTGCTTGTTTTGTCTGACCAACAGTCCAAAATTCAAGTTTATTATCTTAGAAAACTAAAGAAATCAATATTTACGTGAAATATTCAGGTACTCTTCTAATAATTTCAGCTCTTGAGTTTATCAGGGCTTGGACAAACTATTTTTCAATATCTGCAGATTATTTCATGCATGGATTCATAATTTTGGCTCTGAAATAGTGAAAAAGGGCATCAAAAGTCCTCAAGTCCCAGTAAACATAATTAAATTGCTTGTTTTTCTGACCAGCAGTCTAAAACTCAAGTTTATTCTTATAAAAAACTAAAGAAATAAACCAATATTTACATGAAATATTCAATTACTCTTCTAATAATTTGTTGAGTTTATCAGAGCTTTGACGAACAGTCATTTTTAATGTCTGCAGATTATTTTCTAACATGGATTAGTAATTGTGAAATAGTGAAAGATACCATAAAAATCCTCAGCGGTAGAGTAAACATTATTGAATTGCCTGTTTTGTCTGACCAGCGGTCTGAAACGCCAGTTTATTATTATAGAAAACTAAAGAAATCAACCAATATTTACATATGAGAAGTGGTTTTGATTGAAATATTCAATTACTCCTCTTATAATTTCAGCTCTTGAGCTATTCAGGTTATTATTATAGAAAACTAAAGAAATCAAGCAATATTTACATTTGAGAAGCAGTTTTGTTTGAAATATTCATAAATTTATCAATGCTTTGACAAACAGCCATTTTTAATATCTGCAGATTATTTCAAAATACGGATTAGTAATTTGGGCTATGAAATAGCTGCAGTCCAAAACTCAAAGATATTCATTTTATTGTTATAGAGGACGAAGGAACTCAACCAATATTTTACATTTGAGAAGCAGAAACCAGTGATTTTTTTTGCTTGAGATACAATTAAATTCATCTTCTAATAATTTCAGCTCCTGGGTTTATTAGGAGCTGAGGTTACGTTTGAGAGATAGCGTACAGTATTTATTCTCAGGGCTGAGCTACGTACTGTCTAAAATCAAAGATGTTCAGTTTATTATACCTCCGCTACGACATAGTTGCGCTCAGTGTGTCCATTTTTCCATCCGTTCATTCACGTGTCACACTTTAGTTGTGCCTTTTAGGCATTTAGACGTCCAGGGTCCCCAAATTTTGGCCAACGACTGTGTTTGTGTTTGTTTCAGCACTCAGACTATTTAACTTGGGATCTTCATATTTGGCCTGCTCATTGACAGTGTGGTTTAGTTGTGCCTTTCTGAGCTTAGAAGTCCGGGGCGAGCAGATCTCAGGCTCTTGACCAGTTAAGCACTGGTCCATTAGTTTTTATTGGGAGACTATAATGTGAATGCCAACAGCAAGTAGCACAAAGATCTGTCACACCTGATGCATATTTCTGGATATCAGCTTGTGGATACAACATCAACTCAAATCAGTGGCTCAGCAATCGATCTGGTCAAGAACCTGATACCACAAGACGCAAGAGAGTAGAGATATTAGGAGGGCTGCTGTACAACTAATATTAACCTCTCATAACACAGTCTAACACATCCTCTGAACCTGTTGGACCATCATCCACAGGTAATGACCAAGCACCAAGTTGGATTGGTGAACACTCACCTGTACTGACTGACAGGCCTTTAATTTGTGACTGTTGCTATCCAGAGCTCTTTTCTTTGAGGTTGTCATGGGGACGGGGGCCTCTGACTGTCTCACTGAAAAGTCTTTTTCATCAGAGACCAGCTTATGCCAGAATCCAGCACTCTATGAGTATTTCTATGTACGTATTTACAGTACGTATACTTGGAGAGATCTCATCACATACTTGGAATAATCAAACTTGGATGGCAAGTTCCCAAATCATGTACATTGATGAGATATCAGGCTATCACCCGGCACGGTAATGAAGTGGTTAAAACCAGGAGAGCACCAATAAGACAGACCATATTTGTCTTCTACTGACTTTATCCAGATGAAGGTGAGCTAATACCAAAAACGGGTAAAACTTTTGGCTCTACTTCAGTAGGGGTCAAGCAGTGAGTGGAGGTATGTGAGCCATGAGCAGATATTATATATATATATATATATATATATATATATATATATATATATATATATATATATAATATCAAGCTGCTGCTACATGTTGTATGATTTCTCAGGCCTTGTAAAGGACAAATGAGATTGTCTTGAGCAGTGTTTAGTTGTGATAATTAGTGATAATGATTTAATCAGAGCCTACCTGTGTGTCATGTACCTCTTTCAACAGGTCCAGTCAAAGAAAAAGACAGTTAAGGATGCAGGAGCCCAACAATGGATTTCTCCTTCTCTTTCATGCAAGGGATCATGGGAAATACAATTCAGCAACCCCCTCAGCTCATTGACTCAGCCAACATCAGACAGGAAGGCACCTGCGACACCGGCAGTGATCCAGGCGAGGATGGTGGTCCCTCCTACGATGCTGCCCTGGATGCAGAGTTTTCCTACCCGCCGTCATCCTCGGAGGACATGTCGCAGGTCTCCAACGGCTACCCGCCCGGTTTGGGCATGTACGAGCCGCAGGCCAAGTTCTCCATGTACTCGCAGTTCCCCAACGGCTCGGCTAACGGCTACGGGGCCATACGGAGCTACGGAGACCACGTTCTCATGCCAGGGGAAGGGACGGTCCTGAGAGGCCCGGGTCTCCAGGAGAGACCTTTGTCTCCTGTGTCCCCCCCGCTGCCCACGCACCACCCGCACCTCCATCACCATCACCCTCATCACCACCACCACCACCACACGCACCACTTCCACTCGAACCCACCTCACATACAAACCCACGCGCACCCGCAGAGTCCTCCACCGCCGCCGCTGCCCTCCCAGCACCACCTGCCCCATACGCCTCACATCATGACCCACACTCTCCCTCCTCCTCCCCCGTTACTCCTACCTTCCTCCAGCCCTCCCCCCTCCCTGGTGGACAGTACCCCTTCGTCTCAGCCCTCCCACACCCTGTCCAATGCCCCTGGTGGGGTTCTGAAGAAAACCAGCTCTCCAGAGATTAAGCTGAAGATCATAAAGACGTATCAGAACGGAAAAGAGCTGTTTGAATCTGCGCTGTGTGGAGACCTGCTGCAAGAACTGCAGGTAACACACACACACACACACACACACACACACACACACACACACACACACACACACACACAGGTCTGTATCCATCACTGAAGACATTACAGTGTGTATGTCTTTTTACATTTTTCTTCAAACAAATTAGTTTACTCCAAAGATGCCTTTCCCCGAGGAGGACAGTTACATTTAACCTCTTGACCTCTTTTACCTGACGGACCCTGTATGGGGTTCAGCTGAGCTGTGTGTTAAAACGCTGCCTTTAAATCTTCATAAAACACCGTGGTGGTCTTTTTTTCTGAATGGTTTGTAAAAGACAAGGCCTTAATGCTACTCCAAGTGTATTTTGTACAAACAGTGTTTGTTTGACAGTGATTTCAATATTTTAGTTACAAAATCAAGGGACAAGAAATTGGACTTTTACTTAATACAATTTTTGACCTTATTTATATTGATTGTATATAGGTGACTTTGGATTCTTTTTGTTATCTTATTTACATTGTTATTGATCTTCTTTGTTATTATCTTAGTTTTACTTGATCATATTTTAATATTCTAATAAAACTACTCTATTTGGTGTCAGAATTATACAATTTAGATGTTTTGCATTGATTTTATACTGAGCACAATGGTAGCATGTGATGATGAACAAGGTATATGTCATGGTCAAAGACTCCATCGTGTGCACATAGCCTCCTGTAGTGGATATCAGTAGTGTTTTATAGCCAGGTTCCCTTTCAAGAGGTAGAAAACCCATTTGGCACATTTTGGGTATCAAAGTGACCAAGTGGAGAGTCCACCTGGTCCTATCTTTACTAAAACTGTTGTAGAATCTATGTGCTTTGTGTTATTTATATCTGCTTTGGCTCAGTTGTAGTCAAGGAGTTGCTGAATGAATTCAGTGACATCTCTGTGCATGGCATCATTGCTACAATGGTGTTATCTACTGTCTAATCTAGAAAACATTTTAGGAGAGTATAAAACAGTAAATTTTTCTTTGGTTCATCACAATTTACTCAGGCAAAGTAACAGTCATAATGTTACTGACCCTGGGGATGAATTCTGTGAGGTCTTACCTATCCATAGACACCAAGATCATGCATATAGACCTGGTAGGTATGGATCTATTCTTGATTTATTTTGGGTATGTCTGACTAGGGGAACCACACCTTCCAGCAGCCGAGGGCTTAAGAAGTTAAAATCCATCCAATCAACAAAAGTACATCTCAGAACGACCCTCTATTCTACCGCTGTGTCTCATGAGCTTTGCATTTTGTGTTTTGTAGTTTTTGTTATGCCTCTATTAATGTTATTGAAAAGTAGTCAGTAAAGAAACCAGAAAATACTCACATTTAAGAAGCTCAGAGATCAGAGATTTTTTGCTTTTTTTTCCCTTTAAGAATGATTCAAAGCGATTAATCGATTATGAAACTAGTTGATGATTAATTTAATAGTTAACTAATCAATTAATCATTGCAGCTCTGTTATAAAATGCCAGAAAATAATGAAACATGCTGATTACAAGTCCTTGGAATCCAAGATACGTCTTCAAATAGCTCGATCTTTCCAAATAATCGCAGTGAATCTTCACTTTCTAGAGGCTGGAACCAGCATTGTTTCCTTGAAAAAATGACTTAAATGGTTAAATCCATGATCCTGATTAATTTGTCTATTGATTAATCGACTAAATGTTTCAGATCTACATACAAGCAACAGCATTCCTTGTGTAATATTACAGAGCAGTGTATATTGAACCACTAAATACAGTCTAATCTGTTCCATTAAATTTCATGGAATCGTTCCACGTTGTGCATCATGGTTAATCATCTTAAGAGGTGGATATCTGAGGAGGTTTTGATTTCAGCAGACAGACGGATCCATTTTTGAGCTGCCTTTTTTTTTTTGTATAAAAAGAAAAGAGTGAACTGATGGTCTCGTCGCCACTGTGTTGTGTTTTTTCTATTTCCTGCTCTTCAGAAGGAGTCTCAGAAGAACGAGGCCACTCAGATGCAGCGCAGACATGAGAGGAAGAAGGAGAAGAGGAAAAAGACTGCACGGCCACAGCTGCAGGTCCAGGAACAGAACATGGACCAGAGCCAAGCACAAGCACAGGCAGGTACCACGGAGCAGACGGAGGACGTCCACATCCAGCCCCAGCTGATAGAAACACCCCCGGCCCAGACAGAGAAGCCCCAGAAGACCGTTATCAAAACTGAACCAAAGACGCCGAAGGCAAGAGCATGAGGGTTCACTCCTCCTCAGCACTTTGAATTCTTTGCACGCCAGTTACTGTAGGTCATAGTAAACATTGCTCATGTTCCTGTTTAGGTTCCAAAGGTCCATCATCCATCAGTGATCCAGGAGACGGGCTTCTGTAAGGAGTTTGTGATCGGAGATCTGGTGTGGTCCAAGGTGGGCACCTACCCGTGGTGGCCCTGCATGGTGTCTTCTGACCCACAGATGAAGGTCCACACTCGCATCAACACCAGAGGTACGGGCCTGTTTCCTTTCACAGACGTATGAATCATGGATGTATAAAGAGAACTGGATCCAGCCTTGGAGGCGGGCTCCGATCATTCCTATGAGAGTTGCTCAGTGGTGCATGAAGCCAAAATGGCTCGACTGCCGAGTGATAAAGTACCAGGATCATCCGACGATCTTCCACATCCATTGGGCCCGTAGAGCAGGCGCAGTAGCGTTTCCTTTAACTCAGCCTCCTAGCCCTCGGTCCACCTGGGTTTCATTCACATGAATGGAGGAAGGACAATAACTCTGGATTCAGCTGTTAGTGCATTTCACAACAATTAGTGGAGGCCTATTCAAGTGTCCGTGCTGGGAAATTGATTCACCTCAAAAGAAATTATCCGAGGAGTTACAGATGTCTCTTTTCCAATGTAAGCTTATGTAACTTTGTTTTGGTCCCAGCGGCATCAGATGACGAACACAGAAGTTGTAGTATGTAGTCCGGCGCTCGTCCAGGGGGATTTGTATGAACACGTGAGGACGTAAACGCCACAGCTTGTTTTCCTTCTCTGTGTCTCTCTGCAGGTCACAGGGAGTATCACGTCCAGTTCTTTGGCAGCGTCGCCGAGCGAGCGTGGATCCACGAGAAGAGGATAGTCCTGTACCAGGGGAAGCAGCAGTTTGATGACCTTCAGGCTGAGACGCTCCGCAAGGCCACTAACCCTGTAGAGAAACACAAAGTATGTACGAACGCCAGTATAAAGACCGCATAAATTGAGTTTTTTCAGATGCTATGAGGGCATTTCAGTCATTAAGCCAAAGTTAACTTTCAGTATCATGTTTTTTTTAAACCATAGATTTAGGTTTAAAGTTTATTTTAGGGCTGCAACTAATGACTATTTTCATTGCTGACTAATCTGCTAATTATTTTCTTGATTAATCAATTAGTTGTTTGGTCTCAGAAAATGGTCAGTGTTTCACAAAGTCCAAGATGACGTCCGCAAATGTCTTGTTCTTCTCCAGTTAGACGGGTTCATCAGTTGTTTTGTCTCTTGGTGTTTTCTCCTCCAGCTTCTGAAGCCCATCCCTCAGCGGGAGCGTTCTCAGTGGGAGGTGGGTGTGGGCCACGCCGAGGACGCTTTTGTGATGACGCGACAGGAGCGAATTGACAACTACACCTTCATCTACGTCGACCCTGACCCCAATGAAGGCACGTCCAGCAAGAAACCCAACATCAGAGCTGAGAAACGAAACCGGCGCTCCAGTGGCTCAATCAGCAAGAAGGAAGAGGAAAGAGTGAAGTCACCAGAGAGAGAGCTGCCGCCACGACGGCTGCTGCCGCGGCGACAGTGTAGTGTTTCAAACACAGACGACAACACAAACTCCCAATCCTCGAATGAAGAGAAGAACCAGAGGGTGGACCAGCGGAAGACCAGCCCCCCGAAACAGAACGCTGGGTGTGTTGCACGGCAGGACTCGCCGCCACCAGTCAGGGCCTGGAAAACAGCTGCCGCCAGGAAGCTGCTGCCTCTCTCCATCACCATGAAGAGGCTGAATGTGGAGATCACCAAGTGTGACTGGCCTCTCCTGAAGAAAAAAGCAGCGCCGTCTCCGAAAAAAGAAGAGAAGGAGGAGAGAGTGGAGAGAGAGGCCCGGCAGCCCGACCTGGGATACTGCTCACCTGAGGTTGGTGTAACGCATGCAGACAGAAAAATGTATATCCTGAGGGGTCCTGTAAGCATATTCTAATGTTGATGCTTCCAACAGGACAGCAGAGCTAAACCTGAGCCCAGTCCAGAGGAGGAGGAAGATGGGGACGAAGGGGAGGAAGAGGAGAGGAGAGGCTCCCCCGCCAGTCGGAGGAGTGAGGAGGGGGGAACGCAGCAGACCTCCTCTCCTGGATCGCACCACAGTAGTCCACACGGTTGGTAGAAAACATAGACATGCAGCATGGGGTTTTGGTGATGAATATTTGTAAACTCAGTAAGAGATACAGCTCAGTTTTTTTTTTTTTTTTCAGGTTCTCAGGAGAGGAAGCTGCAGCGGCGGTCAGTCAGGAGCAGGTCTGAGTCCGAGAGAGGCAACGATCCCGTCCCTAAGAAGAAAACCAAAAAGGAACAGGTACCAGTCCACCGCAGATAAACTGTTCAGACCAACAGCAGCACTGCACGTTCACAGTTTGATTCCAGCCATGTCACTTTGTTCCATGTCATACCTTTCTCCCCCATATTTCCCATACAGTGTTTTCTTTATTTATATACACTTCAGCTATCAAATAAAGCCAAAGTATAATGAAAAATACAAGTACAACAGCAGTTTTTGAGATGCTCTGACCGAGTCTTCTAGCCATCACAATTTGGCTCTTGTCAGTATCGGTCCTGTCGTTTCAGTCGAACATTTTTTCTACTTCCAACATATCAACGTCAAGGACAAAGTGTTCTCTTGCTGCCTAATATATCCCACCCACTGCCAGGTGCCATTGTTACGAGATAATCGGTGTTATTCAGTGGTCGTAATGTTATGGCTGATCAGTGTAATATACATACATACCACCTGTGCTACTTTAGTGAAGCTATTGTGCCGTTCTGGCACTTTCTGTGGTTTGATGTCACAAGTGTTGACGGAAATTCATGCTGTCTATGCTTTTTTGTACTGATATAGCTTTAAAAAACAGCACTGAAATGAATTTGTTCATTTTTATTTCATTTATATTAGTTTTTTATACAGCCAATATCTTTTCAGTTTATTTTGGGTTTATCCAAAAGGATCATTTTTATTTAGTTTCAGTTTACTAAAAATATTTTTCATTGCTTACTTTTGGTTTCGTTTAGTTCATTATAATGACTTGGCCTTAGAGTGAAATTTCCTCAAACTAACAGAATCTCCCACCTGAATTAAATTAGCACTATGATCACCATCCATGTTTAACCTCCTCACAGGCTGAGATGGCTCCTGAGACCACGCTGAGGACCGGCTCACAGAAAGGTAGGGGATCCTTCCTTCATTCCTCCTGTAAACCTCCGTGGTGGGAAATCCTTATACTTAAACTAATCCATCTTTTTATTTCCCCCTTCCCTTCCTGTGATCCACTAGGAGCCAGTGAGATCTCAGATGCCTGTAAGCCCCTGAAGAAGCGAAGCAGAGCATCAACAGATGTGGAGATGGCTTCTTCCCAGTATAGAGACACCTCCGACTCCGACTCCAGAGGCCTCAACGACCCACAGGTAGAAAACATGTACAGAAACACCCACGCATGAGGAAAATACTTGTTTTCCTGCACACAGAATATGTATAGGCAGGGCAAGTTTATTTATATAACACATTTCAGCAACAAGGTGATTCAAAGCACTTTACATAAAATATCAAATGCATCAATGAGCCCAACTGTATTCATGCAGGATGTTAGTCCCCATAGTGAGATCATTTTTTGTAACTTGGTCTCACTGTATAAAATGACTTCTAGGATAATCACAGCCTCATGGAGCTTTACAACCACAAACTGGAGACCTAGAGGATGGATGGCTTTCCTTGCTAGATTAGACAGTAAGGGGGTTTCTGAGCAGTTTACACAACAGAAGTGCTCACAATCCAGTTATTGTAGAAATAATAATCATAAACTTTATTTGTAGCACATTTTTCATACAAGAAGTACAGCTCAAAGTTAACAATAAAAACTGCACTTCACATGAAAATGAACATTAAAACATATTAACAACTTAAGATGGAAACTAAAACCAGAAAAAAACACATTATAAAAGATAAAATTAGTGACCTAAACTATCCGTTAAACAGCAAACTTCCGAGCTGTACATCGGTGACCTCAACAGATGCTAGAAATCTCCAAATGTCAAAAAATGTTGATGCCAAATCACAGCATGGCTTTTTCTATGGTGTTCCTGAAGGTCTTTGTGTCTTAATGTGGTGTTTCAGAGGGATTTTTGATCATTTTTTATGAATTCTCGAGTGATAAAAATTTGTTAAATTTTGCACCAAATCTGTGTAACAAATGGTATCAACCCTAAAACTGCTTTAACAATTTATGAGACATAATAGAGCATGGGGATGACCATCATATACATCTATAATTTTCTAAGCTCTTATGCACTTTTACAATTTATTCAATTAATTAATTCCTGTTTATTTCTGATTTATGACTAGAACAACTTGACACCCAGTGCTGAGCTGCATCTCAAATTAATCTTTAGGTTCCCAGCTTTCAGATGATGTTCTGCACTGCAATGTGATGTATATTGCTGACCTGTTATCTCCCCCTAAAAATGCCCTGTACCCCTCCTGAAAAAGACAAAAACAGGTCTCAGTGGGTTTAGATTAATTAATAACAAAAATGTTCATTTGTTGCAGCCCTCATCTTACTTTTTACTAGTCTGGATATTTACGTACTTTAAAGGGAAGTTAATGGTTTACATATGATGCATCTGTGCTTCGTGAGGCTGCATTCCTTCACACAAGGAACATCAACACCCTCCCTCTTTTCGTTATCTCACAGGGTTTATTTGGGAAGAGTCTTGACAGTCCAGCAGCAGCAGATGCAGACGCTTCAGACACTCAGTCTGTGGACTCGGGCTTGTCCCGTCAGGACGGCAACACCGGCAAGAGAGACACTGTTTGCCAGGTCAGCGCTGCTCTGGATTCATCATCTCTGTTGTACACTCTAAAAACTTGCACATACTAATTTATACTAACCGTCGTTCTCCGTTTTTGCGTATAGATCTGCGAGGTGTACGGAGAGGGCTTGGTGGTGTGTGAGGGTGACTGCAGCAGACAGTTTCACCTGGACTGTCTTGGTCTGACGTCCCTACCTGAAGGCAGATTCACCTGCTTGGAATGCAAAAATGGTGAGCAAATCTGAATAAATCGAATCCCGAATTTCCCTCCGGGGATAAATAAAGGTTCATCTTATCTTATCTTATCTTATCTTATCTTATCTTATCTTATCTTATCTTAAATCTTTACTATCACCTCTCTTATGTTTGGCTCTGTACTATCACAGACTCCCTGTCATTCTTTTTCCAGGCAATCATCCTTGTTTTAGCTGTAAGACGGCGGGCCGGGAGGTGACGCGCTGCTCTGTGTCTGGATGTGGTTGTTACTACCACGAGGATTGTGTCCGTAAACTCCCGGGGACCACCAGCAGTTCGGAGGGAGGCTTCTGCTGCCCTCAGCACAGCTGCTCTACCTGCTGCCTGGAGAGAGACCTGCAGCGAGCCAGTAAAGGTAAACAGCCTCTGCTTTGTCTTTAAGCCTCTCTGATTTCCTGTTTGAGTCTGCAGTGGAAGCTGTGGGGTAATGAGCTGGGGCTACATCAGCAACGTGTGAAGAGCGTGCATGAAACTTTTCCATTCCCATTACATACGGCTTCTGCCTGATGTTATTGACAAATAGCAATAGAAAAAAGGCTCAAATAAGAAGGAGTGCAGAAGGTTCAAGGCTGTCCTTCCCTGAGTGTGTTTGTCTTGAGTGAAATTAGATTGAGAGAAGGAGGACTGACAGAAATGTACTTTAAAAATTTGTAAATCCTGCAGACTATTTGGTGGCATGGTGTCGCTACAAACATCCGGTTTCACCTGAAACTAAAAGTGCTGTATTTGGTTTGAGGTGAGAGGCATCTGGAGGCTGCAGATCATTGGAGAGAAACAAAACAATTGCCATGTTCCTGGCAATGTTTTTTAGATGTGATGGTGTGTTATCTTTTCCATCTGGAAAAAGGGCTGAAATGCACTGTATGTTCAGGTATCATGTGGTTTAAAATGATTTGCTGTGGATTCAGAGGGGCCAAAAATGTACCTAGAAAACATTTGTCACTTTGTACTTTTGTCACAATGCAGTTTGTGTCAGATTGTGACCACACACATATCTATACAGTATATACAATGGATGCATGTTTACATATGGTATAGATATAAATTATTTTTATTTTCCTAAACCCTCGTCAGTGTTTACTGTATACATTTAGTGGTCACTTCATTACAGTAGGTATACTTATACAGTCTAATGAAATTCAATGCAACAGCTCTGCCATAAATTCTCCCATGATAAAGTTTATCACACATTCATCACTCATCGTCAACCACTTATCCAGGGTCAGGTCTCAGGGCATCAGCTCCAGCAAGGGACCCTCCCTTTCCCAGGCCACATTAACCAGCTCTGACTGGGGGATCCTGAGGCGGTCCTAGGCCAATGTTGAGATATAATCTCTCCACCTAGTCCTGGGTCTTCCCCAGGGTCTCCTCCCAGCTGGTTGTGCCTGGAACAGCTCCCTAGGGATGCACCTAGAGGGCATCCTTTCCAGAAGACCGAACCACCTCAGCTGGCTCCTTTCAACCCAAAGGAGCAGCGGCTCTACTCCGAGTCCCTCACAGATGGCCGAGCATCTCACCCTATCTCTAAGGGAGACGCCAGCCACCCTCCTGAGAAAACCCATTTTGGCCGCTTGTACCCGAGATCTAGTTCTTTGGGTCACGTCGATAAAGTTTATAATGTTCAGTTTTTGTTGACATTTTCGGGAACCCATGAATTTAATTCCATGTTTATTATTGATATTGTAATTTGCAGTGGTTTGTTGCTACATTATGTTGAGAAGTGTTTTTAATTTTTATCCTCCCTTGAGATTTTAAGCATCCTAAAAGTAGACTTTATGGCAGCAGTTGTATTGGATTGCATTAGATTGTAAGGGTGTACCTAATAAAGCAGCCAGTGAGTGTGTATGTACTGTATGCTATATCTACTGTGTCTATTTGTGTAGCAGAACTTTGAAGTTGAATGTCTGGTCCAAGTGTGAATGTTCATTGAAAAACCATGTTTCATGCTTTTATGCCTCTGCGCCGGCGACAGCCGTGGTCGGAGGCATTATGCTTTCAGGTTATCGCTCCATCATTCTTGTAAATGTGATATCTCAGGAATGTCTTCTGCAAATTTCTTAAAATTTGGCACAAACATCCACTTGAACTGAAGGATGAGCTGATTAGGTTTTGGTGGTCAAAGGTCACTGTGACCTCAAGAATTCATGTGCTAATTATGACAAATTCACACAAATGGCTAACGGGATAAAATGACGAGGTGCAACTTGACTGGTCTGTTAAGGCATGCAGCTGCTTGGCAGTAAGTGTAATTTGCTGTTTAAATACAATGAAGCCGGGAGGAAACATATTCTATTTTAACAGCTGAAATAACAGATCGTCTTCGCCACCAAAAAAGTACCATGTTTTTGCAATTTTCCTTGTGATTTTCTTTAATTGCAGCTGGAACACACAAAGGAATCAGACCTGACCTTCATTATAAAAACTAACGCAGTATCACAGCTTCGTGGCTCGTGTGACGGACAGAGCAGTTCCCAAAAACATAGCACTTGTTGTTAAAGTCACTACCGAGTGTGACACTGAAAACCAACCGCCCCTCTCCTCTTCCTCCTCCTGTCCAGGTCGCCTGATGCGCTGTATCCGCTGTCCGGTGGCCTATCACACGGGAGACAGCTGCGTGGCGGCGGGCAGCGTCGCCATCACTCATCACATCATGATCTGCAGCAGCCACGGCAGCGCCAAAAGGAACGGCCTCCTCACCTCCCCCATCAACGTGGGCTGGTGCTTCCTGTGTGCCAGAGGTAAGCGCTCACAACTCTGCACACGCTAACGGCCTTCTTCTCCTGGCGCTCTGGTTTTTAGCAAATGTGGAAGTTTTTGATTTCACCACACTGAATGATTTTGCTTCAGATTTTGTGACAAAAAAATCAGTTCTTCTTACTTGCACTTCACTTTGGAGCATTAGCAGGACCTGTTCACCCTCCATAATTGTAGTTTTTTCATCTTTTTTTTTTTTTTTTTTTTGTATTTTAATTTTTTTATTCACATAGTCACAACTAGGGCTGGGCAATGATTCAGTCTGCTAATTACTGTCTTTCAATGGAATCATATCGGGATGAAATCATATATCATGATACAGTTACGTCGTCTAAATTGATAATAAGCACATACTAAAGCCTGATCGCACTGTGCATCGTTACTGTGTATTTGAGTGCATGGATGCAAACAGTCAGTTTTCAGCTAGAAGTATTTATTTATTTCTTACCTCTATAATTTCACTTGAAATAGTTTTGTTGATTTTGCACTAAAGTTCTCAATTAAATGAGAAAATACTCATTTGACAAGTATTTCATTCAACAAGAGTATATAAATATAGGTTTTACCATGTGGTTGTTTCATATAGACTATTTATTTATGGGTATATTTATTTATTTATGGAATTAACAGAAAACGTGTTATATTGTGATATAGATATCAGGGCTGTCAGTCCGTTCAAATATTTAATTGTGATTAATGACACATTTATATATGTTCAAAATGAACCTTAAAGGCAGATTTTTCAAGTATTTAATATTTTATCAACCAGGGGTGTAAGAATATATAGATATAGATGCGATATTATATTGATTCTTCAAAACACTTTATGGATTTTTAATTAACCTCTGAAAATCCGGTGCTATTCTATATTTCCGAGGTTTTACAGGGATCAGTTTTACAACTAGAGTGAAGCTCCTGGTATCATATGAAATGCTAATTACATGCAGATTTTTTGCACACAGTACAAAAATGTAAATTTTGCCTTTTTTTTCTAAAATGGTGTATTTCTGGGGGTGTTATTATAGCAGTTTTCCTAAAATTTGATCAAAAAAAAAAATCGCAATTGTCACTGTCAGTTGAATTGTCACACCTGTATCATTTTGCAAATAGACAGGCCTGTTGTCAACATGGGACTGAGCAAATATACTGCACTATGCAAATGCAGGTATATATTTATTACTGAAAATCAATTATTAGCATTAAACATGACAAATATTGTCCAGAAACCCCCACAGGTTCTCCATTTAGCATAAAAAAATATGCTCAAATCATAACATGGCAAACTGCAGCCCAACAGGCAACAACAGCTGTCAGTGTCTCAGTGCTGTCAAACTGACTGGGACTATCATAAAGTGGGCATGTCTGCAAAGGGGAGACTGGTGGGGACCCAGAGAACCCATTTACATTCACATATCTGGAGGTCAGACGTCAAGGGACCCCTTTGAAAATGGCCACAGTTGCATCTGAAATGCCACACTTAACTATTGAACAGTATTTGAGATATTTTATGCCCAAAACCTTAGTATGAAAACAGTAGTACGTGAATTGCATGCTATTTCTGGTGAAATATTACTGCATGCAACACTGGACACTACGTTGGTATAAATATCCCACAATGCAATGCAGCAGTGATGACAATGTTCATAACAGACAGCTCTATTTGGTCACACAAGGTTGGCCTGGGTTACTATGGTTACACGTCTCCAACCGGCAAGGAGGAAGTGACAATGTAAATTACTGCTGAATGCGTCCAAAAATATACATACTACTGTTGATTCACACGAAAGTATGACACATGTCGGGTATGTAGAGCATAGTATGTGATTTTGGACGAAACCCATGACAGATTTTCCCCGCCAAAATTTAAGTAAATGTAAGTTTGGAGCTTATTTAACCTCCTTCATGACAAGCTAGTATGACGTGGTTGGCACTGAATGGATTCACTAGATTTTCTAGTTTCATATGATACCAGTATCTTCATTCTAGCTTTAAAGCTTAGCCTGCTATAACCTAAAAGTCACAAGTTGCATTAATGAATTAAAGAAATTAGTAGAGTTAAAACCAATTTGTGTTATTGCATTATTAATGCATTAACTTTGACAGCCCTAATAGATATATATGGTTATGGAGATATGACATGACCTATATCTGGATAGAAGATTTTGGCCACGTCACCCAGCCCTAGTCACAACTACTGTAACATCTCATGAAAACTGAATCCTCATAAACTTTTTTGGAGAATTGAATCTTTTAATATTACATGTTTCATGTTTGGCATTGTTGTTCATGAATAGCAGTGCTGTGAAATGTAATGTTTGTTATCCATCACGGTACTAATACTATGAATGATCCCGGCTGCGACACTGCACTCTACTTGAAACAGTCCCGTCTGTCCGGGATATTTTTTTTATATATATAATAATGTTTTTCCTGTTGAACGATAAGTTGAGTGCACTGTTTGGCCTCTTTGTGTCGGGACAGACTTTATTTTACTTGTTTCTTCTGTGTGTGTGTGTGTGAACGAGGCTGTGAGTGTTTCTTTCTCTTTTTTGTGATTTTTGGGTAATTTCGAGTTTGACTGCGGCTCACCCCCGTCTCTTCCTGTGTGTCTTGTGTAGGGCTGTTAGTGCAAGACCTTACTGACACCATATTAAGTTCATATGCCTATAAGTCCCACTACCTTCTGACTGAGTCAAATCGTGCTGAGTTGAAATTACCTATGATTCCCTCTCCTTCGTCAGCTACCAAAAAGAATGTTGGGAAAGGTAACTGAACCGTTTTTCTCTTTCTCCTTTTGTCCCACTGGTCTGTGTTTGTGTTGTGCCTGCTCCCCCCTTTTTTTTGTACGCATCTTTCATTTCAAAGCCTTGAGGTGCAAAGTTAATTAACTGGTTAAAAGTGCAGTTAATTTTAATGCAGAGTGGCGCAAAGTAACCTCAGCCAAGTTCCCTAACACATTAACAGATAACAGTGGGCCTCATGCAAGAACAGTTTTGTGCCTCTCTTTCTGGGGCATACGGGAAGTCAGATTTACTAAAATAAACTTGCTTACTGGTCTTTTTCTTACTGCGACATTTTGACATGTCACAGTAGGAAAAGCACAGGTGTAAATAACAAAATTACTTCAATTTAGCTGCTTCGGTTCAGTTGCAGTGTCCTGCTTTTTTTGGCTCACTGTCACACCGTCATGGTTTACTGGGACATTTGACATTAGAATCGTTATTGTTATTAGTTATGTTTATAATGTTTTTATCACCAGTTTTTCCTACTATGACAAGTATGTACAAGTATGGGGTTGTATGACTGCTTATATAGTCAGTGTGTTACCTACAGTAAATGATGGGCATGTCTGTAAAGGGTGGGTAGCCATAGAATCCATTTTCATTCATATATCTTGAGGTCAGAGGTCAAGGGACCCCATGACAGTTTTTACTCGCTAAAGTTTGTCGTGTTATATAGCCTCCTTCAGTACCGATGGGTTCTTTAGGTTTTCTAGTTTCATGTGATACCAGTATCTTCACGCTAGCTTTAAAACCTAATACAACCACTGAAATAACAATTAGCGTCTGGCCTGTCAGTTAATTCAAAATCGCACATAACGTTAATGCTAAAGAAATTAGTGGCGACAAAAATGAATTTGCGTTAAGGTGCCCTAGTTTAAACTCCAATTTAAGCTCGTGCCCAAGAAGAAAATGGTGACTGCAGCACATTCTCTAAAATCACTTGTATGCTGAAGAACCAATCTGTTCGTATGTCACATTCTTGCACGAGGCCCATTGTGAGATTAGTTCATGCTGTGCAGGAACAGTCAATCTGGGTGTATATCTCTGCAATAAAAATGTCGTAATAATTGATTTTCAACATGTAGAATTTCTCTCCTGGGGAAATTGAATTGGTCGTGAAACCTCCAGTAGTTTAACTACTGAGTGATGCAGGATGCTCTGGATTAGTTCAGGTTCTGTCTGTGGTTTGTGGAGCTTATCGCTGCTGGAGGTGCACTGCTTCTCTGCTTCAGCACTCTGGGCTTGTTTTTGATTTGAAAGGCCTCACCTCTTTTTTATACCGACTGCAACTAAGTTTTATTTTTGACTTAAATGTTCAGATGATATGAAATTTTGCTCACCTCATTTTCTCGAGCTTTGACCTGCCTTGGATGGAATATAGTCTCAATCAGGACTAGATTTACAGTGCCATTACAGTGACATTACTGTCTTTTAACGTTGTAATAAAGGAAAAACATTTTTGCAAATTGCAGTATTATTAAATACATGATTCCATGCAAGCTGGTCTGTGCAGGATATGTGTGATTGGAAACGTTTGCTTTACTGGCAGGATTGCATGCCTGCTTTTTGCCAATATATGTTATTTGAGTATAACCCTGATTCATTGTTAACTCGCTGGCTGATTTTATTCCTGTGCTGCCGCATGTATTTCCCGTAGACTGGTCTTGGTACAGTGCTCTGAATCTGATTGTCAGACATGCTGTAGCTGCTGCAGTGAGAGAACCCCATGCAGGTTTCCAACCATGTTTTTCATGCAGTACAGCTCTCACAGGAGACTACATTCAAACAAAAAGCTCCTGGCATTAGCTTTTCATTTCAGAATAATGACCCGATGTTATTATGGTAGATAAAAACATTTTCCCTACAAGGACACTATTATCATATCACACTAGATGATGGAAAACCACGACTTGGTGCTGTGTTTATACTTTTCCTCAGGCTTGTCTGCAAATGAGATTCAGAGTTTGTCCAGGTTTTAAGGTGCATCACCTAATCATACACTCCTCCTCTCTTTGCATACCCATTTCCCACAACGCATGCACACACAACTCACACACACATACATGTATACATCCATACAAATATAGGAGGCAAGTTGCTGTGCTGCGACACATGCCCGGCTTCCTTCCACCCGGAGTGTCTGGAGATGGAGACGCCGGAGGGGCCGTGGTCCTGCAGTGATTGCAGGGCGGGGAAGAAACCTCACTACAAACAAATTGTCTGGGTCAAACTGGGCAGCTACAGGTACGCAGAGAGCACTGCTTACAGACCGCTGAGGGTTGTGCAACTGACTGTTTATGGTACAGTTACATTTAACGGATACATCTGGTGATAATCTATATTTATCTTATGAAAAATTCCTGTGAAAACACCAAAAGCAACCACAGATTTCTGTCTTCAGACAGAACAAATGGACATGCTAGCGACCAACTAATGCATTGTTGATCTTTTTATAGCATTAGACATATAAAAATATATACAAAAATCATGAATATCACCAGTTTTTTTGTTCAGCCCCTAGATTTTGCATTCTCCCTCCGTTTCATCACATTTACTTCAGAACAAGTTGTTGCCAGGCACTTATGGTGAATTTCAGCCATTTATCCTTTTTTTCCCCACAATAACTGATCCAGAGACACCTCGTGATACCAGCATCATTACACTATTGGGTCACAAACCTAGATAAACAAAACATTCATTTTGGACCCACCAGAATTTTTAAAATGATTAATTCACAATCATAATGATTCTTTCAGGAAAAGCCATACTTTTATTCTGCACCTTTCTAAAAGCTTTGCAGCTGTTTTATCATTTTTTTTAAACATTTGTATAAATAAAAATGCTATCACACCTTTAAGTTCAGTGCAACACATTTGCTTTGCACCTCACACTGAAACAGATGTGACGTTATATTATAGATGCAGGTATTCAGGAAGTGCTGAGCACAGCCATGATGTTTTCCTGTCTGTGTGTCTGTGCTATTTGATATTTGTGCCACAGTTTATTGTCTGCTGGCATGGTAAGAGAGTAAAGTGTGATAATGAGACACAAATAATACCTCTCCCATGTAAGAAAAATGATAACGTGCCTAAAAAAACTGCATTTCTATTGGACAAACATGTAGATCTCATGTCAGTTTTTGGCCGATCGATCGTCATTTAAGTTTCAATAGGAAAGAATGAAAAGCAAATAAATGTTTGGAGATTTTGGTGTTACGCAACCTTCAGGCTATGATAACTTTGGATGACATGTTTTGTGATTTGTTTTTCTCCTTTTCAATATCCCTGTCCTGTTTCCCTCACAGGTGGTGGCCAGCGGAGATCTGCAACCCTCGCCTGGTGCCGTCAAACATCCAGAGCCTTCGCCACGACGTCGGTGACTTCCCCGTCTTCTTCTTCGGCTCCCACGACTACTACTGGATCAACCAGGGCCGTGTCTTCCCCTACGTGGAGAACGACAAGAACTTTGTCACGGGTCAGATCAACATCAATAAAACCTTCAAGAAAGGTAATTTCTTCTCAGAAAGTTTCCATGTTATTTTAAGACAAATCTGGTGTAATTTTAAATGCGATCCTGGCCGACTGTACTATCTCTCGGAGGCTGTAGTAGGTTCAGTGCTTACTTGAGAGAATCACATACAGCCAAGTCATAATCAAGTTTATGACAGCCATATGCAGTTATTTGAATGCAATATAATAGTGTTATTTTTGCCTATTCTAAAAATGGTGTGTCTTGAACATTTCTTCATACTGTGGTCCCTAAACAGTCTTGGAATTACATAAATTGAGTATTACTGGAAAGCTGAGACTCATACGGATCCAATGAGCACAGTTAAATATTTGTGTGATGATGTTAGTCCGTATAGTAGCCATTTCATTGTAGTGAGACCATTTCTTGAAACTTGACACCACATCTATGTAACATCTACTGCTGACCTGTTGTCTTCCCTTTAAAGACCTCCTGTACATGCAGGAAAGATGAATTTCTGAGATATTGTTGGTGTGTTTTAGCTCTGGAGGAAGCTGCCCGGCGGTTTCAGGAGCTTAAGGCACAGAGGGAGAGCAGGGAAGCTCTAGAGCAGGAACGCAACTCTCGCAAACCTCCACCCTACAAATTCATCAAGGTAATGTCATTTCAGCATCTCGCTTGAGACAAATAACACAAAAAAAGTTCTATTCAACAAGTCTTCAGTGTTTTTACTTCCTCTGTGGTGTTTTCTTGTATCAGTCCAACAAACCAGTGGGGAAAGTGCAGATGCACGTTGCCGACTTGTCAGAAATCCCACGATGCAACTGCAGACCAACAGATGAGCATCCTTGCAGCCTCCACTCTCAGTGTCTCAACCGCATGCTGCAGTACGAGTGTCATCCACAGGTCTGCGTGCAGGTTTTGCTCATTTTGAGAACAGTATAAACCAGCGAGACAACCATGAGAAATCACACCTTACCCTTTTATGTTGTTGTCAGGTGTGTCCTGCCGGAGACAGCTGTGAGAACCAGTGTTTCTCCAAGCGGCTGTACGCAGAGACGGAAGTGATAAAGACAGACGGCCGTGGCTGGGGCCTCAGGACCAACCAGGCTCTCAGGAAGGTGGGTGCTGAGCTCTGTCCTTTCATAAACATCTCAGTGTTATTCATGTGTATTTACTGTCATCTTTAATGTGAACTAAACCAATCCTAAATCATGAATAGCTCGACTGTCAAGCTTTTGTCTTAACCGGCTTCCTGTAATATAATCAGATATACAAAACAGACATTTAAAAGTCAAGTTTGATAACAGAAACATCTGAAATATCTGTCAAATGTAAAAGTAAATGTTTAATATGACTATTTTCGCTGCTGAGCCGGTACTGTGCTCTTATAGGCCTTTTCAGAATAGACTGGTCATCTTCTTCTTCTTAGTTATAACATGCTGCAGATTTTCTTCAGTGTACTGAATTGGAAACACTATGAGTCAAGGTTTGTGTATAGTCAAATTCAAAAACACCTTAGGGACAGTTGGACTACTGACAATAATCAAAATGTGATCAGTATATTAGTCACAAAAACAATCTAATGGAAGACACAGAAAAAACTTTCTTTCGCTAAGTGACATTTGAAAGCAGAAAACACAAGACTGCAGTGTGATGCTGAGCCCAGAGGGGAAATATGATTTAAGTAGCTCTGTTAAAAAAGGAATCTCCACCAACCAACATTTGGCCAGCTGCCTCCTAAGGGTCTGGGGTGGGCACTCCCACAAACACCCACATCCTTTATCCTTTTTTCCTTTTTATGAAAAAAGAAGGCCTCCCACAAGACAAAAGGGAAAAAAATTACCCACATCCTCCATTTTCATCATTATTACTACTTATCATCATTCATTATTCTCCCTATCTTGTTTCTTTCCCTCTTTTCTTTATCGTTACTCATTAGCTAATAGCCGCTGGCTAACACTTGCCAAACTCGACCTCTCAGTTCAATATAAACTTTGTAGCGTACTGTCTTAATGTCCTAATGTCTGTATGTCTGTATCTCTATGTATATTTATACCAATAAAAAAAGAAAATGTAAAGCATTCAGGAATCATGAAGGCAGATTCAGATTTGAGTCAGTGAGAAAGATGCTCATCCAGACCAACCTAACACTAATATTTCATTTGTTTTTTTATTAGATAAGTGACAGTAGAAACTGACAAAAGGAGACATGATGAGCAGATGATAAAGTACATCACTGGATCTACGGTGTCAATATTATTGCACTTTCCAGAAATGTAAAAACACAAAACTTTGCCATGGTTTCACTTGGATGATTGTATGTTAAATTACCTTGATCTTCCAGTCAAATACCTAACGACCTTAAGATCAGACTGTCTGTTCAAAAGGCTGTGAAACACCTGCCCCATTAAATCATTCTTGACATTGATTCACGCTCCTTCTCACTAATTATAAGTCATTGCAAGTTAAGGTGAATGTGTAAAAGTGTGACATTTGTTGTTTCCTCCAGGGTGACTTTGTCACAGAGTACGTGGGAGAGGTGATCGACTCAGAGGAGTGCCAGCAGCGAATCAAACGTGCCCATGAAAATCACGTGGCCAACTTCTACATGCTTACTCTCACCAAGGTAACATCAGTGATGCTGGTAAAACATTGTTCAGGAGAGAGGCCTCCACCAAGCTCTTCTTACACCCCGGTGTCTGTGTCTTTCCCCGTAGGATCGTGTGATAGATGCCGGCCCAAAAGGAAATTCATCGCGGTTCATGAACCACAGCTGCAGCCCAAACTGTGAAACGCAAAAGTGGACGGTGAACGGAGACGTTCGCATCGGCCTCTTCACCCTCTGTGACATCGAGGCTGGTGAGCTCACACGGAAACACACAGGCTCTGTTACGTTTCTTACATGTATTTTGCATGATGTAACTTTTGTCTCTGTTGTTCCCGCAGACACCGAGCTGACGTTCAACTACAACCTGCACTGCGTGGGCAACAGGAGGTCGTCTTGTCACTGTGGATCAGACAACTGCTCTGGATTCCTGGGGGTGCAGCCAACAGTGAGGACGTTTACCTGAATCCAGTTCTAGAGCCATCCTGCCTTTGGAAGCTGTGTTTGATACCATTTCGTCTTTCTTTAATGTCTCCTCCAGAGCGCTGTGGTGATGGAGAAGGAGGAGAAGGCCAGGAACGCCAAGCTGAAGCCTAAGAAGCGAAAGCTGCGGCTGGAGGGCAAACACACGCACGAATACTTCTGCTTTTGCTGCGGAGAGGGAGGCGAGCTGGTGATGTGTGACAGAAAGGACTGTCCAAAGGCGTACCACCTGCTGTGTCTCAACCTCACCAAGCCGCCATACGGTAATGACACAATGAGCTTCTATGTATGCGTGAATCCAGTGAAAATCTGTAGATGCGTGATGTCAAAATCTTGCTGATAACAAATATTTTTCATGGTCATCGTACCTGCTGTAGGCGCTCCGGTCCTCACCTATTACTACAAACTAACAGAACTTCTTTCAACAGCCGGTCACTTCCTAAAACATGCAACCTTTTTGGTTTGTACTTGGCTGTAAGTCACTGGTTGCAGAGTATTTTTTTGTACTTGACTTCTCTGACTAATTTTATTAGAGGCCTGAAGAGGTAAGAAAATATGTCCTCTGCAATTTGGGTGAACTGAATCTTTTTAAAAAATACTAAAGAGTCACAAAATTAGCAGTATTTGGAGCATCACATCAGTCCCACACACACAGTGTAATTAAAACAATTTTAAACCATGATTTCCAGATACTCATAATGACCATAAAACTTCACTATATTTTATTTTATTTTATTCATTATTTATTTTATTTTGGGATTCTAATCGGGGCTGTTTTTACTGATATTGTAATTGTGATATTATATATGATATTAGAGGGAATGATAATTTTTGCAGAATTATTATCGGTTTCATTGAATATTGGGAATCTTTATGAGCATAGATGTTTTCATAAGTCTAGAATATGATGTGTAGGTCAGGACATCTGTGCAGCACCACAATATTGAATTTAAAATGGTATTTTGACACGCAATCTACCTTAACAAATGTTATGATTTGAGAACTGCAGTAGGCCATATTGTAATTTTAAGAACATTTTGAATTATTGTGTAGCCCTTATTATTGGTGTATTATATTATACAGTATAAGCAATGATCAGAGCATATCTGAAAAAACAAACAAATATATATTTTGTGCTTTCTTGTCCTGTTTATCATCCCACAACGTCTTACTTTTATTTTGAGACCCTTTGTGGGGGCCTCCACCCTGGGGTTTGAAACCATAGTGACCTCTATGTCTGTCTGCAGGACGTTGGGAATGTCCGTGGCACGACTGCAGCGTTTGCGGCTCCCCGGCCTCGTCTCTCTGTGACTTCTGCCCTCGCTCGTTCTGCCGGGATCACGAGGCGGGGGCGCTCACCTCCTCCGCCCTCGAAGGCCGCCCCTGTTGCTCCAGCCACAACCCCGCCAGTCCTCTGGGCTCCAACTCCAGCTCAACCCAGCCGCGCTGCCCCGTCAGCGTCAAAGAGGAGCCGGAGGCGGAGGCGGACCGTCCGGCTTCAGAGTGACACCGCAGCTCCCTCAATACCTCATTCCCTGTAACGTGCGCTCCTGCTGGCCTTCGATCCACCTCTGATCTGAAGCAGTGCACGACCAAAGGGAATACAGTGCTTTTTGACCGGGCCAGGACACACCGACGAACTCCTCGATGGCGGCGAGAGCAGAGCGACTGGAGTGTCGGCAGGGGAAGTAACCAGGCGCCGTTTTCCCTCCTCTCTTGCCATAAGCACCACTATTAATGCTCTCCACAGCTCGCCTGTGCCCGTCAGAGGGCTCATACCACCTCATTATGTTTTTTATTTTTACAGCTGTGGAAATTTTAAGTTGTTGTCACGTCGTCAGATTACCGGCACTTTGAATAACTGTGTGAGGTGGAGGGAGAGGTATAGAGAAGAAGAGGAGGATGGGAAGCTGAACCTCTCCACCACCACGCTGCTCCTCTCCTCGTTTACCTGCTGTAAGCCGTGGTCGGCATCTCACACACAGGATGGCTGTACGGAGACGAGCCAGCCTTCCTCCTCCTCCTCTTCCTCCTCCACAGCCGATCATCACTCCAGACGTGATCCATCATCGTATTTATCTCTTCTTCTTCTTGGAGGAAAAAAAAGGGGGGAAATTTTGTGCAATTTTTTTCAGGACCACACTACATTCCAACCTTCCTTAGACATGGTTTTAATATACTTATGGGTATAGATGAATATAATTATATACAGTATCTATGTTTGTTAATGTTTACAGACAGATTCTCTCACTTCATCTCGGTGAGTGGTGTATTATGTTTGTTTGTTTAGGTGTTAAGCATTACGCAGACCTCCTTGTGAAAATAGTCCTATTAAGGTGAAATATAATGGTATATAGTGTAATGGTATGACATTACAGAAGTACTTGTGATTTTCATATTGCCAGTCTCACTCGCCATTGTGTACATAATTGGCTCATAATATTGTAAAGTACGTAAAGAATCAGGAGGGACGGAGCCTCGCCTCTCTGGTTGTTCCTGGAAGAAGGAAAACGCTTTTTTAAACAAGACAGATCCTTTTTATTTTCTTTTTTTCGATAAATTTCTGTTCCCACATTTCCTCCGAGCAATTACTGTTATTTGTATTGTAGATGGAGGGGCTCAGCTTGTGATCACTGGTGCTGTCTTAAAGTATTGTTAACCAGCCTTAAGTTTGATTCTGGCTGTAGTAACTACTGCCCACATGCAGTCCATTTCAGTAACGTCGTGTACTGTGACCGCTTTGATGCTTGTTTTTTTTTTTTTATTGTGTTTCGTTTTGCCAAACTTTTTCTGAAAAGCACTTTTACACGGCTTGTCGCTACACAGTTTAGCTAGGTCATACATATACAGAAATGTATATTAAAAGAACATAAGACAAGTGTTTCAAAATGGATACCTCTTCTTCTCGTAGTAACGTCGGAATTTAAACTGTGTTGTAACTTTTTTTTTTTTTTTCCTCTCGGTCAGAAACGCGGTGAGATGCTGGGCGTGTTTTGTTTTTTATTATTATTATTTTTGAGGAAAGTGGCCTAAATGCTGCTGGTTTCTTTTGGCACAAGTAGGAATGACTGCCAGCCCGGCTTAATACGGAAAAGTCGCTTCTTCATTTTCCACCTGGAGAACACCCTCAAGGCTGGGCTTTATATAAAGATGTAATGGTATAACAACAGTCCAGTTCAGTATGATGTACAAATACAAACTCCTGTACAGTGTTTTTAATCGCTCATCTGTCAAATCCAAATTTTTTGTATTTATTGCACCACATTTTATACCAATTTCTTTTTCAAACACCAGTGCAGTAATGTGTCTCCCTCTCCACCACCGTGTAAGTGGAATAGACTATTTAAAAAAACATGGGGAGTTCTACATAATATATCTGTATTTAGTCATTTTTCATTTGGTGTAATGATTCCACACTTTAGTAACAGCCGCTGCTCATCGACCTGTATCGTGACTCACTGTAATTGGTGTTAAAAGCAGTGTGAAGCAGTTCAGTATAGGAATGTAAAGTTTCAGTTTCAGAGCAGTTTTTGTGCTTTATTTTAGCCTGGACTCAAGGAAGTTTTATCTGTAAACTCAGCCTTTTGCTTGTGATTCTACCCCAGTTACATGACTGTTTGTTTGTGGTTTCTGCCCCTTTTTCTTTTTCTTTTTTTAAAAAAACCTCTCGTCTTGGTCGGTGTTTAATGACGAGCCGCAGGGTGAAACTGTGCCAACGTTTCCAAATCATTTCAGTTCATTTAGGGTCTCTGATCTCAGACATTACACACACTCAGCTTATTAGATGTGCTGAGCTAAAACTAATGCAGTCTACTACAACAGTACGGCGATAAATCCTCCTTTTTATGACGGTTATAATGTGTTTTGTTGAAACTGTTTTACGGAGCTGCTCATTACATGTTGTGGTCATGTTGGAGTTTTGTGGTGCTGTTGAATTCTTTTGTGTTTTACTTGACAGGAGTCTCCAATATTTATTGTACTCTAATTGATAGAAACAAAGCGTAAACACTTCTGTGTAGTGTAATGTAATACAGTTCAAAAGCACCACAAAAATAACCACACATGCTCCAAAATGATTATAAAGTTGAATCAGCACCTCTCTAAAAACTAGGGCTGTCTTGAATACCACTGTTTGAATAATTATTTATGTTGAATATGAGGATTAGCCCTTATTTCTTGGGTTATATTGGGATTTATACATTGCATATTTATATGAACATTTTCAAAAATGAAGCATTCAGATGGTGATTTGGAGGTTGATTACTGTGACAAAATAGAAAATAGCAGCAAGCACGTCTCTAAACCTTGAACAGTATCAGGTGCCAAACACCGGCACTCACAGAAAAGGGTCTGTTTTTAGTTTATTTTGAGCAAACGAACAAACAAATAAACATGTTTCAGCTGTAAACAAGGCATGAACACTTCTCTGTGGAATGCAGTACAGTTCAAAAGCACCACAGAAATAACCACACATTGGATTAGCGTGGACGCTGATGGAGACTTATCGCTAAAACATATTTGTTTTTCCAGAATAAACTAAAAAGACAATTTATCTGTGATTGCAGGTGATTTGTTTCTTCAACTCGGTTACTGCGACAATAGTCAAAGCTCTGAAGCGTTCGGGTCACTGAGCAGAACATTATAACGTTCTAAAAACATTTATCGCATTGACTGCTGTATTAGGCTGCGTTAGTTTACTGTGCATCTTGTCTAAATCGTGAAGGAAACGGACTAAAGAAAGGTGAAAGAAGGAGCCACTGAATGCAGAAAAGAGAAATTTCCAGACATGATTTAGAATATAAACATTATTTTAAAAACAGACCTCTAGTGACACGTCTGTCATTGTGCACAGTGAAGGACAAACACTGAAGTAACAATAAGCCAAACAAATGTTTGAGTGGAGGAGGACGGAAATATGCACCTACATCCATAAAAGAGGCACTTAACCAGGTAAAGAACACAGATAAAGACTTGTTCACAAATTTGGTTCAAACTATTTTCTCTCTTTTCTGAATTCAGCTGCTTTTCTTTTGTCTCTCTGTTATTGTTGTAGGGAGACTCTTTTGTTGATTCCTGAAAAAAAAAAAAAAGAGACTAAATTTGGTTATTTCTTGCTCCTAAATTTGCCAAACTCCTAACTTTTGTAGTAGCTCAGTATCAGGTAGGTGCAGCGTTAAGTCACTTTTAATTACAAACTCAAAACAGTCTGTATGTAAACTTGAATTTTCTTAATTTTTTTAATTTATTGATTTTTTTTTTTTTAACACGGGATTCATATGTGTGTGATTATCCGACCGCAGGCATCCTTGACTCTTGTGTTTGTGGCTTCAGAGAAAATGTCTGACTGAGTTGTGATTATACAACTGGTCTTAAAGCCTTTTATTTCTTTCGTTTTCAAGGTGACCGTTCAGCTGAAACGCATGCATCCATCATCAGACACTGGTTTAATCCACTTCAGCTGGAGAGTCTCTGAATGCCTGATTTTAATGTCAATGTTTTGTCTTTATTTGTGGTCCTTTTTTCCTTTTTCTTTTTTTCTTACCACATTGCACAGAGATTGTGCGACAGCCTTTTATTTTATTATTTTGCACCTGCAGATCGCATGATCACTGTGCCAGTTTGTCCTCTCCTGCCCTTCTCAGCTGATCCAGCAGCAGTATTATGTACGCCTCGTTTAAGTGTCCCAGCGTGCATCATTTCATTCACTTAAAACACTCTGATGTGTGTTTTGTTGGTTTCTCCTCATTGTAGTGCCCACATTTGTTTTTAAAGAGACAGCATGTTTGTTCTCATTTAAGTGACCCTTAAATACACCTGAGGAGGAAATGTCCAGGATTATTTTTTTTTATATATACACTTAAATTTACGATGGACCCCCCGTTGTATGTCAGGGTACGTTTCAGTTCACTGTGACGTCTTTAGTTTTTTGTGCAATGTTGCCGACTGTCTCTTTTTTATTGACATGCCGTCAGAGCAGAAAATAGTGTTTGAATAAATAAATAATCCACCTTCATAAGCACTCATCTCTTTTTACTTGTAGAATTACTTACAGTAACTCTAACTGGGGTCATATCTATCTCTCTTGGTGTTGCTTCAATTAAAAACGTGGATGAACACAAAATACCATGTTGATTACTGTTCGACCTGTGTTACTGCATACTGCATATTGTTGAAGAACCTGTAAATAGTTTGCATTGAACTTGCATAGACTCATGTTACTGTGGCGTGCTCTTTTTGCCTGTACAATTCTGCTTCTAAATGTGTGTGACTGTTGAGACGACACTCTTTTTGTACATGACATGTCTTTTTATTTGGGAATATTGATTCTGTCCTTTTTCATTCTAAAGTTGAGTTTGAAGAGTTCAGACATGCCTGAAGTTTGACTTTAATAAAGCTGTACTCTGTCTCAGTGAAACGTTCTCGCTCTATGGCATTTATTTCAGCAGTCAACTACTTTGAAATGAAATATATGAAATATATAATAGATAAATTTAAATAATGATTCCCAAGCTTAGTTGAAGCAAAATACTTAATTGTCAAGAGTGTTAATGGTGAAGGATTTACATAAATAATAGTATTATCTAAAGTTATTAGTCTCTGGACTGGAAATAAAGCAACTTAAAAGCTTTGAGAAATAAGAGGAACAATGAAAAATTGATTTGATGGGAAAATAGAAATTCATTCATTTTAGGTGGCTGTAACGTGACGTGGCTCTCTGCCATCCATATGTCAAGGCAGACAAAATTACCTACAGGACCACTTCCGGTTTATAAAACATTAGAGACCTACCACATTTTCCAGCTCTTATACTCAGAAATAACCTGTTTTTAGATGAGTTATTAATTTAGATTAACTCCACTGTGGATTTTCTGTGTATAGACAGACAGACAGCAAGCTCATTTAATCTATAATACAGTTAAAATTATATTTTAATACTTACATGTGTACATGCCATGTATGTATAATGACACTGATTATGCCAAATAATATGCCAGTAATAGCTGATTAATATTGAGTAATATTCTAATTACTTATTACTATAGAATATCCCATAGTAATATAGTTTGCCAAATTAATCAAAATGCTTCATACAACTTCACAAGATACCAGGAAAACTATATATATATATATATATATATATATATATATATATATATATATATATATATATATATATATATATATATATATATGCGCTCAGGCTTATGATGCTTGTCTCATTGACTATGAATACTTGTATATTGATGTGTTGCATTTTACCTGTAATGTTACTCAAACTGTGAATGTTATGATAATATTTACTGATTACTTTTTAGAAATAAGTATTTCTCAATAAGCAATATTCATATGGATGGATTTAGTTGACAAGAATTCACAGAATAAATGATTAAATAAATGCTCAGGCTGCTGCTTGTTTTATATTTTTATCATATATATTATATATTGATGTGTTGCATTATGTCTGTCATGTTACTCACACTGTGAATGACATGATTATATATACGTGTATATATATATATATACAGTATATATATATATATATACATACAGTGTGTATGTATATATATATATATATATACAGTATATATATATATATACTTATGTATGTATATATATACAGTATATATATATACTGTATATATATATATATATATATATATATACACTGTATGTATTCGTACTGTATATATATTGTATATACTCAAACAGCTCCTTCGCTGTTGTCAAGAAGCATTACCTGATGTGAACCATGCCTTGTACAAAAGAGCTCTCAGAAGACCTACAAAAGAATTACTGACTTATATGAAGCAGGAAAGGGTTACAGAAGTCTCTCTAAAAGCTCATGTGTCCACGGTCAGACAGACTGTCTACAAATGGAGAAAGTTCAGCACTGTTGCTGCTCTCCCTCGGCGTGGTCGTCCTGTAAAGATGACCACTAGAGCAAGAACCCTAGAGGGTCAGCTAAAGACTTACAGAAATCTCTGGCACATGCTAACATTTTTGTTGAAAAATATTTTGTGGACAGATGAAACCAAAACTGAGTTGTTTGGAAGGAACACACAACGCTATGTGTGGAGGAAAAAAGCACACCAACATCTAAACCTCATCTGATTGTGAAATATGGTAGAGGGGCGTCATGGTTCGGGGCTGGTTTGCTGCCTCAGGGCCTGGACAGACTACTGTCATCAACGGAAAAATGAATTCCCAATTTTATCAAGACATTTTGCTGGAAAACTTCAGACCATCTGTCCACCAACTGAAGCTCAACAGAGGATGGACGCAACAGGACAACGACCCAAAGCATAGAAGTAAATCAACAACAGAACAGCTTCAACAGAAGAAAATAGGCTTCTGGAGCAGCCCAGTCAGAGTCCTGACCTCAAACCCACTGAGATGCTGTGGCATGGTTGGTTCATTGGTTGAAGTTATTGATGTCAAAGGAGGGTCAACCAGTTATTAACCCTAGAACACTAACGTTAAAATAAGTCACACCATCACTAACGTTGGGTATATTTTACCCAATACAATATCCTTGATAAAAAGCAGTTTTATCAATTCGGGTAAATTCCACCCGTAAAATATGTTACTCTCTATCACTAAAGTCGGGTGAAAATCACCCGAACGCATGCCTCTTGAAAAAACCATAGATGGGAGGAGGGAAACAAACATACAATTAATAACATCAGTAAGCAGCCTGAAGCTACCCAAGGACCCATGAAACTCAGACAATGGCAACACAATGAAAATCACATAACAAGAATTGTGTGGGTGAAAATCACCCGACGTTAGCGTTCTAGGGTTAAATCCAAAGGTTCACATACTTTTTCTACCCTGCACTGTGAATGTTTACATGTTGTGTTCAATAAAAACATGAAAACATATCATTTGTTGTGCAGTATTAGTTTAAGTAGACTGTGTTTGTCTATTGTTGTGACGTAGATGAGATTTTATATTTACCAAACGAGCAATGTTCATATGGACTAAACTGACAAGAATTACTGAAAAACAAATGAATAAATAATACATTAACTTAATAAAAATAAATTATATATAATATTATAATACAATATATAATAACAATAGAAAATCTATTTTATATTTTTCAGTTTAATCTACTGATGAAAACAGTGTAGTACGGTCGAAATCTCCGGGACAAAGCGAGTAGAGTTGAGATGATTTTCCTAAATTACATTTCCACATTGAAACACAGACTTTTATTTTGAAAGTCCCAAACCAGAAGTAGCTGAGATGTAGCCGTTAGCTTCCCGCAGCTATCTCCTCTTCCGTGGCATCGCTGCCTCCTTCTAGTTCTCGGTATGCGGTTTCCACCGTCGGCAGCAGCAGAATCCACGTTAACGGCACGTCTGAATGAGAAGATGAAGGGATAAAACGACGACCCGTTAAAGGTGAGTAACCGAACCGGGACAAGCTGTTCGACAACGCGGAAATGGGCCAGATGTCTTGTTTGACAGATGTTGCTAGCTAGCTTAGCTTAGTCTGCTAACATCTTGTTTCTACAGCACAGGGGCTTGATGTTTGCTCGTTTGTCTTGTCCTGTGTGCTGGCAGTAGCCGTGCATTTAATATTCTTATAGTTAAAAACAGGCTTAATGTTACATGTAGTTAAATAACAGCTTTTAAATGTGTGTCTCACTAGAAGAGGAGGGAGGACAGCATGTTGGCCTTTATACCAGGTTTTAGACGCTAGACAGAGTAAAAACTGATATACACTCAGCATTATTTTCACCAAATACTGGTACAAATACATCAGATATAAACTCAGGATAAGAGTGGTGGAGACACTTTACAGGACAGAGAAAATTTTCCCCGTTTGTTAGGTTTTGGGGCAGTTTTTCCTTTATAGACACAAGGGTTTGTGTGTAAATTCTGTGTTTGACTGTGATTTGAAATGATGCACTGATGTGGGTATTTCACCTCAAGGGTATTTCGACCCTTCTTTACACTGACACCTGTAGAAATGTTAAAATTCAGGAGCATCAAACTTTTTTATAAACTATGTATAAATGGATCTGTTTTCAGGCTTTAATATGCTACAATTTAATGCTGCTGCTAAGACACCCGAATTTCCCTCCGGGGATTAATAAAGGTTCATCTTATCTTATCTTATCTCTTATCTTAATAAATCTATCCTGTGACGGTAGACTTTGACCAATCACAGGTCATTTCAGAGAGAGAGAGAGAGAGCGTTTCTCTTGAGCATTCCTATTGGCTGTTCTCTGGCTGGCGCTTGGTATTTCCTCAACTGATCTCAACTTGGCTGCCAGGTCACAAACTTTCTCATTTTACAGCTAAACAGTATCTACAAGACTTTTTTTAAATCATTTGAGGAGAGAAATAGACATTACAGTAACAGAATATGGATTCATATTGATTGGCGGCGCCTAGTTTGACCATTTGATCAGAGTTTATGAGTGATTGACAGCTGCTCAGAGATGTCAGGCTCCAGATCAGCTCTGATTTGTTGTTTTCCTCCGGTCTGTGAAACCAGAGGACACCGGAGGACACAGAGGCTCATGATTATTTTCAGATCACCTGTCTCATACACTTCTGTCAGGGTATAGTGATCGTTATATAAGAATAACTTTTTTTTAATCATATTTGCTCCATTTCTAACCGCCACAGCTTTAAGGGGGAGATAAGCTACATTACATGCTTATAAATCTGCCCCTCCAGCATATAAACCATTATTAACTGTTCTCAGACACAACACATCAGTATCAGAGTTAGAGCTGCAAAGATTAATCGATTAGTCAACTGTTAACTTAATCGACAACTATTTTAATAATCAATTCTTGGTTTGAATATATTTTTTTAAGAAAAAAAAAGTCTAAATTTTCTGATTCCAGATTCTTAAATGTGAATATTTTCTGGTTTCTTTACTCCTCTATTACAGTAAACTGAATATTTCAGTTGTGAACAAAACAAGACATTTGATTTCATCTTGGACTTTGGGAAACACTGATCGACATTTTTCACAATTTTCTGACATTTTATAAATAATCAACGGAGTAATTGACAATGAAAATATTCATTAGTTGCAGCACTAATCGATGTACAACATATGTTGGTTGATTCATCAAGTAATAAGACATTTCAGTACAGAGATGCAAAACATGTTACAGGTACTTCAGAAACGGTTCAAGTAGAATTTGTGAACTTGTGTTTACGTGACGGGAAGTCGTGGATACGATGTGCGTTACGTTCAAGGGGTTAAGCCATGCTGAGCAACGGCAACATTAATGTTGCGGTCAGCATCTAGAAGCCTGAGAGGCTAACAACTTAGCAAGCTAGCTAGTGGGTAACATAATGAAGGAAATGCAAAGACATAATGACAGAGGAGAAAGATGAGATCATTGAGAATATCAACAGTTTCCTCAGACATAAAATTACCAAGAAAAACAATATATGACTAAAATGACAATATACTGTACAATATTAACTTATTATGCACCGAGAAATGAACTTCCATGGGCACATATCTTGGTCACAGTTCTTTGATTATCAAAATTTACAAAATCCAGGTCAACAATGTCAGTGTTATGTGTATTTGTGTAAAAATGGCTAGTATGTCGCCATGGGATTTTTTTTTTTTAAACTCTCAAATAACAATATTTGTATTGTTCCCAGAAATGCAAGATCAGTCCTCAAATGACCGGTCGACTAGCACAGAGACAGGCAAGACTTTCCAGCTCTCCTGATAGATTATTGCGAGACCTCCTCCGCAACCGGTAGTACAGGTTTGACAGCTGTAAACAAACCCGGAGGGAGTTGCTTTGTTCAACTGGGAAAAGTCATTTGGTTGGTGCCAAGTTTCTGTCAGACTTAAAAAGTCATATTTGCGGTCACTGATGAGATCCTGGAGAAGATGTCCTTTGCCCGAAAGTGAGCAGATGTTGTATAATCCGAAGTGGAGAGCATTATGGTCCTTCTTGTGGGAGACAGTGGTAGTGATTGGTTAGCACACCATGGTCCACTCTAGAGGTCGACTGATCAACATTTTTTTTCATAATCGGCATTGGCTGATGTCTGAGCATATTAAGCTGATTATCAAGCAGGCGCATCAGTGGGCAGCCCAGTGTTGTTGTTGCTGTAGAACATGTGTGACTCCGCCCCCCTTGTGTCACTCAAACTGCTGTTCTACCAGCAGACCTCAGTAGTGTTGCCAACTTAGCGACTTTGTCGTTAGATTTAGCGAGTTTTCAGACCCCCCCCTTTTTTAAAAAAAAAAATTTGGTTTTTTCTTTTTTTTGGAGATTTTGGGGGTGTGGGAAAATTTTGCCTCCGCCCCCCCCCCCTCAAACACTCAACAGCCCAGTCCTCTCACAAGCAATCCCTCCTAGCTGTAGTCAGAGCAGATGTTCACCCCTCTGCGTCCAGCGTATGCACGAAGCCACCGCTGCTGGATGTAAATGTAAAATTTTCTTTGCCTTTGCATTTCACTCACACAGCCTCAGTCACTTCCTCACCTCGTCCACTGTGTGTGAGCCTCTCTGTGACATGAGCACAGCATAACTGTGGATACCTTAAGCAGTGTAGGTAAGCACTTGTCAGGAAAAGCATGGCAGTCCAGATGAGTATAGCCGGCTAGTTGATCAACATCCTGACTCACACCAGCCAGAGGCAAGTGTAGCTGGGTGTGGACGAAAGCAATCTGTCACAAACAGAGCTTGATAGTATAACTGATAATATAACATGATATCAGCATCAATATATCATCAGGGCAATAGAGAATTAAAAGTTAGTTAAAAAAGCCGGAGAGCAGCGGCACCGAGTGGCGCCAGCGTTCACTCAACCCAGAAGATGAGCTGCTGTTGTTGTTGTGAATAATTGACAACTAATCGAATAATCATTACAGCTTTATTAGAATTGTTTTTTTCACATGCACACTTACAATTTCCCTAACTAATTAAATATAAGCTCAATACTTTGCTCTATTCTAGTTCTGTTTTCCTTTCAACACCCAAATTAATAAACTTAAACCTAGCTCTTTTTTTCCTCTATTCTCAGTTAAGTTGAAATGAAAGTGGAGTGACAATGTTTGCTGTTGACTGAAGTTGACTCCAACAAACAAAATGAAGAGGAGGCTCCTTCGTGGTTTCCTGTCGGAAATTTCCATCCGGCTGGCATTGTTGCTCGTGTTCCTGTAAGTACTCACGACTCTGAGTCATTTGCATCGTTAATCTGCTATTCAAAAGGCAGGCGTTGTTTTTAAATTTAATGATGAGAAAACAAATCTTGTGTTGGTGCAGCGTGACAGAGCAGCTTCCTCCTTTCTACCGTGAGATCCAGCCGGAGGAGATGTGGTTGTATAAATTCCATCGAGTGGAGAGAGACCACGTTCCCACCTCCCTTATGTTTGTAAGTAATATATCTGCATGCCTCCCAGTTTAAATGGAACATAATCAATCCCTCAGTTCAGTTTGTTCCCTTCATACCTGACAACAATCAGTATATCTGAACTCATTTCCCTCCTGTTACTGTGCTTTAAAGGAGCATGCCAATGTTTCTTCCGATTTTTAGATTAATTCCCCACCTTCCACACAACCGCCAGTTTGTTTGAAAATCATGTACAATGAGGCACAAACAATGTATGAGTGGTCCAGACCTGTCGTAGGAGCTAGGAGTTAACCTAGTTTTTCACTAATGCATTGTATATTTAATTATTTTGAAGCAATTTTGAGTTTGAAAAATTTATGTAAATTACACTTCATAAATAAGTTCTGTTTGATTGATGACTCCTAAATGTATTCATATAGCCTAATGATATCACTATTCATTTAAACTGGCCATTGATATTATAACTGTGCAATATCAATATATATGATGTAAGTATCTCAAACAGCAGAACGACTTATATTTCGTCCTGATCGAAGGTTAATTTGTCTCTGTATATAATGAAGTCAACTTACTTCTTATAGATATGCCTCAAGCTGTTGAAAGAGATATTGTCTTTAGACAGCGTGCTGATATATTGGCAGATGAGCAGATTAGCAAGAACATCACTGTGGCAGAGATGGAGATAAATGCGTGCAGTGCCGCTATAGCTTTTACTTTAGTCAAACAAGTCTCTGCAAGGTGATTTTCTTTCTGTAGGGAAATAAATAGAAACCAGCAGCTGCCTGAAAAGTCTTTTCAAACTCCTCTGTGCCTCCCAAAAATTATAATATTTGCAGAAGCAATTTGCATTTAATAGTCTGAAACATGGACAAACACTGGCATGCTCCTTTTTTTTAGAGGAATTACAAAGAAGCAAGCTTTTGTTATGAAAGTGTGTAACATCTAGGGGGGTGTATAGGCAGAAATGGAATATAGTATTGATAAGTATGTTTTCTTTAGTGTATAATCACCTGAAGTTAAGATGTTTTCTTTTCGATACCTTAGAATGAGCTGTTCATGTCTATAAAGGGAGCGAGTCCTCTTCATGGAGCTGGCTGCTGTGTTTCTACAGTAGCCCAGAACAGACAAACCAAATGGCGGCTCTACAGAGAGCCTTTAGCGTTTTTACGTTACCTGCAGGTCGCCGTGGCTCTCCGACACACTTGTGAGACTGCAGTAACGAGAGCTGCAGAGTGAAAACCATGGTACCACCAGCTGCTGTCTGACTTCTGTTGCTCTTAAAGCAGTGTTGTTATTGTAAGGTCCATTGTATCGGTCTCTGAGCAAGGTGAACATTTATGTCTTTTTTTTATCTATGGATAATCTGAATTTGGCCCACTCTCCCACTGTAGACTGGAGCTCCTCATTGGGAGTGGTGTTTAAGATATTTAAGATGTTTGTGATATTTGGACAGTGGATGTATTTACCTTTATCGTTGCTTATATTTATTATTATGACTATATAGTTTTTGATATATGTTCATAGATGTACATGATTGTCACTGATGGAAAGTCACAAACATCTATTTATTTATTAACTTCCCTCTACATTTTTCTAGTCTATGCTGAATCAGTTCCCAATGAGGGGAGATCAGTTAAAAGAGTGAGTCTCGGATCAGTTTGACTCAGATGAGGAAAGTCGATTGTCTTAACCCATTAAGATCTGAGGGGCCGCCTAAAAAAACGCTCTAAAACCTCCTAAAACCTGAGGATTTCTGAAAAACCTGACAGAATTATCAACGTTTACTTTATTTCTCAGCCTCTGTAACAGATAGAAACATGAAATAAAAACCATTTGACAGCTTAAACTTTTGGTTTTGATGAGAACTTCCCCAAAAAATGAAAATTTATTAGACAACAAAATTTTGAAAAATAAATAAATTCTGACCCATATTACAGTGATGTGTTTACATGTCAGTGTAAAACAGAAACTGTTAAAATAGGCACTGTAATAAAAAGTTGCAGTGAACTTAAATGGTAGTGTACAAAAACTGCTTTTGTACTTGGCAACTCAGGTTACCGCAGTTTTGGAAAGGGAGCAGTGAGCAGAGGGGTTCTCAGTTGGTTGCAATCTGCAACCACACAACTAGATGCCACCAAATCCTACACACTGTCCCTTTAATAGATAAACCTGCTTTAAGACAGACATTCACTTGGCTGTAAGTGGATTAGAGTTACTATCTTGTCTTATTTTCATGTCTCCTTCAGAGTGTGGCGGTTTTTGCCCCGCTGATTGTAATCCTGGTCTTCACCGTCTTGAAGAAGACAGAGCGAGGAGATCTGAAGGAGGCCTCGCTGGGTAAGAAAGCTGCACACAGACGTCTGGTTTTTCATAATAAAAATGAACTTTTCTTTTGTCTTTTTCATGATTCAGTTTTGTTTTCTTTGGTCATCCAGCTGTGACTTTGACTCTGGTGCTGAACGGAGTTTTCACCAACGTCATCAAACTTGTTGTTGGCAGGTAAACACTACACAAACATAGTAAAGGATAATGAAACCCACAGTCACAGTGGATAAAAGGTTAAATCTGTCCCGTCTTTGTGTGTCCCCACCTCAGGCCGCGGCCAGACTTCTTCTACCGCTGTTTCCCAGATGGCCAGATGAACCTGGAGTTACGCTGCAGCGGTGACCCAGATGTAGTCATCGAGGGCAGGAAGAGCTTTCCTAGCGGCCACTCTTCCTGTAAGGCTTTTATGGTCGATTATGCCTCAGACAGTAGTTGGTACAAAAACAACAAATGCACAAAGTGGGGCAGGAGAGCATGTAATATATCTGAAAATAGATGTATCTAAGTGTATTTTAGCCTCCAGGGTCTTATTTTATAATCTGAGCACGAGAGCATCCCACGATTCTCGTAAAGCATCTCTAATCCTCGCCCCTACTCTTTTTCTTGTTTTCTCATCGAGCTCTCTCTGTTTCTGATTCTGATCACCCTTTTGATCTTCTCTCCTCCTCGACCCCAGTTGCCTTCGCCGGTTTGGGTTTCACGGCGCTGTACGTCGCAGGAAAGCTGCGCTGCTTCAACGCAGCGGGCCAAGGCAGAGCGTGGCGGCTGTGTGCCTTCCTCACACCTCTACTCATCGCAACCGTGATCGCCCTCTCCCGAACCTGCGACTACAAACACCACTGGCAAGGTCACAATCACAGAAATGCTCAGAATGACAAAATGCATCGTGTAAAAACAAAACAAAAAAACATCTGCATGACGTGGTTACCAGTAGTTGACTGGTAGTGCTAACTGGTATTATTTTAATGATTTAAAGGTACTGTTTGAAACTTCTTACACCTCTTAATCCTTGTGGGTCGGTTTCCCATACATGCTCATGTGTGGTTATGCTCCTCAGACTGCAACACAAAGTACACGGTAGCACCGAAACCACAAAGTTATATCTTGTGAAGCTTGTCTTGCAAAACAGTGTTAACCTTTCCTGGTCCAGCCTCCAGACTACTGTCAGAAGACACACGGGAGACCGCAGTGTTCATTTCTGCCAACACTTCAACTGCTTGAACATTAACTTGATATTTACTGTTAGAGTTAACATGAGGATCAGCGTTGATTCATGGAGGAACCTTTGTTTGGTCAGCTAACATTAGTGCCAAGCAGGTGAAATATGGAGTGATATTGTGGTTTTAGCGGTCAGTCACGTGTCGCCTCACTGTTCTGACCGATGCTCGTTCGCGTCTATATAGCACAAGCAACAGGACGTTGATTGTCGTTGACTTAATGCAACAGGTGTCGCTGTTAATTAATTATTATTAATTATTATTAATAATTTATTGGTGCCTTCAAAAGGGGCTCATGATCTCGTGTTCACGACATGGGAAGTCGTGAACACGAGATGCATTGCGATCAAGGGGTTAAGTCATGAAGAACGCTGCTGCTAAGCAACAGCAATATTAACGTTACTGTCCGAGTCTAGAAGCCACAGAAGTTAGCAGGTAGGTAACATATGCAGGAAATGCAAAGACATAATGACAGAGGAGAAAGATGAGGGTGGTGGGAAATCAACATTTTTCTCAGACATATAAAATTATCAAGAAAAAAAAATGTCTAAAATTACAATATACTACAATATTAACTTATTATGCACCGATAAATTAACTTCCATGGGCTCCGTCAACAAACACGTCACAAGTCGTGAACTCTGAGTTTTCAGAAACTTTTCACTTACGAGGTTGTGAATGCGACATGAGGGGGGCGTTCATATGGACCCAACTCGTAGACACAATAAACACGACCCCATTTGAAGGCACCAAAAGATTCTTACATTGAGTCCCTTTTTATTTCCTTAAATCGACTTATAACAACCTTTACAGCAGTATTAATCTCAGTCACCTGTTTTGTGGACATTTTTCTGGCACAAGAAGATTCATAATTCTGTCTACTAAACGACTCTCAGTGCAAATGCAAAGCTTCATTTTGGTTACACACCTTTTAATTTTACTGTATTTAGATTGAGATATTATTCTATTATTTACTTTACTTTTACATCAGCAATCATTTTCTAATAATGCATATCCATCTACTAAAATGGTAGATATTTTATACATTTTCTGATTTATTGGAATTTTTTGAGTGTCATGGTTGAGAAGTTTATTCCAGATGAGAAAACTTGACATTTGGTATATTTTAAAGGAATTAGTAAAAAAAAAAAACTGTAAATATACCTTCATACATTGAGCTCTGTCCACATTATATGGACACTCTCTCTGGACAGTGAGTTTTTGTTCTTTATTTGTGAACCATTAACCAGGAAGGAGTAAAATTCAAATAACCTCTTAATGTCCACATTGTTCTTAGCTTTATGGAGCCTCGCTGTCGGACGTCATTTTAAAGTTTCATGTTCCACACGGCCTTCAATCGTGTATTGTATGTCCACCACCTACAATAGGCAGCCTGCATAAACAGCATGCAGTGACACCTCGCTGCTCCTCCCCAGCCTCCTCTTGTGTTAGCATTTAGTCTGTGAACTAGTCTGGGAACAATAAGGAAGCATCAGTCATATAGCAGCTTATCCCCAAGGCCAGCTGGGATCAGCTCCAGCTTGACCTACCCCCCGCTTATCCCGTTAAAGGGCGCTGGAGCCAGTCCCAGCTCACATTGGGCGAAGGCGGGGTTCACCTTGGACAGGTCGCCAGTCCATCGTATACAGACAGACAACCATTCACACTCACATTCACAACTACGGGCAATTTAGAGGCATCAGTTAAGCTGCATGTCTTTGGACTGTAGGAGGAAGCCGGGGAACACCCACGCTAACACTAACACGGGGAGAACATGCAAACTCCACAAGCCAGATTCAAACCTGCGACCCTCTTGCTGTGAAGATAAGATAAGATAAGATAAGATGAACCCTTATTAATCCCCGGAGGGAAATTCGGGTGTCATAGCAGCATCAACACAGTACAGATAAAATACAGTATAGTAAAAAGTAAAAGAGAAGGTGCAATGAAGAAAATTGACAATAAAATAAGTAACAGTAATAAGTAAAGTGCAGCAGGTGGTGAGTGTTGTATATGCATAGCATATATATATATATATATATATATAATTATATAATTATATGTAATTATATACATTTGGTCCCGTAATAAATACGGAGCAGATGATCACAGAGTCACATGGGGGTCAGACCTTGGTTATGGAGCCTGATGGCCACCAACAGAAAGGACTGACCCAGACGGTTTGTAGTGTGCCGAGGGGGATCAGTCTCTGGCTGAATGTATGTAATGTGAAGCGGCAGTGCTAACCACTGCACCACCGTGCAGCCCCGCAAAGGCGATAATGATGTTCCAATCTTCTTTCATATCCTTAGTCCTTTCTTGCAAGTATGGATGTGAAATGGGTCTTAAATTGCATTCATAGTGGTCTCAAAAAGTCTTAAATTGGGCTTGTTGAAACCTGCAGATGCCCTGTGGAGGTGATAAAATACTAACTCATTTCTGGGTTTTAGGGCTCATTCCTGCAGCAAACAAATATCTTGAAAATTGTTTCTGTTGTAATTTTTAAGTTAAATGGAATCACATAACCTAAAAATATTCTGATATTCTCCCTAAATGCTAAATGTTAAATATAAAATATTGAAAACATTCATGTGAAGCTGTGGGATCAAACTCCTCATTTATGTGTGTTATTTCGTCTCTCCTCCATGTAGATGTACTAGTGGGCTCTCTGCTGGGTCTGGCCTTCGCCTGGTTGTGTTACAGGCAGCACTACCCTCCTCTTCAGGACGCCGACTGCCACAGACCTCTGCGTCACAGAGAGACTGTTCCCGCCGCACAGGAGCGCAAACTGGCCAACTCCAACTACATCCTGCCCCTGTAGAGCAGCTGTAACTCTCTGGTGTCACTCATACTGGGTTACATGGTAATCCTTCTAATTATGGTCTTCACACCGTTGTTAGGGCTGGGCAGTTCATCAGTTATTTATTGTTTATTGTCCATCATTGTAACTGTATAGTGGGATTTGTTTTGTATGGTGACACAGTTTCTAAACTAAAATGACTGGCATTTGGACTGAAAGTTTTTTCGAGAGTTGCTATAAATAATAACTCAGATTTTAACCACATAATCAACTTGAGGTCTTGGTTCCCAAACCTAAACATGAGTCATTACTTCTAAACATTAACAACATTGGAGAGCCAGGTGGATATCATGACATGTATTATTTCCCACAAGGCCCAGCCCTACACACCCTGTGTATTGTGCCTCTAGATCACATAAATACTCACATCAGCTGAGCAGGTCGACCACACAATCACTGCACTAATAGTCCACTGCCCACCGACCACCGGCTCAGCTGCTGGGAGGCAGTATTTGGTGATTGTTTTGTAAATTTTTTCAACAAGCAGGCTTGAGACTTGAGGAAAACTCTTTAGTATTTGATTTTTGTGCATGGATGTTCATTTCTGACCTTTGGGAGACAACATATGGTGAAGAAAATCAGAGCTCAACCTGATGCTGAAACCATTAGGTGATTAATTAGCAGCACTTTTAATAATTGATTAATCCTTTATGTCATTTATCAACCAATGATGCCAAACACTTGCAGTTTCTCACAGGTAAAGATTTGCTACTTCTTTTTATCATTGTGAATTCAATATGTAGTGGTTGGTAGAGGTCGACCGATATGTGTTTTTTATGGCCGATGCAGCCGTTGGCCGATTTATGATGCTGATTTTTTTTTTTTTTTTTTTGCCGATATCTTTGGCTGGTTTTCTTTTTTCCTCCATCTGATAAAATATAATAGCTTAATAGCTTAATAATAACAAATGATAAAGAAAATGTCTTAAGTAAACATTTATTGAACATCACTTATGGTCTGTCTCTCCAATCTGCATTTTGTGTCTGCACGGTTTCTCCCAGTCAGGACGTTGTTCTTCTCTTGCACGCTTGTAGGTTAGCCCACCTGGATACATCTGCTGAGGTCTGCTGGTTGAATGGCAATTGATTAACACAAGGGGTGGAGTCAGATGTGCTATACAGCAACAACACTGGACTGCCTGCAGATGCGCCTGCTTGCTAATCGGCTTAATATGCTCAAGCATCGGCCGATGCCAATTATGAAAAAGAATGCTGAAAACTCGGCACAATTAATCAGCTGATCGACTAATCGGTCGACCTCTAGTGGTTGGTCTGTTGGTACCACAAAAAAAGCAATTTGAAGCTTTGAATTTTTTTTTTTCATTTTTTTTGACATTTATCTGACTAAATCATGAATCAGACAATTAATTTAAACAATAATTAAGGTATTAGCTTTTGAAAATAATTGTGAGTTTCAGCCTAAGTTTAGAAAGATCTACATAAGGAATAATGTACAGCAAGCAGGTCGTTCTTGTGAAATAAACCCCGACAGGGCCTTGCTTCACCCTGAAGGGGTTTATTTCACAACAATGACTCACTAGCTGTACATTATCCTGCTTAGTTACTTACTTAGGAAATCAATAATTTGACATAGAAACGATCCTCCATAGTCCGACAACAAAACTCCGGCCACAGCAATGGTCTGCTATTAAGAAATAGCAGAATGCTGAGACTGACCAATCAGAATCGAGCATTCAACAAAGTTGTGTAATAATTATTAATAATTGAGAGCTTTCAAGTGTATCTCAAAGTCTTTTTTAGCAAATGGATTTGGTTCAGGTGTGATCACGAGACCTCGATGTGAAGCAACAGACTGAGCAAACGCCATAAACAGACATCAGCTGTTTCAACACCAGCCCTAACAGCAGCGTCAGTTGACAACCTTTGAACAAATACATGGGTTACAATGTTATCATGTGCCTGAATATTTAAATTTAGGTTATTTGATGCCCCCTGAGCCAGCTCCTTTCACAAAAGAAAACTGAGATTTGGTGGCGGCTCCAAATAATTAGTACGTGGACCTTTGAGCTTTGATTTTCTGCACCGTATACAGTAGTATTTGAGGTGAAGTAAGAGGTATTTGTACATGTGGGCTGTTTGTGTCTAAAAGTAAGGGGTGGATGATACAGATAAAGTCCTTTAATCACATTATATGTAATTTTACATCGTGAATTGTACTTTGATATCTTAAAAAAAGGCTCAGTAATTTCCTAAACCAGCTGGGCACTGTAGTTTTTAGTAAACGTTGCTCAGCCGGGGGTAAACAGTGCGTTTGTTGGGGACTATTTTCAGCTGCGAATTAATTCAAATTTAGTGATCATGTCACTTTGGGACAACGGATGAATAATATGCGGTTTTGTCGATTCAGACAGTATGTGTTAGTAGGCTCAATTCATTGTTGGTTTTTGATTTGTTGATATCACCAGATTGTCTGGTAAAATCTCTGACGTTTGGTCCCTCAGTACATATCAGCATACGGCCCACCCTTCTGTGAGAGCACCTTCAAACAGGTTAATCAGAACCACTTGGTCAGCTTCATATCTTTGGTCTGAACATTGCTCTCGACTCATTTAAATCTGTCTTCCGATATTATTTTGAATGTTTCCATTCAGAGTTTGTTTGATTAATACCTGGAAAGGGTTCATATACTCAGTATTACGTACTGATGTAGCAGTTTTTGCAGTGCTTGCTTTGTGATAAATGATAATCACGTCTTTGCTCTAACTGGACAGCACATCTGCTAATATAGTTAATACAACTGCATGTCTGGTTTTCGTAACTCTTCTGGCTCCTCTGCCAACACGTCTGAAATGTGAGTTTTCACCAGAGGTGGAGAGATGTGGTTTGAAGGTGTTGGTTGTTGGTGTGAAACCAGATCTTTCTAATGAATCTGAGTGAGGTCACTGTAGCCTCTCCAGGTGATGGTGCTAGCCTCCCAGTGCTCCTGCTGGTCAGGTCCTCTCTCCTGTTAAAAGTTTTATTCACACGTGAAGATTAATCTATTTAGGATTTTATGTTTATTTTCTTCTGGTCTTTCCGTTTCAGTTTCTTCCTGTTTTATATTTCTGTTGTGTTTGCAGTTGGAAAAAAAAAAAAGATTGTCATGTAGATGTGACTGTTTCTGCAGTTTGAAACATGAGAAGCAACCAAACCACTTCATGTTTCCGTTCTGTGGATCACAGCGGTTTCAGACCAAACTTGACCTAAAAATAACAGATGAATTTGTGCCTTTGTTTACTGCATTACTTTGTTTGTCTTAGTTGAGGAATGAAGTATATACTGCATGTTACAGTGTATGCTCTCTGGCACGTGGACACAACTTTGTTTTTGAATCCTCTTTTTTTTGTTGTTTTCCAGTATTTAGGGGTCAGATTGGAAGATACTACATGATGTTTAAATGTGGCATGCTGCCTTTCTTTACCTCAGAAAAAAAATATCTTCACGTACTTTCCATAAATTTTATTGTAAATTAAGTCAAATGTGAACATTTCTGAGAGAGAGTAGGAAGAGAAGTACAAAACTTTACACATACACATTAATTTACTTGGTCAATTGTACCGGTATTTATGAGATGATGTACAGGTATACATGTGTTTCATTTTGGGGCATGAAGGACTTTACTTGAATTTTGAATATTTGTTTGTTTACCTTAAACGTGATTATATAATTTATATTTGAGGGCACATGGGGGATCTTTCATGTGTTGTCAAAATGTTCATTAGACTTTGCTGCATTTTGATAAAGCCCTGCATGTTTCAGAGAGTTAAACAGCAACATATTTACTTGATTTTTTTTCCCTTCCAAATCTACACATTTCCATTTGTTTCTGTTAATTTATGTGATTTTCAGTACATGAATACTGTATCATGTTGTTGATTATGTCTGGTCTCTTTCAGATCTTCTGTCATGACAAGGGATGATACCAAAACTTGCTTTATTTATGTCACGCTCATCATAATTTGCCTTGGCTTGTAGGACCATATAGCAGCCGCTCATGCTGATTCAGTATCCTGATTGTACATGTTGTGATGCTTTCAGTGACTCTTTTGGTGACACTAAATGATGTTTCTAAATAATCTTGCTATACCCACTGTCCCTTGCTTGCTTTCTTTTGAGTCAGAAATGATTACAGGAACTGGTTTAGACACTATGAACGGATATGTTAAAAAGTGGCAGGATAACAGGATACAATAACAAAAAATTAGTTTAGATAGTTTAGTTTAGTTTAGATTATGAAGCAGCTTGGATAGCTACAATAAAGGTGTGCAGAATAGCCGCATTTTCACGTGTATTTTTTTGTTTTAAATAATATTAATATTTCTAGTTGATGTACTTATTGTTTTAGTGATAATAAGATAACATATTCCCTTATAAGTCCCACAGTGGGGAAATTTGCAGTGTACAGCAGCGAAGGAGAGAGTGCAAAAACCAAGAAGCTAAACATAAGTAGACAGACATAAAATATGACAATTTAAATAGAAGGAAATATAAAAAATAGGAACAATATAGACAAGGTGAAATTTTAAAAATAGGAACAATATATAAAGTGTTGACACTAAGACTATTAACACAATTGCACTAGTGGAAAAATAGCTATTGCACAGGTATTGTAATGGAGTTTCATCTGAGAGTATTACACAGTAAGACATACAAATACAGTATGATACTGGGAAGTCCTCTCCCAGCATACATTTTAACGAGAAGGAATGTCAAAGCTGAGATTAAAATAATAATTCTTGTGCAAACCTTCAATGAACTGAACCATTTTGAAGCATCTAATATTGATTCAACTGGGAGAGTTGAAGGAACATCAGTCAGGGCTGTGGGTGCAGTAAGGATTTTAGATAAGAGTAAAAATAACAATATTACAATGTAAAAATACAGCTAAAAGTCCTGCATTTAGAATCTAAGTAAAAGTACAAGAGTATTTGCATCAAAATATATTGAATTTACAATTAGATAAAGTACTCATTATGCAGAATGGCTCATTTCAGAATCCTACATACTGGATTATAAATAATGATGCATTAATATGTACATCACTTTAATGTTGCAGTTGGTAAAGGTATTTTAATTAATTTTTGTGCTGATTTGTAGCCCAAGCTATAATATGTCTGAATCCATTATTTGATTTTGTATTATTAATCCATTGTACAAAGTAAATAGTAACTAAAGCTGTTGTAGTGGAGCAAAAAGAACAATATTTGCCTCCCAAAATGTAGTGGAGTAGAACTATATAGAAGCATAACATGGAAATACTTGATTAAAGTACAAGTAGCAGAAATAATTTCGCAGAAATCCGTATAAACTGCAGCTAGTTTAGTCTATTTTTACAGGTTTCTCCTCTTCGTTTTTCTTTGTTTTGAAGCAGCATTGTTTTCATCAATGTGGTGGGCGTGGCTGCAAGCGTTTGACGTCTGTTACTTCCCTCCCAGTGATTGGTTGGATGAGCCCTGGCTGTGACGTGCGGATTTGGCGCCACATTTCCAACAGGGAACAGCAGAGAGAAAGCTCCGCGTCTGACAGAAAACCAAAATACAACGTTGTTACTGCAATTTTAGCGTTATTTAACCCTGTTCGTCCATCTTAAAGGTTTTTAATATTTGAGAGATGTTCGTCACGGACATAAGAAAGGAATTTTACGAGGTTGTTGCCAACCAGGTAAGTTTGAGCTAACTAACTGTAACGTTAGGTTAGCTAAGTTGAACCGTGACAGCTAACGTTACTCAACCGGTAATTCACTCATTAGTAAAGTATTTATTTTATTTACCCAACTAAACATACCGTACGATACACTTTCTTTCAGAGAGTAGCACTCCTGGTGGCGTCAGACATCGACGCTCTCTGCGCTTGTAAGATACTACAGGTAAGCTAACCAACCAGCTAGCTAGCTGTTAACTTAGCAAACATTAGCTCATCATTATGCATCTGTTCAGACTGTGGATACACGCTGTTATCCCCTCAAATTAAATATATCACGTATTCTCTTGTATCTATATATCGTGTATGCTCTATTGGTAACCACCGGCTTCGTGTTGTTTGACTTTATCAATAACACTCTTTAGCTCTACTGTAGGTTGTATCCCTTATATAGGGTGACTTATCCAGGTTCAGGTTTCTGGAGTATATTGTGATATGAAGCCAAAATCCCCAGGATGTGTCCTAATCAAATCAAAACAAGAAAATGCAGATATCACACTCATAAAAGAAATGGTAGACATATCAGTACTGTAATACCAAGTTTTCTCAGACTAATCTTGATTTTCTAATGTAGGACAGACACTAAAAAGTCTGTTAAAAGGCCTAAAAATCACCTTAATTAATGTAGGAAACATTAAAGACTAAATGTGTAATCCCATGTTGACAATGTTATTGCTGTTACAAAACATAGGCTTACGTGTGTAGATGTTACGTGGCAAATCGAGACTATAAATAGTAATAAACAACAAAAGAATAATGAATAAAGACTATATTAGTTTTGAAGTATTTAAGCATATTAGAAAGACATTAAATATCAATAGTTTTATTGATTTTTATTTGTTTTGAGGTAAACCTACATCCACTGGAGTTTAGGTGTCCCACATTAGGCAGTGTCCCACTTTGTGGCAACTCACATACTCGTATAACTCTTTTCCTCATATAGTGTACAGTATGTTATGTACAATAACTAATATGTACACTTTTTAACAGGGTTCAGGACTAACTGATTTTTAGCAGTAAACCTCCAGTTGTATCTCTTACACATATGGTTAGCAAATTGTGTGTATATACAGTACGTATCCTTTATTTAACCAGTTAAAAGCTCACTGAGATTAAAATCTCCTTCGAGATTGTCCTGGCCTAGAGAGCAGCGCAGGCATTGTTACAACAATAAAAACAAACAACACAAGCAGACAAATACAAGTGTCATTGTCCACAAGTGAACAAGCATGACATCCAGTTTGTATACAACATTAAAACGGCTACAGTATAATACACAAACAGGTCAGGAACAATCCCATCAACCTATAGTGCCACTTTCTCGATCCTTTAGAGCAGGCTTAAATTCCCCTGTAGTAACTGATATATTAAGAATAATCCACCAGTTCTATTTTCATTTAGAGATCATTAGCTCCCTCCAACTCTAGTTTAGTACAGGTTGTTTTCTTTTCTCCCTACCTCCCAAGGTTGGCACAAGGGTTTAGTGAGCACAACATCTTCACTCACACAGACTTAAATTATTTACACTAGAAACATTCCCGGTTGTTTTGTCTCATTGATATCTAAAGAATGTGAGCGGGTCATCACGGTGCACATTGAGCCAGGTAAAAAGTGCCTGCTGGCCAGCTGGGAGGTCAGAACAGAGTTGGCGACACATGTATTGCTGACTCGATTCTCCTTGAATTCAAGACATAAACCTCCGGTGGAAGTCATTCTGGGTCTCTGGACCTATTCAGTCTCCAATTAATTGCTGTAAATATTTTCCTTCACAGTAATCAGCTCTGACAATATCAGGTCCTTCTGTACTGGGATGTGTAAGCTGCCAAATTTATATCTTTTAAATACACATTTCTTAGGTCACACTAATGGCTGCACACATTAGATGCTAGTTATAATATTTATACTCTGAGATTTGTCTGTAAAGTTTCTTACAGGCTTTGTTTTCAGTGACACGGTGGCTTCATTGTTCCTGTGTCCTTATTTGTCAGTGAGCAGCTAATGATGGATTAATAAATGAAACAATAATTGCTGAATGTTTTTATGTTTTTACCAGGCACTGTTCCACTGTGACCAGGTCCAGTACACACTTGTGCCAGTTACAGGCTGGCAGGACCTCGGCACTGCCTTCCTTGAACACAAAGAGCAGGTATGATCAGTTCAGCACCTGAGCTTACAGATGACTAAATGACAGACAGATAAATAAAGACCGGTGGAGAACGGTGGAGATTTGCCACACTGTCACTTTAAATTAAATGTGTTATTTTGGTGTTTGGTGTGTTGTAGTTCCGGTATTTTGTACTCATCAACTGTGGGGCAAATGTTGACCTTCTTGAGATGCTGCAGCCGGATGATGACTCCATCTTCTTCATCTGCGACACCCACCGGCCTGTAGATGTGGTCAATGTCTACAATGACACCCAGGTGATGGATAATAATCAGCTCAGTTCAAGGTAGCTAGAGCTGCAACTAACAATTATTGTCACCCTCAATTTATCTGTTGATTATTTTCTCAATTAACTGATGAGTTGTTTGGTCTATAAAATGTAAGAAAATGGTGAAAAATCTCAATCAGTGTTTCCCAAAGCTGAAGATGACATCCTCAAATGTCTTGTTTTGTCCACAACTCAAAGATATTCAGTTTACTGTCATAGAGGAGTAAAGAAACCAGAAAATATTCACATTTAAGAAGCTGAAATCAGAGAATTTTGCCCTTTTTTTCTTAAGAAATTGCTCAGACCAATTAATCAATTATCAGAACAGTTGGCAATTCATTTAATAGTTGCAGCTCTAAAGGAAGCAAACTTGGACAATATATTAACAAAATGATTTTGAATGTGCTGCATCCATTCATCTTCATTAGCTTGTGCATTGGTTAAATACATTGTCGTGTTTAGTTCTTGAAGTTTGTGAGCAATACCGAAATATGAGACCACATCTCAGTGGAAACTGCTCCCATTCTTACACATGTGGAATTTAACATTGTGTAAACTTCTGACATCTCATCTACAGATAAAGCTATTGATCAAACAGGATGATGACCTTGGTGTGCCTTCATACGATGATATCTTTCGAGATGAAGATGACGAGGAAGGAGGAGACTCTGGAAATGAGAGTGATGAAGGCTCAGAGCCGTCTGGGAAACGGAGGAGATTTGATGAAGTAGGTGTTTTGAACAGAATAAGGATATATTGTTGAGATGAATCAGAACGGTGTTGACGTGACTCTAACGACTGTGTGATTGTGTTTGTCGTCGCAGGGTGCAGTTGAGAGGAGAATTGAAAGGCAGCGAGCAAAGAGGGAGTGGGAGGCACGAAGGTGAAGTGTTTTTGAGGAGGTTTAAGGATCGAACTTGTCGTATAAACATAACAATTTCTAATTTGACACTAATTTTTCGTTCCTTTCTCAGGAGGGAAATCTTGTTTGACTATGAACAGTATGAATATCACGGCACTTCTGTAAGTAGACAGTTTTTAAATTCATAAATATCTTTTTTTGAGTTCTGTAAACTTTAGATGAGCATGGAAAATCAGAGGATGTGCATGTCTTCAACTTTCACAAAACTGTTAAAATTGTACAATGACGTTTTATATCAACATACACATTTGAGAGTTCATTATTCATAGCTGTATGTTGACTTTAATTTCATTATTCATTGTGAATGAATTCATCCATACAAATGTTTTAATCTTGTGTCTATTGTCAGGCCGCAATGATGTTTTTTGAGCTGGCGTGGGTGTTGACTAAAGATACCAAGGACATGCTCTGGTAAGCTATGTGAAAAATTAAATTATTAATTATGTAAGAAAAACTGTGGCAATGCACCGTGCACTGTACAGAGTTTAGACGGAGACTGTTGAGTTTTCTCTTTGCAGGTGGGCCGTCATTGGACTGACAGACCAGTGGGTTCATGATAAAATCACACAGTAAGAATATCTTAAATATTTCAAAACATAATTCTCAAAAACATCAGCTGATTCCCTTCGGGTGCTTTCACAACTGACCTGTTTGGTTTGACTGAAAGAAACTCAGGTTTTTTCCCGGTTAATCGAACCCTGGTGTGGACCAAACAATCAAACAGTTCGTTTGTTTGGTCTACTTTCAGCGGACTCTGGTGCAGTTTGTTTGTGGTGTGAACGCAAACAAACCAACCACATGATTTCATGGTGGAAGATATGTGATTTTTAGCATGATTTCAAAAGCTAAACTACTAATAAAATAATAATAATAAACCCATCTGCTGATCATGAAATCTGTTCAGTAAGCGATCTGTATTTAAGACCATTATAGAAGCATATCAGCGGGTGTCTAATGTCCCTGTCTAATTGGTCAAACGCTGTTAAAACTGCTGTGCTTGTATCTGACTCGGTTCACTTTGTCAGTTCCTTAACTTTTTTGTAAAAATTGTACGACAGCGATCCCACAGTACGTCAATCATCTGGACTATGCGTTTGAACCAGTCTTCTGGGAGTGTTAAAGTGCTGCATTAAGTTCTGTTAATCACTGTAATTTGATTTTCCCTTGTGGCTCGTGATGATGCAGGATGACAATCACCAAAACGGTCCAATCAAAAGCGTTACCTGCCTGTCAGTCTGTATAACTTCATGTTTGCTCCTCTGGTTCGCTTGTAAAGAGTCAATGTGAACAGGAACCAGACCAGAACAAAATGCAGAACATATTATTTTTCCCTCGTGGTCTGGACCAAATGAACCCAACTACCGGTGTGCAAGCACCTTTAAACAGGGAGACTCACTGCTGTAGTCATTACAAGATGTTTTTACTGTGTTTACCCACACTGAATTATTCATGTCCTTCTTCTTCTCCTCGCCTTGTTCCTTTTTAGTATGAAGTATGTAACCGACATCGCCACAATGCAGCGACACGTTTCTCGGCATAACCACCGAAACGAGGACGAGGAGAACTCTCTCTCCATCGACTGTATGAGGATCTCCTTCGAATACGAGTATCCTGAACTCATCTGACATCAGTCAAAATCAACTTTATTGTCAGTTCTGCAATATGGACAGGGCATATAGAGGATCAAAATGCTGTTTCTCTCAGACCCATGGTGTGAACATATAATATTCAAAACAAGGGTTTGAAATAAGGAAGTAAGAATTTAAAGTATTTACAAGACAGCAAACAAGAAAGAGAACGGAGACAACAAGGACAACGTGACATGTTGTCATTGTGGAGCTTTTCTGTTTTGACCCCATATGTTCAAGGGTCACAGTGGCAGGAATCTGTCCGCCTCTTTTGGCTGGACCGTGGAGGGCCAGCCCTACAATCGAAAACTGGATCAGTGAACCTATCTGACAACAGTAAAGTTGTCAGATAGGTTTCAGTTTGTCCATGAAAAAATGTCGCAGCACCTGAAGACCAACATTTGAGGCTGTGGGCATGTTCAGAATTATCATAGGATGTAAGCTAGGTCTAGTCTGTTTAACAAATTAATATTATATTATTTTATAGTAATCCAGAACAACAAATTGTTGAGCCTGTTGAATTAATTTAATTAAAGCCGTCCTCCATTATTTAACTCAAACACAACCACATGACTATCCCTATACCATAAACGGTCTAGCCATATACTAGTCTTGTTTTCTTTGAGTTTTCCTTAACTGTCTGCTTCAGCCTCCGTCTAACCCTCTACCAGCACTGGTCCCTGTACGAGAGCATCTGTAACTCCTGTTACACATCGTGTAACTTCAAGCTTTGGACATTAAATGGCCAAAAGAAACTCCAGGAGTTCCTAGCTGACATGGGGTAAAGAGATTAACAAAACAGCTGTCATCAGAAGTACTTTTTAATTTCATTACATGGAAATCAGTGTGAGTCTGTGATGTGAAATAATGGCTGGTGATCCTCTAACAGGCTACCTCTGAAACAAGTGAGGCAGAAATTCAACTCCATGGACATGTCGATCAAAGAGAACCTGAAGGACGTCATCGAGGAGTCGTCCAATAAATACGGGTATGAATCCAGACGTGACCTGAAGACTCGTTACCGTAATGAACAGATGGGTCTGAAATTAACTTTATTTTTTTTACTGCCTGCCACTATGGGATGCAAGTATTATTTATTTTTTTTGTCTGCCACTTTTGAAATCTATGTGCTAAATGACGGAATTCATTTTAGATATGATGCCATTCAGTGTTTGATTAGTTTTAAACAATATGCATGTTAAATTCCAGTGTTCGAGTCACTCCATAGCTTCTGGAGGAGCCCTGTTTATCATGGTACTGTACACAGTACTGTACTTTGTTATTGTCATCTGTAGTGGTTTGTTGCATAAAAACTCACAATTAAAATGCTTATTTAAATATTGGATTTGATTAATAGAATCTTGGCTTCAGTAGTTGTAATGATGTATCATAAGCTGCATAGTTAGGAGTTGTGTTAGGAAATTAAACTGGTTATCTCATTTAAATCGCTGTGAAGACATATCCTTCAGATTACGGGATTTATTCAAGCTCCTCGCCAAAAACTTTATTCACGAGGTTGCATTTGAACACATCATGATAACATTAGAGGTTTGTTGTAGTAGCACCATGGTTTTGACTGCTTTTTTTTCTCCTCTCCACGGTGGCTCTGGTCCCAGACAAACTGAATCATGATGATGCTGTTGCATCATTGTGCATACGAACTGTTGGAAAGCAACAGTGGGAAAGTGGGTTTTCATTTCAGACCCTGATTGACATACACCCTGAAATGATTTGTCCTCTCTCTACCCTCCTCCATTAGTATGAAGGACATCCGCATCCAGACTTTTGGTGTTCATTTTGGCTTTAAGAACCGCTTCCTGGCCAGTGACATGGTGCATGGTACTGCTGCCCTGCTGGAGAGCACCGAGAAAGATGAGAGCGATGGCGACAACTTCATCAAGGCTCTGGACTCTCTCTCCAGGTTTGTAGCTGTGTTGATAAGATAACCAGGTTATAAACGTATCAAATATCTGTTTATTATTGCGATGAAGGAATTTCCCCTGCGGTGATAATACTTAGCAGCGTGATGTGCTGTATTATTAGTTTTTTTTTTTTTTGTTGTTGTTGTTTTTTCTCGAACTAGTCTTATTAATCCAGATTTTAGTGCTGTTTAAATAACCTTTATTGTTAGGCAATTATCAGATATATTGTTGCTTTTTAAATGACAAAATTACAAAAAAATAATTACTTGTTTTTTAATATATGCAGCTGGAGCTGGAGCTGTGTTTTTTCAGCTGTGCTTTTATTGCATCTGGTTGCTGTAATACAGAATATTAAAATGTACTATGAGTACTGGCTCTGGATGAAGGAAAAGCTGAAGCACATAGGACACACAGGACAGACCTGCCGGTCTATGGCTATTAATTTCTATCTGTGTTGTTGTTCAGCCCTTGTAGCTACATGTAGGATATGATGGTTGGTCTTTGTGGAGTTTTACCCACCATCTGAACATTTCAAAATCATTTTCAACTCTCTGCAACCAGAAAATAACACAAAATGTGCAGCTCTCAGTGCAGAATAGACATTCAGCATCTCATCACGAAGCTGCCGTTTGTAGAAAATACGGTACTCCAATCGCAAAGAATTCAGAAGAGAAAAAACTTGAACATAGCGGTTGCTTGCCATCCCCTGAAGAAGAAAAAGACGACACACTTTATTCATCCCCTAAGGGGAAATTCAATTTTTTTGCTCTGTTGTCATTTTTTTCCACAGTACACACAGACCCAAAATACATGCATACACAAACAGGACCTATACATATACATGCATTAATAGAGAGATGTTAGGGGGAGGGGCTGCCCGAGCAGTGGGGGGTTTGATGCCTTGCTCAAGGGCACCTTGGCAGTGCCCAAGAGGCAAATTGACACCTCTCCAGCTACCAATTTGCACTCAGTATTTGGTCCATATGGGGATTTGAACAGCCAACCCTCCAGTTCCCAAGCCAAGTCCCTACAGACTGACCCTGCCGTTGGCTTGTCAATATCGCAGTATTGCAATGTTGCCCTACTGTTTATGATCAGATTTAAGAACCACTTGTTAAATTCACTTTCTGTCCTCTGTTGGTGTCTTTTTCTCTTAGGAGTAACCTTGACCGCCTACATTCAGGCATTGATTTGGCTAAGAAGAAGCTGATGGCCATCCAGCAGACTGTCGCCAGCTGCATCTGTACCAACCTCATCCTGTCACAGGGGCCCTTCCTCTACTGCTACCTCATGGAGGTGCGAATGTCTGAATGACTTTCAGGTGTGTGTGGCTGCTTCTTAACAGTAGATCCTGCTCGGCTCAGCACTTTCCTCCTGTTGCTCTTCCATATGTAGGGAACGCCTGATGTGAGGCTCTTCTCTAAGCCCATGGCCTTGACTCTGCTCTGCAAGTACCTCCTGAAGGCTTTTGTCCATTCTGTAAGTATCTTATTGTTGTCAGAGTGTGAGAAAAGATGCTTTGAATTGCACTGAAAACTGTTGTTGGTGTCCCTCTTTCACTCATGTTTTTTTGTCGATTAGACGAGGAATAAACGCTGCAAACTGCTTCCACTCATCATGGCTGCTCCCAAGGACGTAGAGAAGGGAACCGTTATCGTTGTGGGAATCCCACCCGAGTCTGAAACATCTGACAAGAAAAAGTAAGACCTCACTTTTTTAAATGTTTAGGATATACCAAAACATTAGAAGCAAAGGTAAGAATTAGGGATGTAGCAATACATCAATCTGGATTAATATATCGATTCAATGATCAGCAATCCAGTATCACTAATTCAAATTGAAAATATCAATACAGATCTTTAAGTTACAGCTTTATTTTTAAATTCCCATTTTATATTTATTCTTTTCATTAAGAATAGATTTTTTTTATTTAATTGTCTGCCCAGTAATCAAATTGTCAGATCATAGTTTTGTTTTTATGAGTTTATATACATAACTTGATGACTGATTGTGTTAAATCAACATTTATGTCTCATTGATTGCTATGATATCAGCAAATATTGTATCATTGTCCAAAGAACAGATCTAATATCGTATCATGATGAAACTTGTGATTTACACCCTTAGTAAGAATATACTTGATAAATTAAGAAATTAGTGCTGTTAAAGTTAATAACGCATTAATGCAAATTCATTTTAACACCACTAATTTCTTGAAGTCATTAAAGCAATCGATAGTTCAAAGACTGTAGCGGCCTCAGTTTTAAAGCTCGAGCGACGACACTAGAAAACCTAAAGAATCCACTGGTACCAACTCATCAACTCAACTTAAGTCATACTAGATTGTCGCAAAGAAGGTTAAATAACGCTCTGAACTTGCGTTAAATTTTGGTGAGGAAAAACTGTCTTGGCCATTTTCAAAGGGGTCCCTTGACCTCTGACCTCCAGATGTGTGAATGTAAATGGGTTCTCTGGGTCCCCACCAGTCTCCCCTTTACAGACATGCCCACTTTATGATAGTCCCAGTCAGTTTGGATCAAGTCATAGTCAAGTCAGCACTCTGACACACTGACAGCTGTTGTTGCCTGTTGGGCTGCAGTTTGCCAAGTTATGATTTGAGCGTATTTTTTATGCTAAATGCAGAACCTGTGAGGGTTTCTGGACAATATCTGTCATTGTTTTGTGTTGTTAATTGATTTCCAATAATAAATATACATTTGTATAAAGCAGCATATTTGCCCACTCCCATGTTGATAAGAGTATTAAATATTCAATAAATCTCCCTTTAAGGTACATTTTGAACAGATAAAGTGTGATTAATTTAATTTGATTAAGTTTTTTAGTCCTGTTGGTGTAAGGAAGTGATGAGGTGTCCAAGGTGACGTCTTCCAACCGTTCGCTTTGTTGGACCAACAGTCCAAAACCGAGAGATATTCAGTTTATAATGATATAAAATAAAGAAATTGACATCAGAGAATTGCTTTTTTTTTTCTTGAAAAATTATTATAGGGCTGCACATTTCTGAAAAAAATATCTAATTGCTGTATTTTTGACTGATATAACAATTGTGATATAATTTGAGACATTAGAGGGAATGGTCATTTTTACATTATTATTAAAATGTTAAAATGATTATGGTTGATTTTTGCAGGATCTGTACCAAACAAAGATGTTTTCTTAAGTCAGTAGACTATGATGTGTAGACCAGGGCAGCTCTGAACCACAATATTTAATTTAAAATGGTATTTTGACACATTTCATATTTAACTAATATTGATTTCCTCCTCATCCTGCAATCTGAAATAAAATTTTGATTAGTTGTGCAGCCCTAACTGATTAAAACAGCTGCCGTTTCATTTTACATTGATCAACTAATCAACTATTTTGGTGTTGTATTCAGCAAAAAGTGCCTCCTTTCCTCAACTCTCATCCTTTTGTCTGCACTAAAAGTTTCTTTGGTCGAGCGTTTGAGAAAGCTGCAGAGAGCACCAGCTCCAGAACTCTTCACGACCACTTTGACACTTCAAGTAAGATATTGATATTGTCATTTATTTTTCTAATGTGCTGTATTGTTTTATGTGTGGAGTTGTGTGTCTCTTCATCAGACAGTAGGTGGCAGCCTTGCCTTCATAAAACTCATGAATCAGACAGCTGAGCACACTGAGCGCTGTGCATCATGAAGCAATAGGGTGACCAGATCCCAACACACCAAATGTGAGACAAAGCATATGTTTGTTGGACAATATGGGACACATTACCAAGGCTGAGAGGTAGTCTACAATTTTGATTTAATGTCTCTCTAACTTAAATAATAAACATTTCTGTCCTGCCTCTTATTTTGTAACATCTCTGTGCTTTGCCTGAATGCATCCATAGATCGGCACATCTCCTTTAGAGCCACACGTTTCTTGTGAAATTCATGAACTGTGTCGCTTTATGTCGTATTCCCCCTGTGTGAAATTGAAAAATAACAGGAAAATGTGACAAAAACACTTTGTGAATCACCTTCCACTGGCTTATAACCACTTCTAAGTAGTTTAACAGTCTTTGTTGTAGTTGCTCTTCCTTGTCTTTGTGGTAGTTTCAATCATATTCCACCTGAATCTGCAGAGCTTGTGACATTGCGGTGACTCACAATTTTCCTTGTTGGTTGTAGCGTAGCGAAGACGGTGAAATGTTAACCTCCACTTGACCCACGTGTTCGCAGTTTGACAGCAGACAGCCTGCCCTGCTTTCTTCACAGCCATAGGATAAAAGCCAGATGTTAAAAACATCTGTCCTGCAGTGGTTTGACTGTTGTAAACTAGACCCAATGACAATGTGGGACATCATCTCAATATGTGGGACTTGGGATAAAAATTCAGTGCAGTACCTCGTAAAGTGGGACACCTGGTCACCCTATGAAGCAAATGAGATGTTTATGTGTTAGTATTAGTATTAGTTGAGCTTCCTGTCACTATCTGAAATGAAACTTCACATCATGTCATGTTTCGTATGCAGAATAAGATTTGTTGAGTATTTCTACAACTTCCTGTAAACATTCATGTGAACTGTCTGTGTGTACTCTACTCTTGTTCCTCGCGTTTATTAATTCTTACCTGTTTGTTTCTCTGCAGTAATTGAACTGAAGACGGAGGACAGGAGCAAGTTCCTGGATGCACTCATCACCCTCCTGTCATGAGGAAACACGAGTCTTGTTTTGAGTCGTGAACAGTGTAAGTGCTGCTGCTGTTCACACCTTAATGTCAGACATGTACAGCGTCACCAGTACAAGACCTTTATCCATGATCTCAGTGTTTCTTTTTAAACCAGGTTTGTGTTTATATTGTACAGTCTTTTTGTAAATGTTTGGAAGTCTTATTTTTGCTTTTAAATTTGTGTAACGTGTTTTATTCTCGTCAATGTATGTGAGTGATTCATCACATTTTTACATTTTAAACATGTTTAATAAATCATAGTAAGTTACTTAAATGCATTGTTTTTGTGTTATTGTTTCTAGGACATGAGAGCTGTGAAATGTAGGAAACTAGGAAACCAAATGAGAGAAACCATGTTCCACATGGATTTTACTTTACATCACATAGCAGGATAGACGCCTGCTGTCGGAGATTTTAGGCAGAAGTTAAATCACAGGCTAATTTCAAATACTCCAAGTGATGTCCTTTTTCATTTCCCAAACGCCATTCAGTGGAGGTCACAATGCTGAAAGAACAAAAGTTAACAAACAGCGCTGCCACTTTCATATTTCAGTCGGTTATCTCCATTAGGAACTGAGTGTTGAACCCAACATGTAAACCTTAAAAAACAACATAGAAACACCTGTTTTCAGCCCATAACACGTGGCAGAGTGGTGAAAAATCAGTTAATAACTTCTGACAGACTGAAATATTCCACAAAGAAAAACAAAATTATAGAGACATGTGAGTTTTCTGTGGATGTTTTGATGGTCTAACTGACCCATGTGTTGTTGCCCACAAGGGCCTAATCTATTTGTCAAAACGGAAGTTGAACTTTCTCAGGTGTCATTAAACAAAGACCTGGCAGAGCGATGGCTGTTGGCAGCGAGAGTGCTCCAAACTGATTACCGGCTTTTCATCTTGATCCAATCTTTTGTTTTGCTGACGCACAACTTGTAGCTCCACAGAAAGTAAAACCGCTCTTACGGTATTTGTGAGATTTCCAGTGAAGTATTTTAGCTTTAATGAACTTCTCCTGAGCTCAGCCTGTTCATGTGGGGCAAAGGTGAGGGCGGTGACCTTGGCCCACATTGGAGAAAGTAGGCCAGGCCTCCTGGTGGTAATTTGCTGAAAGTGACTGGAAAGGTGGAGCCTGAGCTGGTCTCTGAGGGTTAATTAAGACCTTTATCACTCCTGGATCAGGATGTGACGGTGACCTTGAGAGTGGAGGGTGTTCTGGGAGGTTTCACAGGAAAGTCCGGACTGAAACGTGCCGTGATCGGCATCGAGCTGCAGCAAGGGGATGTTGAGGTTATGTGCATCATCATCATCATCATCATCATCGCTTAATTGTGTATGAATGTGTACATCTGGCTGCTTCCTCTGGGTCAACTGTTTGAGGGCTATTAACATTCATAATGACATTGTTTACAGTCACAGCAGCGTGATGTTATCCTGGAGAAATAACGCCCAAAGCATTTATAGACACATTTATATCATTAACAGGGTGGAGGTTATTTATAGAGACATAATTATCATGAATTGTTGATTAAAGAGTCTTCAGCGGGCGCTCTGTTTATCATATTTATCTCTAGTTTTATCTCTTTCATGTCCTCTTTTTTTTTTTCCCTTTGTTTTGTTCTTCTGGTGAGTGTGCAAGTTTGAGAAAATCTCACTGCAAGGCTGATTTAATAGCTGTTCTGCTCTGGAGCTTTCGATTATATTATATGATCTTCAACAGCAGATGGGAGTCACCCAGTTATAGTTGTGTTGGAGGCCTGGCTCAAAATCTGAGGTTTAACGTTCACTCTTGACCTTTGAGACAGCAGTAGAGTGAACCATATCAGATGTTTTGGAGTGTACTTAGCTTTTTAATATGGCTAACAATCGATTAAAGTATTTAATCTTGATTAATTGCGTGATCGTCCATAGTTAATGGTGATTAATTGCAAATTATTCACACTTTTTATCTCTTCAAAATGTACCTTAAAGGGAGATTTGTCAAGTATTTAATACTCTTATCAACATTGGAGTGGACAAATATGCTGCTTTATGCAAATTTATTTGTATATTTATTATTGGAAATCAATTAACAACACAAAACTAAGACAAATATTGTCCAGAAACCCTCACAGGTTCTGACTTTAGCATAAAAAATATGCTTAAATCATAACATGGCAAACTGAAGCCCAACAGGCAACAACAGCTGTCAGTGTGTCAGAGTGCTGACTTGACTATGACTTGATCCAAACTGCATGTGATTATCATAAAGTGAGCATGTCTGTAAAGGGGAGACTGGTGGGGACCCAGAGAACCATTTACATTCACATATCTGGAGGTCAGAGGTCAAGGGACCCCTTTGAAACTGGCCATGAAGTTATTTAGCCCGACAGGCTAGTATGACATAGTTAGTACCGATGAATTCAGAAAGACCGCAAAGTCAGTCGAGATTGTGGGTCTCAGAGGGTTAATTATAATGTATTGACATACCATGACAGTTTTTCCTCACCAAAATTTAGCGTAACGTTGGAGCGTTAGTGTTTAGTCTCCTTTACAGCACGTAGTGTCGTATATATAGTATGACATGATTGGTACCAATTTTTCCAGTTTCATATGATACCAGGATCTTCACTCGAAATTAATAATTTGGTATTATCCAGTTAACTCTGAAAGCTCTGGCATTTATTTTTTGTGATAAAACCATTGAAATGTTAATCGGTGACATGTTAAAACATCGCTTAAATAAGGTGGAGTCATAAAGAGTCAATCAACTGATCGAGTAATGCGAGTTACACAGTAATATCTATCTAAGGTTTGCTAACAGTAAACCACAAGCTACTGGTCACACCAGACTAAGTAAGGCTGTAGCAGCTAAACTCCTGAGGGTGTTTTATTACCTTTTAAATTAAATGCTTCATTTGTAAGAGGAAGATTGTGCCTTTTCTCCTTTCAACAGTCGTATGGTTTTACTTTAAATTGCTCAGAATAAAACAAACCGGGTGAAATCCTGATGCTGCTGCTGAAGATCATGTAATATGATCACAAGCTCGCAGCAGCTATTAAATGGAGTTTGTGGTGAGGTTGTTGTCTCAACTGCTGTTTCTGAGGTCGAGAGTGATCTCTGAACCTTGTGTTGTGGTCAGTTTTAGTTGTGTCCCTGTGTTTTCAGTCTTCTCTGTTTTCACTCAGCTGATCTTTACCTGGTCAGCGAGCAGAGACGCTGGTAGCATCAGTCGGTCTGTGAGGAGATCCACCTGTTATTCGGCCTTCTGCCCTCAGCCATCAATCACTTTGCTCTCCATCCCCCCTCTTGCACCTCTGGTGAAGTGGGGCCGCTGCCCTTTCCGCCGCTCTGCATCTGAGGAATGTGGCCTGCAACAGACCCAACACACACTGAGGGAAACACACCCTCAAAGGCAGGATCGTACAGCCGATCTGTAGATGTGCAACTCAGACCGTCGTGTTGCCTTCTAGTCCTCAGGGGTGAGCTGCTGAGTGGAGCTTTAGGTGGATGTTGGTGGAAGTAATGCTGAAGTGATGGGGGTCACAGGCTCATATGATGCAGTATTTTACCATATCAACCTCATGTACTTTACTGTATTTGAGATATGATATTGAACGTACCTACCTCTAATTGCCAGTACTTTAAATTTGCGGTATGATTTGTAATATGAGAGGGAATGATCATTTTTACATTACTCTCATTTTCATTTAAAAAAACCAAAATGATTATGGTGTGATTTTTGCGGGGTTTCAGACGTGGAATTTCAATCATAACCACTGTCATTAATTCATATCTGGTTTCGTTTTTTCCTCGTGGACACATTCCCACCGTGTTATGTGAAGCTCTGAGAGAAAATCATATGTTTGTCTCAGATGTTTTGCTGATTTAATCTGTTTCAAGTTGATATTACAATACTCAAAACATTTAAACCAGCTATACTCAAAAAAACATTTTCCTTCCCGTTCCTTTGACTTTAATAAATGCATGACAAAATTACTTTTTGGGGGGTTTGTTAGTCATGTTGATATAAAGAAGTGATGGATCATCCAAGGTGGCGTCTTCAGACCGCTGATTTTATCTGACCAACAGTCCAAAACTCAGAGATATTTAATTTATAATGATATAAAAGAATGAAAAGCAGAAAGTGTTCACAGTGGAGAAATCAATCATTTTTTGCTTGAAAAATGGCTAATACAACTAAATGATTATAGGGCAGCACAGTTTTGAAAAGTATCTAATTGTGATTATTTTGACTGACATAAGAAATGTGAAATGATTTGCAATATTAGAGGGAATGATAATTTTTACATCATTATTCTCATTTTCATTGAAAAACATATAAACATATAAAAAATTTAATCTAAAATAGTATTTTGACACACATTTCACCTTTAGCAACTTTAATGAATACTAAAATTTGAAAACTGCAGTAGGCCACATTGTGATTTTGAGAAAATTTTGATTAATTTTGCAGATATTACATACACAGTAGCTACATGCCACTTATCACACACATGCAGCTCACCAAGGGGCAACTTAAGATGTGAGCATCTTATGATCCTTCACTTGTTTATATTTAGGCTTTTATATTTCATACTACTACTAGTAATTAATATAATAATAGCTATTCATATTTGCACTCCTTCCTTTGTACTACAACTGCTGGTTGAGTCTCATTATGGTGAGATGAAGAGGAACTGAATACTCAAACACCATATCAGTCTCTTAGTCTTAAGGGTTATTTATTGCTTAAAAACAAGAGCTTCCATGTACGTGGCAGAGAAGATGACCCTGAGACTTAAAGCAGCAGTAGGTAGAAATGGACCAAATACGATTAAAAAAGTTATTTTTAACATCATGTGTCCTCCGATGCTCGTAATGGCATCCGCAAGATTTCAAAGACCGGAGGAAAACAACCAATCAGAGCTGACCTGATCTGTCAAACTAGGCAGCGCAGATCAAATATGAATCAATAGTTACTGTAATGACTATTTCTCTACTCAAATGTTCTCAGAAACATCTTGTACTTTACTGTTTATCTGTAAAATGAGAAACTTTGTGACCCGGCAGCCATGTTGAGATCAGTTGAGAAAATACCAGGCACCGCCTACCAACCAATAGGAATGCTCTCTCTCTCTCTGAAATGATCTGTGATTGGCCAAAGTCTCCCATCATGGGCTAGATTATTAAAAGCTTGGAAACAGAGTCATGAAGAGGTGCAGAAGTCTAGTTTTCTCTCAGAAAACACTTGAATTACAACATGCTGAAAGGTAAATTATGCCATTTTTGCCCACCAAAACCTTGTTGCCCAATGAAGCTTTCAAGCTGAAATTTGTCACTTTTTTATGTGGATGTCCAGTCGGTGTTGATGGTTAATGTAGTCAGTTGAAGCAATAAATTCCTCAGTGTGTATATTGAGTGTAGGCTGTGCCTACATGTACCAGGATGCATTGTGTGCAAGTTTATGATGCCTGCAGAATCTCCACCGGCCATATCTCAGCCTCTCTCCGCCTCTTTTCGCTGCATCTCTTCAGCCATATACTCGAATGAATAAGCTGAAAATCCCAGAGGTGGAGACTAGAAATGTGAGCTGAAATAGCAGCGTCATATCAAATGACGCTGGATGCAGGAAGAACAACAGATTTTGCAGCTGTGAACTCTGTCAATACAGCACGCACTGAAGAGTTTATCGCTTCAGTCAACATTAATAGGATAGCCACATAAAAGGTGGCACATTTTCCCTTGAAGAGAAAAAAATGTTTACATTACAACTTATATTTGAATATCATTCATTGTTACAAGCAGGTGCATGCTTGTCAACACGGACTACAGCAGAGACAGTTACCTTTACATGCTCGCAGTCATCACCTGGTGACAGCTGTAATATCAAGGCTGACCCGAATGCTTAGACCGTTGCCATGGTAATCGACCTCCACATAATAGCCCATGAAATAAGGACTAATCCCACATTATTCATTATCTATATTTAACATAAATTATTAGTAGAGGTTATTCTCAGACAGATATGACTGTGAGTTTGTACAGCAGTGCAGCAGTGGCACTGAAACAGGGGAGAATACCTTTTAAATATTACTCGCCGAAGCTTTGAAGCCCAAAAAAATGGTATTCGGGACACTATAATATACATAATTATGTAATATTGTCGATATTTACACACAAATCTCACAGACACAGAGAAGCCCTGTACTTCCTCTGGCTTTTATTCTTACACCATATCATTACAATTTCACAACCATCACTCATAAGCTGTACTTCTTTATGCTTTGGCTGCTACAAGCACATGAGGATTTGAACACAGCAGTTCCCAAAACAAAATATAGTTCTATCTAATCTTTTTTATGGACTACATTGAATTTGTATCATTGTCATCATTGTTGATAGATGAGGAAGTTTTTTGAGTTACATAAATCTTACCATATTGCAGCTTCTATTCATTATTTTTACATAAATGTATAAGGCATACTGGCATTTTTCCCCTAAATATCCCCTCCAAACATGTTTCATAAGACATAAAAAGTGGTTGAATAATAATTTCATTTGTTTTCTCTAAATGTTCAGTCAAAACGTAACCTTGATATTTATAAATATAATCTTAAAATTAAATTACAGCTTCTTCTCTTATCAAAAAAAAGCTATTAATATAGAAAAAAAAATCATTTCAGAAGTTTACCCACTAGACACAAGAGTCCTTTTTCAGTGTTTGTACACTAAAGCTTACAGGTTTCCACTCCACACATGAGGAAATAGCATATTTGATCACTACTGGATGTCCAAACTGTGGTAGTTGAGATTTCACAAAATTATACTCATATCATAGATGCATGTTAAACTTAAAAGGTAAGCACTAAGAAACTTTTCCCCTTTTGCACATGCATGTGAAAACAAATTTAAAAACCTTTTACAGTCAAAAACCTTCTATAAATATATAATCTGTGCTTCAAATGACCTCAAACATATCTTCTATAAGATAAGATAAGATATTCCTTTATTGGTCCCACAGTGGGGAAATTCACATATTTCTGTACCAGAATATCTTATTACTTATTGGCCGACATGTATGCCGATACTAATATATCTGTGAAGAAATAACACCAGCTGACATGCTGGTTGGTTGATTTATCGGTCTCGCTCTAGTACAGACATCCCTGGTCTTAAATAAATGAATCTCTTTGGTGATGCCAGCTATTTATGCCATCAGTTGCTCAAACTCTCTGCTTGTTCAACAATAACAGTGTTTATCCACCAGTCCAGAGTGTGTGTGTGTCTGGGACTTTTATCTTTTTTGCTGGTGACAAAGAAACAGTGTCTTTTTTTTAACTCAACTGTCCCTGAAGATTAATGTACAACATCTGCAGACAGAGCACTTTGTCACTCAAGTTTTGCAGTTTCCTGTGAAGAATTACAACAAATTGCTCCACTTCCTTTTTCTCAGCATCTTTCTCAAACATTGTCAGTTGTTTTCATCAGTCCTCTCGTGGCGTCTCTCAGATTCCAGATAGGATTAGTTTTACTGGACAGCCAGAGACAAACAACTTCAGCCTCCCCGTCATGCTGTGACACACAAGCCCGGTACATGGTAAGCCTCACAAACTTCATATGCAACCATTTCACTAAAATCCACCACAGTCAAAACAATAAAACCATCTTGACTGAAGACCTGCTGCTGCTGGTGGCTTCATGTCCGCCTGTCAACCCACAGATGCCCTTAATGGTCCCTAACCCCTATGACCTTTAACCCCTCGAGACCTCTCACAGTCGGGGTGTTATTCCCTGAATTGCTCTCCTCTCTTCTATTGTTTTAAAGTGCTTTCAGGCAAAAGAGATTAGTATTACCTGGAAAAACTTTGCATGAATTTCATACTTATAGATACAACTGAATTCTGTGGCTAAATCGGCTTCATGCAGACAAACTGCAAGCCCACTGAAATACATACATACATATAGTAAATGAAACTTAAGGAAACCATCTGTACCGACTATGTCGTACTAGCTTGTCAGACAGGAGGCTAAATAACGCTACAAAGTTGGGCTAAATTTTAGTGAAGAAAAACTGGTGTGCTATTTTCAAAGAGGTCCCTTGACCTCTGACCTCCAGATGTGTGAATGTAAATGGGTTCTCTGGGTCCCCACCAGTCTCCCCTTTACAGACATGCCCACTTTATGATAATCACATGTATTTTTTGCATACTCTATAAATGTGTTATTTCCACCTATTCTAAAATGGTGTGTTGGTCCATAAACAGTCCTAAATTACATGAATTAGGTATCACTGTAAAGTTGAGACTCTTGTGGATCCAATGAGCTCAACTGTATTCATGTGTTATGATGTTAGTCCCCATAGTAGTCATTTCATTGTTATGAGACCATTTTTTGAAATTTGACCTCATAGTATAAAATGACCTGTGGTGGCCTCTGGGATCATCACAGCCTCATAAAACAGAGGATGGATGGTTTTACTAGCTAGACTGACAATAAGGGGGCTTCTGAGCAGTTTACACAACAGAAGCACTCTGCAGAAATGGCAAAGTGTCAGAAGTTTTTATACCAAACTTAATGCTGCTGAATATTATATTGCACCATCTTTGTTGTGCTGTAATTTAATAAAACACAAATTAATTTAGGAATGTGTATCACATAAACACTAAATTAGCTGAGAAGGTGATGGTCTCATAAGTAGATTTTGACCCTCTTTAAGATCTTTATAATCCATCCATCCAGCCATTTGCAACCGCTTATCCCATTAGGGGTCGCCAGTCCATCACAGGGCTGACACAGACAGACAACCATTCACACTGGCATTCACACAGGAAACCTGAGCACCCGGAGAAAACCCATGCTAACATGGGGAGAACATGCGAACTCCACACAGGTGAAACGTTTGTTTGGTGAAGACTCCACAAGCCGGATTCGATGCAGCCGTCTTGCTGTGAGGCGACAGTGCTAACCACTGCACCACCATGCAGCCCTAAAACAAAATTACAATTAATTAAATTAACACAGACTTACTGTCACACATGGGGCTTTCTCTGGGCGGCGGCTGCTTCTATATTTAAGATGGAGCATGTTTATGTGTAAATATGTTTTCCACAGCTTGCTTTTTAAGTCGCAGTGGGGGGGGGAAACCCGGCTGGCTTGTCAATTTAAGTTTACACTGACACTGGAAAAGTGAAGGGGGCCAGCAGGCTGAAAACACAACAGCTTCATTCTGCAGTCGGGTGTCTTTTCTTTCACTCTCAGCGGTGGGTGGCTCAGTCATGCTGGACTCCCTTTAGTGGATGACATGCACTACAACTTCCATTATTGAGAGACACACTGCGGTGCCATGCACACAGACACAGAAAAGAGCTCAGAAAGAAAAAAAACCTTTGGGTTTATTTTGTTAGACGTGTGACTTTTTCCACATTTCAAGTGCTGACTTCTCTAACAATCCTGAGAATAACAAGTTTTCCTGCAATTAAAGTGGAAACAATACACTTCGTACACCCTGAACTCCTCTTTGCGTGTGTGTGTGTGTGTTTTACCCAGTGTGTTTGTTTACTTAGCCACTGATTGCCGTATCCTATGTTAATATGGGACTCTGAATTTCCAGAAAAGGGTTGGCGTTAAAAGCAACACCACCTGTGCCTCTGTGCCTGTAAACATGGTGGATAAACACTGGCGTGGTGAGCTGCTCAGCCCTCCATGTTAGAGGAGATTTTTCTTTTCTTGACTGACAGCACATACATTTCGCTGACCATGCCAAATCAGAAATGTCTCCTGATCCCACCCAGACATTCCTCATGCTGCCAGGCCTCCTCTTCATCTCAGCACAGGGCTGTCATTCACCTCTTTGTCTTGTCCAACTTACCTTCATGAGTGTGTGTGTGAGTATCTATTTAAAATGGCCTCCTCGTGATGATTTACTGTATGGAAACATGATCTCACTCTGTCAGGCATGAAAGGAGTTGAGACTCCCCGTTTCACCTTCTCCTCTCTCATATTTCTGAGATAAAACCTTCACCGTGCACTCTCATTTATCACTCTGTTGAGAAAACACTTCATCTGTTGCTATAAAACTGTTGTTGGCTTGTCTCAAATTACTCATCAATACTTGAATACTGTGTAGCTTTGGGGAAGTGTGATTGACTGTTTGGCAGCACTCTATAAATATTAAGGTTATGTTAGGTGGTGATCCTACAGTTATGTCAATATTAGTGACCTTTCATTAAAGAGCAACATTCCCCTTAACTTTTTAGTATTTGGTTTACAACCTTGAGGCGGCTGTAAAGCAGGGGTGGGCCATTTTTCCTGGGAGGGCCTTGTGAGAAACCCAGATTTCTTATTTTTCAGCATTTATCATACTGAAAATCACTCCAAACAGCATATTATTAAGATAATGACATTATATACAAAACTTAACATTTAACTTAACATTAACACTTACATTTCCTTCTTTGGTTCCAGCAGCTTTGTAAAAAGTCTTTAGTATCTCAGCCAGCAGCCCCTCGGCTGTCCTCTCCTTCTCGTCTTCAGACGGGTTTCTGGATTTTTCTACGCGTTTTGTCTCAAAGTGACGGTTCTAGTTGTATTCTTTGAATACAGCTACGTTTGTTACAAACTAAGCACAGAGCTTTACCGCCAACATGACTTACATGACTTATTATAGACGTGTCTCCTCAGCAGGTGACGCTACTTCAAACATCACTCACGTCAAATTACATCAGTGCTCAGTGTGACAGGAAGAAGCTCACTAACAATACACGAGCATTTCATTAAGTAGAATTGTGTGGTTTGTCTGAGACCTCCTGGGCTGGGCAGAACCATCACAAGGTCTGTCGTAAGAGATAGCTTTTCAACCAGGACCCTATTTTCCCTTGTTTTTGTGTCTCAGTGACTAATCTGGACAACACGTTTTGACATTGGTCCAGTAGGCGGAGCGCTACAGCCGCCAGCCGCTAAACAAGCTGTAATGTAATCATTGGGGGCAACCTGAAACTGTGCTTGTTGTTACCACTAACATGCTCAGGTTGTTATTGTAAGTGTCTGACTTTATTATGAAAAGAAGAGAAATCTAACATTATTCTTACCTTTAGCTTGATCCGGTCTGTTATTGTGGGTCTCGTTATGAAATCTTGCCTCACCTCCACATTGTTGAAATGAACTAAATATTCAGCTATGACACTGAAAACGTTTTAGATAACACATACCTGCACTCTCTGTGCTCCTGGCACTCCTCCCTCCCAATCTCACTCACATTTCCACCATTGTCTTCCAGCAAAAGTCACATGACACAAGAAACAAACAAACAGGAAGCAAAAAGTATGAAAAAGACTTTATTTCTCTGTAGGGTCCTTTCCATAATGTTGTCAGACATTTATAATAACAGTCTGAGCCTGTCAGTGGCATAAACAAGAACTTTTAGTGAACATAAAATGGCGGTGCCTAATTTGCTTAAATATTTACCTAGATATTTGCTTATTACAGCCAGTAGGTAGTAGTTTGGACTCACCTGTCACTGAAGATTAATGTCTGCAGTCAGTGCACTTTGTCACTACGGTCAAGTTTTGTACTATTTCCTGTGAAGAACTACGACTAATTGCTCCACTTTTCTTGTGTTTTTGGTCACCACCAACTCCTGCGAAAAATAGCTGGTTGTTAAGGAAAAAGAAAACTGATTGTATAGAAGTCTATGAGAAAATGATCCTACTTCTCACTTGATTTATTACCTCAGTAAACATTGTAAACATGGGTTTATGGTCTCAATCACTAGTTTCAAGTCTTCTTCAATACAGCATGGTGTTCATTTAGTAAATTATGGTCCCATTTAGATCAAAATCCTAGACTGTATATAAGAAGTGGACATAGTAACAATGACGTCACTCATTGGTTTGTGGACTGCCATTTTGAAACCTCGAGTTTGGCATTTTGGCCATTGACGTCTTGCTATGTGTTTTTGTGTTTCTTTTGCAACCACAAGTCAAAAGGGAGGAAGTTAAGTACAACTGAATGCTGAATAAGACTATTTTAGGGGACCAAAAAGGTTATAATTAATTTTCATGAACTGAAAACACACAGTGAAAGGGTTAAAGCTCTAAGACAAAAATATGGACAACTCCCAGACCGGACAACGCTGTGGTAGCAACCTGTCAATCACAAGGTAGCCCCGCCCTAAGTCATCCCCTGCTTTTTGGTCTATTTGACTCTAAATGGGACAATGATTTATTAAATGAACATCATGCTGTCTTGAAGAAGACTTGAAACTAGTGATTGAGATCATAATCTCATGTTTGCAATATTTACTGAGGTAATAAATCAAGTGAGAAGTAGGATCATTTTCTCGTAGACTTCTATACAATCAGACTTTTTACACCCAGAGGAGTCGCCCCCTGCTGGATATTGGAAAGAATGCAGGTTTAAGACGCTTCAGAATTGGCTTCAATTTTCAAACCATGGCGTTGCCCAGCGATTCAAATAGTCCATAAAGCAGTGGATGCTTTAAGGCGGGGCTACCTTGTGATTGACAGGTTGCTACCACGCTGTTGTCCGGTCTTGGTGTTGTCCATATTTTTTTGGTCTTATAACTTTAACCTTTTCACAGTGTGTTTTCAATTCATGACAGTTCTGATGAAAAAGATTTGTGACCAAACAAATGAGAGTTAACAGTTACACACAGATTAATTCCCTTGTACCTGCGTGTGTGTGTTTGGGTGTATTTTAACCCCCAAACCTTACACACCCAACACATACGTACATACACTGCACCCCTCCTCCTCTCCCCACACCCTCCATGTTCCTTCCTGTTTCCTGTTCCGCTGTCCGCTGCACAGGAAGCCGGGTCATGCTACATTCAAACTCGTGAGTCACCGAGCTGTAAACTTTGCAGACACACAGGGGAAAAGAAACGTGGTGTTTTGTTTTTTTTCCGATCTCCATCTCTTACCTCTAACATTGTTTCTCAAACAAACAGCTCACGGGGTCTTTAACTTTGTATACACAAAGCCACGTTTGTCCTCCATGTTGAACCACCTGCTGTCTCTTGGCTTCACTATCTGTGAGTAAGATCCATCCAGCTGGGACATCTGTGGACTGTCTGCACCTGCTGGCTCTGAGTCAGTCTGAGTCAATCAATTATAACGATAATCAAGTCTCCTTTATCTTATGACTCACTGCTACATTCACTTTGAAGAATCTGCGTCATTATACAAGATTAAAACTTCAAATTGCCAAACTCTCCATGAGATTACCGTGTAGCCAGTTATTTGCTGGTGTAAAGAGCTCGTGGGTTGAGGGTTGTGACCCCCCTCCATCAAATGCTGGGGATTCTGCTTCGATGAGATCATGCCTGGTCAGTCGAGGGAAGTGACTTTCGACTCGCCTGACCTGAGGCCAGATTCAGAGTTCAAAGGCCATGTCATGAGAAAGCTCAACCAAGGCACATCGTTCAGTGGCTGCAGCACAACTCTGAAACCAGCTCACAACCTGACATGACCTTAACCACGTGGCCCTCGCGCCGCTCCGCCGGGCTGACGGAGGTCAAGTTTAGAGGTCAAAATGGTGTTATGTCATCTGTTTCTATGAGACACTTCTGAGAAATCAGCCACATTTATTTCTCATTTGTTTATATTCACATTTTCAATCCCTTTAACCAGAAGAAATGTTTGTGTTTCTGAAGCGCACCACTTAACGTGTGCTCTTAAAATGAAACACAGTGAAATGAATGTATTTCTGCTGTCACAGCTCTTTTTGCGGTGACCATCACAGGCTTTAAGGTAATCCCTCCATCTTCTAGACTGCTGCGTGTGTGTGTGTGTGTGTGTGTGTGTGTGTGTGTGTGTGTGTGTGTGTGTGTGTGTGTGTGTGTGTGTGTGTGTGTGTCCATGCTTACAGGAATGTCTGCTGGCCAGGCCTTTTATTAGGCTCATCCATACCACCACATTATAGGCTCCCGTAACCAGGCAACTGCAGGTTCTGGCTGGTTACCATGGCGAGCCCCATTGAGTGACGTCGCTGGCCCTATTTGCTCTCCTCATTGGAATGAGGGCCCTTTTTAAAGGTGCACCCCCTCCTCCCAAACTCTGTCCCTACACACACATACGCTCACTTAACCCCTCGCTCTCTCTCTCTCACACACACACACACACACACACACACACACACACACAGCGCTTCGTCACCCTCTGGAACTAACAATCCCACAAAAACATCTCACTGAGGCGGACCAGACTGGACCTGTCTTTGTGTAGAAAAACCCATACAGACCTGTACTATGAGTGCTGGGCAGTACTGACAATATCTCAATATTCTTGATAACTTTACCTTAATCTAGTCATTTCACTCAGCTACAACAATCTAACTAGTTTAAAAAAACAATCTTATAACGGCTTTGTTGAATATTTGATTCTGATTGGTCAGTCATGGCTCTCTATGGTCTGTTATTTCTCTATAGCAGAGCGTTCTGATGTCGGACTCTGGTGGACCATTTTTGTGTCCAATTAATGATTTCTTACCTCATAATAAACAGGATAATATACAGCTAGCTTCACATCACCCTGTCAGGGTTTATTTCACAGCAATGACCGGCTCACTGTACATTATCCCTTATTTATCTCTCAGTTGACTTCCGCATCAAAGTATACAAGTAATAATTATGTTCATTACCAATTATTCTGTCAGTTATTTTCTTATTGCTTATTGCTTATTAACATGTGCAAAATTATTTTGCTGAAATAACTGGAAGGTATTCAATTCAACAGGGATGATGTATTTTTGTAGTCCAACCAGGAAGTTAGCATCGCCCTGGTTCCCTCAACAAAAACTCAGCGGGATTTTTCCACTGGGATTATTGCAGGTTTACACGTTTTGTTCCATAAGATAATCTTCATGAATGAGCACCACTTTTATTATTTTTGAAGAGTAAATGCAGTCAAAACAAGTAAAAAGCTAGCGTTACCACAGTCACATTACTTCACGTCTCCACCACCAAGCTAGAGGTGGACTAGTACTGGCGTGATGACGTTTGGTTGTCTCAGTCAGCCACTTGTTAGAAACCGCCTTTTTAAAGACATATAAAAGCTTCTAAATTCACAAGTGGGATATTTACTGACATATTTTATAATGTAGAACAAATCTCTTCAGCTTGTGTTAACCACAGACCTTATTTAAGACAGCAAACTAAAAACCCAAAAGAAAAACAAAAAAACAAACATTTACTTCCAGACAAGGGAAGCTGAAGTCCTAAAATGCTCATTTCTTGGCTTTAGGACTCATTCTGCACTACTCTATTACTATTATTGTCAATTATTTTCTCAATGAATCTATTCATTTACTGATGTCAGGTGTTAACATATTCATATTTTGTTGAAGCAAAACCCAAAAATATTCAGTTTGGTATTAAAGAGGACTAATAAACCAGCAAATATTCACATTTGAGAATCTAGAACTAGTTATATTTTTGCCATTTTTTCTCTAGAAATCGACTATTTTAACTATTTTAATTATCATTGCAGTTGATCAACAAAAACCTTTTGTTGATCAAATAATTGATTAATGGCAGGGCTGAATGAAATGACTGGACGGGCTTATTACAGTCTTAATACAGCCACAGATGGCAGATTTTTTTTATTTTTTGTCAGACCATCTGATTTATGAATTTATGAGAAAATGTAATGAGAATTTCAACAAAAATAAAAATATTTCTAAAATCTTTACCAACCTTATCGTTAATTGACTGTTTCAGCTCTCCATAACATATCATTTTTGATCTTGAAAATGTGAAATATTTTGTTTATGATTATGATATAATTTAATAAAACAATCCCAACCAGGACTTTTCATCCAGAATCACATATCAGCGCATAGAGTTTGCTCTTTTGAATTTCATGACTCCAACAAGCTTATAAGTGGATTTTGAGCTGAGGTTGTTTTATATCCAAGGTCAAGAGGGAACCATTATGTTTACCTATTTGGCCATCTCCATGACAACTGCGCAGACTCCATCCACTGCTGTGATATGGTTGAAAGCTCTGGAAAATTGGTATTGTGTTCTATGTGTAGCTAGTCCGATGTAAAATAACTGGGTAGTGAGTAGGCTATTTGTTGTGGATGTGGAGGATATTCTCTGGTAAATAATACAATCAACCCACAGTAGAATGAAAATAATTGGTTTTATTCTTTTATTTATTGGCTCTTTTGTGGAGTGCACAAGTCACACACTCCTCTGACTGTATTCAGTCTTTCTGTGTGGCCATAATTTCAACTTTTAAGAGGGCATATGACCTGCTAAGATTCTTAAGTGAGCAGCACAACAAGTATGGATAAGCTTTTGTAATCCAGTCACAGTTAAATCAGAGGACTGTTACTCATAGGCTGAAATTATTTGTGTTTTTTCTATTGTTGTTGATATTCGGTTATGTACATTTATAACCATTATCACAGTAAATGTAAATCATCCCCAATGTAATGTGTTTGAATCAGCTATATATAAACTAATTGCTTCAAAGTGATGGTGTGTAATCTTTTGTGGTGGAGCCCATCTATCTTAGCACCGCCCTGATGGAGGGAGATGGGGCCGTGGCGACGGATGAATGGAGTGACTTGCGGGAAGACGATTCCAGCAACTTCTCCACAGCTCCAATTTGGACGCCTTTCATTGACTGCGGCCGAGGAGGGGTGGGGGGGCTGACCTGAAAGGGGGTGGTGGTGGTGGGGGTTGTGGAGTATTGTGAGTTGAACAGCAGAGCCCCACTCTAGCTGAATGGGCATTGTCATCTGGATTTCTATGGCTAACCAAAATACTTTCTCCCGCCGTGGGGGTTTGTGGATCCACGGTGGGAACGGCATGCATTACGCACAGCCGCGGAGAGCTCTCCTGCCTCTGTACACCACCACAACTCTGATTTGTTTAAGAACACACTTCAACTAAAGATTTGAGACAATATATTCAGTTTAATCTTAATAAAAGGACACAATATTGCATCTTCATATACACGAATAATGAATCATTACATCAAACGTCAACAAACAAACAGAAAACAAAGTTTATTCCTAGAATTTATGACAAGAAAAGACTTCCTGCAGTGACGATGCAAAACACGTTGCAGGTGTTCAGTGCAGCCGAATAACGGGCTGTAACATTTCATGCGAGCTACAGATCCCAGACTGTCAGGAACCTACAGGTCCAAAATTAGACTTCGGAGTCATCGCCTTCAACTTCTGAACAACACAAAAGCTGTCCGAGATTTATTGGGGCTTTAACATGTGTACACTTTTCTTCTTCGCTCTTTATTGCTATCAGACATTGTTGGAGTCCTCAACATGTCGGCGTAGTTCCACTAAAGGAAATGGGTCTTTGTATGTGTGGGAGTGCAATCATTCTCAGTTACTGTACAGGTTTGTGCTGACAATGCACATCAAGGCAAAAGAACAGTGTATGGCAAGAGTTCCTCTAGAAAAGAAAAAAAAAAAACTTTGCAGTTACAACGGTAAACAATTCAAAATACTAATCATTTTGAAGACTTACAAAAGCATGTACCTAACAAAGATACTCCTTTTTGTCGCGAACTACCTCTTGTAGTCTTTTTTAATCTCCTGTAGACACAAAAAGGATTCGTGAATCTGTGGTCCAAGCATATTGAAGGGTCAGTGTAAAAACAGCAGATGTGCTTCCATTGATTTTGAAAGTTCAGATTTCTTTTTTTTAAAAATGCAGGTGCAAAGATAACGTCCATAAAAAACAGTTTTTCAAAAGCTGCAGGTCACTTTTACGCACCGCCTGCTATGAGCCACATAGCTACACATAATTCCTCTTGTCATAGTCCCCCCCGTTCGGCGTGGCTCTCTTGGTCGGTGCGTATTTTACCGAGTATCCAGAGTTGCCACTGGAGGGACAGGAGCAGCACAGAAGCGCTCCTCCGATCAGCAGCAGCGCTGAGGCCGCCCAGCCGATGTAGAGCGCAGCGCCGATCTCCCTCTTCTTGGATGCGGGCACCTGCGGGTTGTAAAAGTCCGAGATGATGTTGTTGGCCATCCAGCAGAGAGGCACCAGCACAAACAGACCGCTGATGATGTAGATAACCCCTCCGGCGTTCACCACCCGGGCTTTGACGTACTCAGCGCGGATACAGTTGGTGCACTGAGCCCCCGCGATCACCACCATGAGCCCCAGCACGCCCATCACTGAGGAGATGATGGTGAGCGCTCTGGCCGCCTGCAGGTCGTGGCTGAGGGCGAGGACGGAGTCGTGCACCTTGCACTGCATCTGGCCCGTGCTCTGCACCACACACGACATCCACAAGCCGTCCCAGATTGTCTGAGCCACCACGATGTTGGCCTCGATGAAAGCCGTCACCTTCCACATGGGTAGCCCGCACGAAACCATCACCAGGAGCGAGCCAATTACGCACAGTGATAGTCCCAAGATCTCCAGTCCGGCCGACACCATTTTCGCTCTTTACGTTCAGTCAAGTCCGTCTGAAACTTTTCAAAGTCTCCACTGATTTATCTTCTTGAGAGCAAGTGGTATTTCTGCTCTTTATTTCTTCGTTTATCGCCTCGATGTGCAGCAGCGTCAACCGTTAGTTGCGCATCACTCGCCACATTAACCAGGAGATGTAAGAGCCAGCAGCTCTGGGTCTCTTTGTTAGTGAGGGGATGTGAAAACAACTGGAATCACAGTAGCACCGGACCACGAATATCTGCGAGGTGGGGGTGTATGACTCGAGTAGAAACTTTCCTCCAATCAGCTCTCGCCGCATCCTCAAGGGACCAATGAAAACGCAGGGAAGTTGTGAGGCTGAATAAAGCGGTCCAGAGCGCATTGTGCGTTTGAACAGTTATTTACAATGAATAGAGAGGAGCGGGAGAGGGGGCGAGGGCACGCGGGGGGTGTTTTAAGGGTATGGAGCAGCTGAAATGCAGTGGTTGGATGAATCACGGCACTTGTTATTGATTTTTTTCAGACATGGAGGGTAATGCCACTTGTCTGCGGTATATATGTAGCCTAAAATGGCCATTTCACACCCATTGTAGCATGTAAGGCTCTCAATTTGTTGTCTTGAAATGATATAAAAGAAGAAAGAAAACAGAAAATAGCCTATTCATTTTAACTGTAAGCTATTCTCTTTAATTTGAAACAGTTTTTACAAGCTTATCTCAGAAACATATCAAAGTATGTAATTGATCATCACACATTAAATGCCCTAAATATCTCTGGATTATCCAAAATAGTCTTTCTTTGATGTTGGAAATGAAGTTGCTCTTGCTTTTCATCTTTATCTTTGAACTTATTAATTCATAGCAATGATTCTGTGATTACTGTTTATTATGATGCCTATTATGCATTGCGTTTTATGTATATATTTTGTTGTTTTTTAGGTTTTATTTTTGGGATGAGATGGAGATAACTCACCAATCAGTAAAGAATAATTTGTGAAATGTAATGACTTGTCAGGATTAGTTCAAAGTTACACAAATATCCCATAAAGTGCCTTTAACTGTCTAAATAAAATCCACATGGCCTGTAAATCTATCCCAGGACATGCTTTTATGATTAATATTAATATATTTTGAATTGGAAGAAGGTTTCACTTAGAGTGGCACTATCACAGTGTAAAAAATACTTTGTAAAGTAAAAATCTTGCATTCAGAATATTATTAGAGTTGTAATATTAAGTATCTATTAATGCATTTCATTGTTTTTAAATGCTTGATATGCTTTTGGGCAGTACAGTGCAGCCTATCCATGCATAGTTAATCTGTAACAATAGTTCATTTCTAAATTAATTATTATAGAAATTTGTAATGTATACCTAGTATGTGTGAAGTTTCATTTATAAAGTAGGCCTAAAGTTTAATCTGTAAAGTAGGGATGATACACCTATCTTCCTATTCAATATTATCACGATATTTAGGTGCCAATTCCATATGAATTTCCATTCAACAAGAATTGTGATTCAATATTACAATTTATTGCAATTGAGATGGAATTATTTTGGGAGATGATTTTTGAGAAAAAAGTTCAATCATACACTTCTAGGGACTTTTACTTTGGAAAATATTTAAATTGATAAAGTGAAAATGTTTGATTTTCAGCATGTTTATAGTTAGAGATGTTGTGAAGCCAGATATATCAGTTATTGTCAGGCAATATAAATTTTGTTATATCCATCCATAGCTAATCTATGAAAACAATTAATCTGAGTAACTTCTAAAGTAGGCCTACTGTGTGTAAAGTTTAATTAGTAAAGTAAGCCTAATGTATGTAAAATTTAAGTTATAAAGTAGACTTAATGTGTAAAGTTTAACTAATAAAGCCTAATAAGCCTAATAATAAAGGCCAATAAGCCTAATGTGTGTAAAATTTAATTTTTAAAGTAGACTTAATGTGTAAAGTTTAACTAATAAAGCCTAATAAGCCTAATAATAAAGGCCAATAAGCCTAATGTGTGTCAAATTTAATTTTTAAAGTAGGCTTAATGTGTAAAGTTTAATTTGTAAAGTAGGCCTGATGTGTTTAAAGTTTAATTTTTAAAGTAGACTTAATGTGTAAAGTTTAATTTGTAAAGTAGGCCTGATGTGTTTAAAGTTTAATTTTTAAAGTAGACTTAATGTGTAAAGTTTAATTTGTAAAGTAGGCCTGATGTGTTTAAAGTTTAATTTTTAAAGTAGGCTTAATGTGTAAAGTTTAATTTGTAAAGTAGGCCTGATGTGTGTTGGTCATACAAATGTATAAAGTAAGCTACATTTTCCTCTGAAAGTATAACGAACTGGAATAAAGTGGCCTAACGTGGAAACAGGCTAAATACCAAGACCTAAAATTGTATAAAATGTGTAAATATTTAAGAATACTTATTTTGGGATAGCTGGATAGCAGATTGTACATAAAATATCCAGTGAATTTAAATAGTTTCTGGACATTTTTTGTTCATAATATAATGTATCCAGAAATGTAAGAAAACATGGGCTAATCTGATTAACATAAAATGTATTTTCACCGAGCCAGTTACAGCTGCCCGTTTTAAATAGACAATTTGCGGTGTATCAACCGTTCAGCATTCCCCACTGGCGAATCGTTAAAGAAACTGTAACACTCAAGCAGCCATGTTGGATCCTGTGAGGAATGGTGCTTGGCGGCTCCGCCGTCCTGACCGTTGAGCCGTAATGGCGTCCGTGGCGCAGCCATTCGCAATAAAACTCTTCAGGGACGAAGGCGGAGCGGACTCACGGGAACCGTTTCCGGGTTTCCCTTCCTGGGCTGGGACCAGCGGCAAGAAGCAAAAGCTCCCTTTGATTAACAATAATTCAAAGTTACGCTCAGGTAAGGCTCCGCTTAGTGGCTTATTGATTTTGTTTGTTTTTCCGCTGTTTGAATGAGGCGAAGCAGGGGGAAGAGGACACTCCGGAGAGTCGGCTGAAGCCCCGCTGGCAACATGACACCAGCCGCGGTAACAACTGTTGCTTGCTAAAGTTTGACATGTAACGTTGACAAAGTTTCAGAGCGCTATTTCACCGAAACGCGGTTTTTAATGCGAGTTTTTATTGAATAAACCACAGTTTAGGGAGTATTTAGCTGCGTACGTACATATTGTAATGTCATTGTCCCAGTTGATGTTTGGTAAAGTCAGCCAGTGTCTGTCAGACTGGGTGTGGTGGACATCCAAATGTTAGACAGAGGCCTTCACACGTCTCAATCTCCACTGTCCAGTGACTGAAGCATTGATTTATACATTATTTGACACAAATAAAGTAAATATTTCCTCCTATTCAGATTTTCACAATGGTGACAGCACTTTGCCTTTTAAACATTCAGTGCTATTGTACTCATTTACTGTCCCTTTGTCCCAGATTATACTTGGTACCTGCAGTCTGAGCTTTCATAACTTCATATTCCTAAATCAGTACCATATAAAACCAGCATCAGACGTGCCATTCAAAGCATCCACAAATTTCCTGTAAATCCCTCATGTTTAACATTCCTGAGCTCTGAAATCGCTTTCTAACATCTGATTTATCCGTGACCTTTGATTGTAAAGGCGCATAAATAAATTCAGTGTTTAGACAACTTCACAATAATGGCGGGAAACAATAACATGTTCTCATTATGTGTCCGTCTAAGATGTGGCGGAGGGCCACTATTGAAGAATAATCATCCATCTTTGCTTGTGTTTTTGGCCCAGTGAAAACATGCATATTTCACTTCCTGTCTTTGCGGAGTGGTAAACGCTATGGGCACCATGGCAGACTGTTGGAGCTGGAATCAAGAGCTGGCGGCTGGCCTTCAGAAACATCTTATTACCCAGCTGGACGCAGATCGGTTCTCTGTCAGGAGGACAACGTGACTTAGTAGTGGAAGATGTCTCAGGCCTCTAAAACGGCACCTTCACCGCTCTCTGACCTTTCCCCTTCCTGCGACCTTTTGGGAAGGGGAAGACATCTGTCTGACACTATAAACTATAAGGGCATGTTTCCTCCCGGTTTGCACTGTGGTGTGAATGGAAAAACAAAGCTTGATTCACATTGACAGACCCAAGTGGACCTGAAATATTGTGTCAGATCTGAATAATGGTGTCACACAGCAGGATAGCTTTGTTCATGAGAAACACCGGGTGAAGAAACGCACGTTCAAAATAACTTTGATCCCGACAAGTACCAGATTTATGATAACATTGTCATATTTGACATTTAATTTCCTTTCACCCATTATATGATGTCAGCAGGGCTGGGCAATATGTCAATATTATTAGGGATGCACTGATAGGGCCGATGCTGACTCAAAAATCTGGATCGGATGTCAGTGAGTGAGGAGGTCACAGATTTCATGGCCACAAATGAGCATGAGGATGAAACAGTTATATGACATGCATCTTTTACCGTACTAGTGTTAAGGGACTGTCACTTGTGTGCCAAATTAAATTGTATGCAAGTGAAGGGGCAAAAAGCCACTCGCTTCTAGTGGTGAAGCAAATTTGCATCTTTGCATTCAAAATGCAGTTCAACCTCTGTGAACTTTTAGGCGGAAATCGCCTCGGCATGTGATGGTCACTGGCCTGCATTCATGTACGTGTGACCTTGCCCTTAGTTTCACAACTGGGCATTAATATTGAGCTTTTTTTTCCCCCATCTAAACGTCATTGTGCTGTACAGCAGCTGTGTGAGTAGCACAGTGTTAGGATAACACTTTGTTGCTGTATGACTCCCACTTGTTTTGAGTCATTTCCTCTCCTGTCCCCATCATCATAAACGGCCCATCCTGTGCTTTAAACTGTGTGTGTGTGTGTGTGTGTGTGTGTGTGTGTGTGTGTGTGTGTGTGTGTGTGTGTGTGTGTGTGTGTGTGTGTGTGTGTGTGTGTGTGTGTGTGTGTGTGTGTGTGTGTGTATGAACAGCCCTGCTGGTTTCCTCATGGTTGAAAGACTTTTTCATTCCGCTTATTGTGGCTTTTTTTCCTCTCGGAGCTCATGTTATAAAGTGTTTCTTAAACCACAGCTTAAAAAACTAGTATCGTATCTTTATTATTTTACCCACCACTACCTTTGGTCCCCAAGGGCTACTTAATTACAGTTAAGCCCCCCGTTTATGTGTGTTTACATCTGCCAAACATCACTTTATTATGCTCAGTAGGTTCCCTGTTGCTGTGATCAGTTGCCAGTAAATTACCATTTTTGTTGTTGTGCCACTGAGTTCACCAAACTTTCACGGTGTGAAATTATTGTTTCAGTGTTTCCAATGAGAGCAGAAAGGCTTTAATCCACAGAGAGTGGGTGTGTGGACCCTTGACACTGCCTGTCAGGAAGGTGAATAGTCCTACCAGCCCCACTGCCCCTGGCTTTGCTCCAACCAATAAATCAACTGTAAATGCATTACATGCCAAGAACTTTGGCTTTACTAAGGTGGCATTTTTCCCTCTTGGCCCAAACAGTTTAATCTCCCCACGTCTGGCCCGTTGATAGCGGTGTGTATTTGTGTGTAAGCTGGCCGATTAAATGGCTGTTATTAAGAGAGTATTATTTAAGTGTGCCTCCTGCCTGTCTGTCCTGTAGTGTTGTCTTTGTGATATTACAACTGCGATATTGGAACGGTTTAATTAATCTGCTGCCGGACTAATGCTGGTTCCCACAGAGCCTGTGGTGGAATAACACTGTGATACACATGGATATGCCTGTGTGGGCCGCTAAATTAAATTAGATGTTCATTAACGATGAAAGCACATTTATTATCCTCATTGTTGTGTTTTCTGAGCTGAAGCAAATGATTAAGCCACACTGGTGTTGTGGCTCTCAGGAGGGTCAGTCCATCACTTTCCTCCAAACCTGACTTGTTCAGTAGCGGCACTAGGAGGTTGACATTATCGGCAGAGTTGTTCCAATACCAGTATGGAAATGCGTCCAATAAATGCGTCTGTTTACAAAGCAGTAACCTTCGCTGTGCTGTCGCTCTGGATGTATCATGGCTGCCACTGGCAACTACTGTTTTAGAGCAGCGAAGAAGAACTGATTGCAGGCAGTTTGTCACGTGTCGATAGCAAACAACAACAGTGTGGTGCTAGTGGAGTGTGTAACGTAGTCAGAGCGAAGAAAATGTTAGCCATACAGCAATATGTCAGTTTGTAGCAGCTAGCAGCAAAAGTGAACGGCAGTCAATGAGCCGTGGCCTGTAGGGTCTGCAGCAGACATGTCCAGATCCACTGATGATGCTAAGGGACGATGCTCTGCTCAGCTGGCCGTTCAAACAGTGACATAACCTGTCATGAAATGCACTTGATTGGTCACTGGTTCTGTGCTCGTTGTTTCAAACAGGAAACAACATGGCGGCCTGCTCATAAACTTTCTGTTATATCATCAAACGATACACAAAACTCTATTTTCTGAAAACATACAACATAGGCGAGAAATAAGATAAGATAAGATATTCCTTTATTGGTCTCACAGTGGAGACATTCACAGAAATAGGCTATGTTACTGCTGAATCTCATTTCATTTTAGAACTATATTGCCTAGTTTGACAGCTTGGTCCAAGTTTTGTGAGTCAGGCGTTTCATGCTGGACGAGTTCATTTGCATTAAGCTGAAATGGACGGACAGACAGCGACAGACAGATTCCTCACTTTATAGTTGTATGTTTTATGTTTTTTTTTTTTTTTTTTAATAACTTTGGTGATTCCCTGACTTTTCATTCAGCTCCATCATCAGTACACAATGTTGGCGAAAAATGGTGACCGTAGTAAGCAATAAACATAGTAATCAGTTAATCATTTGGTCCATGAAATGTCAGGAAATTGTGAAAAATGTCCATCACACTTTACCAGAGCCCAAGCTGATATGTTCAGATGTCTTGTTTTGACCCTCCAACAGTTCCAAACCCAAAGATATTAATTTTATGATCATTAAAGACGAAGAAAAACAGCAAATTGAGAAGCTAGAACCGGTACAATTTTGGTATTTTCGCTTTAAAATGACTTAAACCATTCATAGATTATTGAAATGGTTTCAGAATCATTTTTGGTAGATCTGTGAGGAAGCACCAGCTTCCTCACTAACTATTTGCTTTTGCATTTTCTACCTTTAAATCTCCTCTTAAGATTCACTTTTATGTTATGGCTGTTTCCTAACGGATGGTGCATTGTTGTAACTATTTACATGAGTTTATCTTGTATTTATATGATTACGATATGGATGTTAATTACTTTTAATATGGTTTTTATTGTAAAGCTCTGTTATTATTTTGTTTAAAAAGGTGGGTCACAGTTTTCTATAATGTATAGTAAAATAATACATTGACAAAGGAAGAATTTTACTTGACATCAGAGTTTACAGCAGTTTATTTCTTAAAAATGTATTAATTGACGTGCTGTAATCATTGTTTTTCCTGTGTCAGCATATTATTTAACCACAAATGAAAAAAAAATGGTGAAATTAATGTAGCTGTAGTATCATAATACTGTTTTTTAGGTCCTATAACATTTATGTTTGGTAACAAGGCCTCATAGCCTGTCCGTTTAATGGGTTAACCTTTTGACCTTATGGCCCTAACCTGGCACCCCTCCACCCTATATTACTGGACTCTCCCCTCGCTGTCCCGACATGCGCTCGGACCTGAAGGCGGTCAGGGGTGAGGCACGTGTTCTCCCTCCTCCCTAAAGCTGAGCTGCCCTTTATAGGAAAAGGCTTCAGGAACCAGAAGGATAAACAACCATTGTTCTCCTGCTGGCTCGCTGAAACCACCCTGTCAGAATGAGAGGTCTCTGCCCACTTTCATGTAGACACAGAGGACCCCCCAGCTACCACTTAATAGATTTAACAGTGTGAAATAGCTCCCCAAGCGTCCACTACTGTGCGTTTGTCGCATGCCAACGGAAAAAGGTCAATCCAGATTCCCATGCCACCTCTTTTGCCCTGACGAACATTACGTAACCGGAGTGCATCTCCATTTGGCAGCGTACGGCAGCCTGCCTCTTTCTAATGCTTATCACACTCCACCTGTCAAGGGCCAGTGTGTTGGTGATAAAATGGAGCCTGTTCTTCCTGCTCAGTCATTATGTAGCTAATTTATCAAGCGGGCTTGTTGCTCTGTCGTCTGCTCAGGGTCGTCGAGTGGGGCAGAGCTTGAGGTATATGAGACAGTTTAATGGGAGTCTGGGAACACACTGGCTGCCAAGAGCTCTTAATCTCCGCTCTTTCCGTGTGATAGTGTTAAAGAACAGTGTGGTCGTCAGCCTCAATGAACGTCTCAACGTGGACTCAATGTACAGAGATGTTAAGGTTTACGCAGATATGCTGAGGTGGAGATAAATGAAGATGACAACTAATGAAGATTAGTGATGTAAAGATAACTGGTGGTCCTAACTGCCTGTCTGATTGCTATCTTATAGCTTATGGCTGTGCAAGTCTTGCAAAGTCTAAGATGATACAGTATATACCATGAGTAGGGCTGCAAGATATGAGGATAATACGTAGGGATGCACTGATCTGACTTTTTTAGTCCCGATGCCAATGGCAATACCTGGGCTTTGGGTACCAGCCGATACCGAGTATGGATCCAATACCGTTCTTTAATTAATAAGCCGTATGCATCACTGTGTGGAAGTGACTGGGATCATTATTTTATGTGTAAAGAAACATCAGGCTTGACTTAAACATTGCTTTCCTGACTGACAAAATCTAACAAATAAATACATAGATATAAATTCATTAATTTATTTTTTTAATTAAAATAAAAAAAATCATATACCAGTAAATTGGTAAAAAAAAAAAAATCTTAAAAAATTACAGGAATTACAATTCAAGTGTAAACATCTTTAATGCAGCAACAAATTGGTCAAAACTTAAGCAGGAATTAAAAGTACATCATATAATGTACAGTATATAGTATATAAACATAGAATGTAATCGAATAGATTGGCCCCAGTGTCACCGATATCAGTCCAGCTATTTGAATCAGTATCAGTCGGTATCCAGGCCAGAATCGGTATCAATGCATCCCTAAAAATATGCGATTACGGTGTTGAATATTGCAGTAACAATGTTACTTGCAATAAATAACCAGTTATTTAAATGTACTAATCTACCTTTCTGCTGTTTTCAGTATTCTGCTAAAATACAACAAACTAATACATCTTGTTGAATTAAAAATATTAATCATTCCAACATTATTTTATTGAACATTGAATTCAACACAACAGTCACCAATAAAAAAGACAGTTAAGATAAGATAAGATATTCCTTTATTGGTCCCACAGTGGAGAAATTCACACGTTACAGCAGCAAAGTGGATAGTGCAAAAACAAGAAGGATAGATTTTAAAAACAGTATTAATACAGATAAAATAATATATACATAATAGAAAGTAAAGCCAAAAATATGTCCGGCATATCAATAAATAAATAATTGTCCAGTTCCTATAATTTGAACAGATGATATAATTCCATGAGTTGTTATTGCACTTATGTCCAGTGAGTTTGTTGTGAATGTGTATGTGGTTTACTGGGAGCAGTGCTGGTTGTGGAGTCTAACAGCTGCAGGCAGGAAGGACCTTCTGTAACGCTCCTTTGTACACTGAGGGTGTAGCAGCCTGTCACTGAAGGAGCTCTCCAGAGCTCTGATGGTGTCTCTCATGGGGTGGGAGTCCTTCTCCATCATGGATGACAGCTTAGCCATCGTCCTCCTCTCTCCCACCACCTGCACTGTGTCCAGAGAGCATCCCAGGACAGAGCTGGCCCTTTTGATGATCTTATCCAGCCTCTTCCTGTCTGCAGCTGTGATGCTACTGCCCCAGCAAACCACTCCATAAAATATGGCTGATGCCACCACAGTGTCATAAAATGTTTTCAGAAGTGTCCCCTGCACTCCAAAAGACCTCAGTCTCCTGAGCAGATACAGTCTGCTCTGGCCTTTTTTATGGAGTGCAGAGGAGTTTGTAGTCCACTCCAGTTTATTGTTCAGGTGAACACCCAGGTACTTATAAGATGTCACCATCTCAATGTCTGATCCCTGGATGTTCACCGGTGTTGGAGGGGGATGAGTTTGCCTGCGGAAATCCACCACCAGCTCTTTAGTTTTCCCCGCGTTGATCTGGAGGTGGTTCCGCAGGCACCAGTCCACAAAGTCCTGGGAAAGTTCTCTGTACTCCCCATCGTCCCCACCAGTGACGAGGCCGACGATAGCAGAGTCGTCAGAGAACTTCTGCAGGTGACAGGTTGGTGAGTTGTAGGAGAAGTCTGCAGTGTAGAGCGTGAAGAGGAACGGAGCCAGAACCGTTCCCTGCGGGGCCCCCACACTGCAGACCGCCGTGTCTGAAGTGAAGTCCCGTGTCCTCACATACTGTGGGCGGTTTGTGAGGTAGTCCAGTATCCAGGAAGTCAGATGGTGATCTACCCCTGCAATCTCCAGTTTGTCCCCCAGAAGTGTCGGCTGGATGGTGTTGAAAGCACTGGAGAAATCAAAGAACATGATCCTCACAGTGCTCCCAGGCTTCTCCAGGTGAGACAGAGCTCGGTCTAACAGGAAGATGACGGCATCGTCCACCCCAATGCCAGGTTGATAGGCAAACTGTAGTGGGTCTATGGATGGACTCACCACAGGGCGGAGATGTTGGAGGACCAGGCGCTCCAGGGCCTTCATCAGGTGGGATGTTAGTGCCACCGGCCTGAAGCTGCTGGGGTCCTTGGGGTGTGGGGTCTTGGGCACAGGTACCACGCAGGATGTCTTCCATAGTTGTGGTACCTTCCTCAGCCTCAGGCTCAGGTTGAATAGATGTCCAAAAGTCCCACACAGCTGGTCTGCGCAGGACTTCAGGAGCCTGGAGCTGATGCCATCTGGACCCGTAGCCTTCCTTACATTCATCCTCTTGAACTGGTTCTTCACCTGAAGGGTTGTAAAGGACAAACTGGAGCAGGGGGGCTGTGTGTCAGATGCAGCGGAGGGGGGTGGGGGGCAGAGCTGAGTAGGGGAGCAGAGGGGGGTTGACTGTGGGACGGGTCTGCTGAGGGTAGAGCTGGAGCCGTAGGTGGAGCTGTAGGTGTCGATGTCAGTGGGGGGGGCTGTTGTTGAGCTGAAGGTGGTGAAGGAGGAGGAGGGGCACTGTCTTGAAGTGGCACATGAAGGGGGTTGCAGCAGGGTGGACTGGGCTGGGGGAGGGGCAGGTGACTCATCAAACCTGTTAAAGTAGTGGTTCAAATCATTCACCCACTTTAGGTCTCCCACAGCCTTGGAGTCTGGTTTCTTGTGGCCTGATATAGTTTTTAGGCCTTTCCAGACTCCACTGATGTTGTTCTGCTGCAGCTGTTCCTCCATCTTCCTCCTGTAGCTGTTCTTCCCCTCCCTGATTTTTCTCCTTAGCTCCCTCTGAACAGCCTTCAGCTCCTCCTTATTTCCTGATTTAAAGGCCCTCTTCTTCTCCTTAAGGAGGGCCTTTATATCAGGATTAATCCACGGTTTGTTGTTGGAAAAACACCTTACCGTCCTGGTTGGTACGGTGTTTTCCACACAGAAGTTTATGTAGTCTGTGATGCAGCCCGTCAGTCCATCACGCTCTGTGGTAGTCTTTCGCAATGAGTTTATTGTGCAATGTGACACTGTGTTGAATAACACGATATATTGTGCAACCGTCAGAGATTTTGTCAGCTTTATGGCGATATATTATCTTTGTGATCTTTGTGATTTGTCAGTTATTTAATTTACTGGGTTTGCCAAAAACTCACACTCCTGTTTGACTATTTTATCCATGAAAGAAACTTACTGAATCTTGAGATATACAGTATATTGACCATGACACAAAATGACATAACCATATACTGCAAAGGATTTTATCCATATGACCCACCCCTAGTCTAATTATATAATATTAGATAATTATACAAAGACCTCTTTCTAGCATTTCTGATAAAGATCTGAGTTTAAGTTTAGTTTTACGTAGCTTTTATGCAGCCAACACTCAGATAGGATTAGCTTTTCTTCCTCTCTTCTGTTTTTTTTTTTTTTGTTTGTTTTTAAATTTTCAAATATGTTTGTTTGCTGTGGTGTACTCACCCTCCCGGCAACAACTTTGTGTTAGCTATGATCGTGATTGAGCTTTGAATTGTTAGCAATATCCTTTAATAAAAGCTTTAGCTAAGAAAGGCAATACAACATATTAGACTCAACAGATTCCTCATGTCAAACCTAAACAGATAAATTTACAGCAGAGCAGCTTAAATACATATCTTTGTCTAGCTAACACTGTAAAAGATGTTGCTGGGAGGGTGTGTGAGCCACAGCAAGCTACAATATTTGAAAATCAAAAGAAAATGGCATCAGAAGAAAGGAAGAAGAGCTAATCCTGCCTTATGTGAGTGTTGGAAAGCAGCATCGGCTGGTTGCATTAAATAAAAAAAAAAAAAAAAAAACAGCATTATTATTCATTTGGCAAAGCGTTCTGTATGGACAAAGATAAAGATAAAATGTCACTTAAAGAACAAACATGAAAACTAACCACGATATGTGATGTTTTGTTTCTTGAGAAAATCTCAAGTGAATTGTTGAGAAATATTTTTATCAAGATGCCTGGAGGAAGTGTTTTGCTGCCAGCAGGGGGGAAGTTACTTGGAACTGTTTTTCATATGATTTTTCTGATTTAATTCACCGTAATATCTCATTTTTCTCCACCAGCAGGCTCCCTAGACATCCAGTACACAGCAGCGATGTCTCAGTCTGGAGAGAAAGGGAAGGTGAGTAACAGGCTGAAATCTCCCCACTTAACAGCTTTTACACTGACCTATGACAGATGGAGTATTCAGGAGGGGTTTGTTATAAGGCTGTGGTGATTAAGACTCACGGTACTTGTAATCTCATGCTCACACACTTGCACAGGCATCCAGAGAGGATATCCTGTATAAATGTTTAAGTGTTTCATGGCTAGGCTTTATTGCCTGTAGGAATCTCTCAATAATAGGGATCATCGTCAATCGCACTCTTATACACTCACTTGCACATTTACACAGCTCATAAAATTATGAAAAAAGTTGGGGAGTGAAAGTGACGCGAAGTAAAACGAAGGAAATCACATAACACTAAAATGACACAAATACTATCCCCTTTAATTTGAGTCAGTTTGATGTTTCCTTATTAAATTCTGCTTCTTTTATTCAGTTTCTGACCCCTAATTTGTGTTTTTTGTCCTCTACAGTTCCCAGATGCAGCAGGTTATGTAGGGTTTGCTAACCTCCCGAACCAAGTGCACCGAAAATCTGTGAAAAAAGGCTTTGAATTTACCCTCATGGTTGTAGGTGAGTGATCACTTTTCTTTTCGACTATATGATTTCTCTGAGACTATATGATTTCTCTAGAGAACAGAGCAGGAGTCTCCAACCTTTTTCCTCTGAGACCTACTTTGTGAAAATAAAAGTGGACAAGAGCTACTCATAGCACCAAGTTACAACATGGCCAATAGCACATATAATATCAGTCTTAGTTTTATGGTCCTTTAATAATGTTTTTGGGCTTTTTGTGTTTGTTAAGATGTGCGTCACTAAAAGAAGCTGCTGTCAGCTGCGTTGGTCTTCTTCCTCAGTTTGGTAAATAGTTGTCTATAAAGCTCCTTTACCTCCTCTGTTCGTAGACTGCTACCAGCCAGAAAGTCCCATGAATAGTTGCAGTGGACTTTGGTGAAGTGGCGCTTGATGTTAGTGACATCATTTTTTGACTTACGCTTGCACCGCAAGACATACATTTGTTATTCACATTTGTGGGGACAAAAACAAAATGTGTTACCCATTCTTGAAAGTTGTTACTTTTATTGGCTATTTCCTGCAGTCATTGTCAAATCTGGTGTGTGCTAACATGGTATGGCATCACTGATGTAATCAAACTTGAAAGTAGCTTCATTTTTTTAATTGACAACTGAGTGGTAAATAATCATTTTGTGTCAGAAACTCACATCTGTGAATTAACAGATTTATGTCCATGTTCTTTGAACATTTAGCGAGCCACTCAGAAACGGGCAAGCTACATGTTGGAGACCTCAGGAACAGAGCTTTATTTTCCATTTTCTTTGTTTTTCAGGGGAGTCTGGTTTGGGCAAATCAACACTTATAAACAGCCTGTTTCTCACTGATCTCTACCCTGAACGCTACATCCCTGGTGCCGCAGGTACACACACACACACACACACACACACACACACACACACACACACACACACACACACACACACACACACACAGACATTCATACATGTGTACACACTGTAATAACAGAGAAATGTCTGCTGCAATGTCTCCAGCAGCGCATTATTTCAAGAGGAATGTTGGGAATGCCTTAGTCTCAAAATATGACCCTGCCCTTCTTATGACTTGACTTAGGTTGGGACTTGTTCTGGCTTGAAAACAGTTATCCAGGCCCTCCCTGGTCTGACGCGGATAACAAAAATCACAGCTCTTTTAGATGACAAACCCATAATTTAATTTTTAAATGAAAATTAAAACAATAATGATTAAATTAAAGCTCCTTGAAGCCTGCGGTCGTGGCAGCTTGTGTGAGCACACAGTTCAGGCAGGATTTTAATGTCCCACTTGGGTACCGAGGTGTCTCCTCTGTTGTGCCGCCCATTAATTATTCCTGTACTTCCGCTCTACAGAGAAGATTGAAAGGACGGTGCAGATTGAGGCGTCAACCGTGGAGATCGAGGAGAGAGGAGTAAAGCTTCGCCTCACCGTGGTCGACACCCCTGGATACGGCGACGCCATCAACAGCCAGGACTGGTGTGTTTTTGTGCCGTGGAGGAGTAGGGAATGATAACAACTTGGGACACGTTTCCTGTCCAGCGTGCTCTCTCATCCTTCCCTCCTGTCCTCTGCTACTCCCATTCTCAAGTTTCATCCCAAACTCCCTGTTTCTTACCTCTCCTCCCTCTGCATTCCCTACGTCATGATCCTTCAACTTTGTGTATGTGAGCGCCATCCTCATGCCAGTGGTGTTAATGTAGCCTCTATCCAAGATTTATTTCCCACTGATTATCCTGGCATAGCTGGACTTTTACTATCCTGGACCCACACAGTCTTCTACAAAGGCTACCAAAGGGAAGACAACTGTAAAAGAGATGAAATCTGATTTCTCTCTGCAGAATGTGTTTTTTTGTTACCTTCTCAATAATTAGATAAATCATATTTAAAAGTAAATAAATCAAGCTTTCGCAGTTAATGACTGCAAACAGTATATTATAGGCTCTTTACTTGGATATAGATCAGGGCTGTCAATCAATTAAAATATTTAATCACGATTTAATCACATCATCATTGTCCATGATTAATTAAGTATTAATACTCTTAGCAACATGGGAGTGGACAAATATGCTGCTTTATGCAAATGTATGTATAGATTTATAGATTTGTTATTGGAAATCAATTAACAACACAAAACAATGACAGCTATTGTCCTGAAACCCTCACAGGTGCTGCAATTAGCATAAAGAATATGCTCAAATCATGACATGGCAAACAGCAGCCCAGCAGCCAACAACAGCTGTCAGTGTGTCAGTGTGCTGACTTGACTATGACTTGATCCAAACTGCATGTGATTATCATAAGTGGGCATGTCTGTAAGGGGAGACTGGTGGGGACCCAGAGAACCCATTTACATTCACATATCTGGAGGTCAGAGGTCAAGGGACCCGACAGCTTTTCCTTGCCAAATTTAGTGTAACTTTGGAGCATTATTTAGCCTCTTTGACAAGCTCGTGACGTGGTTGGTACTAATGGATTCATTAGGTTTTTTATTTCATATGATACCAGGATCTTCACCCTGAACCAGCTGCAACCTAAAAATCCCAAAGAACCCATTTTCACGGTCAAGATCAACATGTTTTTACATGCCATTTATCTGCTGGTTCAATTCTGGCCAAGGGCCCTTTTGTTGCACAACATACCCCTTTTTTCTCTCTCCATTTCCTGTCTGACTCTGTCCTGTCATCTGTCTAATAAAGAAAAAAAAATGGCAAAAAAAATCCCCAATAAAGAAATTAAAGATCTATGTTGGCATTATTGCTGCTAAACAAGAAAACAAGACAAATATAATAAAGACAATATTGGTCGACAAGTTGATTTTCATACTGTGCTGTCTGCCTAGAAGATAATTTAATGTGTTCATCTGTTAATCTTTGTCTCTATCACGCCAGCAAATCATCAGTCATGAACGGAAGGTGTGAAATTAGCTTATATTCAGCTTTTTCCTGTTCTAAAATGATGAAACGTGATAAGAAACATATATCTGATATATGATAAGCTTGTATAACAAGATGTCAACTTTTCTGCAGTTATACAAAGCTGTAATTCTACTTTGACCTGCCATATTTTTAAAGTTTATCCAGTAGACATTAAAGGGTTTCTCAGCTCATGAACAACATAATCCCACTCTACTGAAATGAATCCATCCCTTCCATTACAAAACTGAGATACAGACTTTTACAACAACAGTGATGTATCGCCTGAAAACCTGAGTCATTGTGGGAGTCCAACACAGTATTTGGCTCACAGTTTCTCATCGACAGTGAAGATCATCTGTGACTTATTACTCGACAGCCTTTGAAATGATGTGTATGATTTCCTCTCCTTGAATGCGTTTACATGGTTGTTTGGTGTGATTATGGAGGCTGATGTCTGTGTGTCTCTTATGTCAGCTTCAAGACCATCATCCAGTACATTGACAATCAGTTTGAGCGATACCTCCACGACGAGAGCGGCCTGAACCGAAGACACATAGTGGACAACAGGGTGCACTGCTGCTTCTACTTCATATCTCCATTTGGACACGGGTAAACAAACACACCCTCTGAAGTTGATGTTATCTCTACCCAGCTGTGGTTTAATCAGCTCTACTCCAGTACATTACAGATTACTTGAAAGAAGACTAAAAACTTTGTTTCCCCTTCTGAAACACACAGTAAAGTTATACTTATTATTTTGCCTGATTTTAGTGTCACCTCTCATTTTTCACTTCCCTCTGAAAACTGTCCCCTCCTCTTTGTCCGCTATCCTCTGTTTTCCACTGTGTCCTAATAGTTTTTGTCTTCTTTATAATTTTTTTATTTGGTAGTCTCAAGCCCCTAGATGTGGAGTTCATGAAGGCCATCCACAGCAAAGTCAACATAGTCCCAGTCATTGCCAAGGCTGACACACTGACATTGAGGGAGAGGGATCGCCTGAAGAGGAGGGTACGTTTGTTGTCTACATACACAAATAATTTTGATCTGTCCCCTAGATTTAATTCTTGGCACAGAAAACTGCAGGAATGTCCAAACACTTATTGTCAGGATGTTGGGGAAGTTGGGGAGTGTGTGTTATATGGTTGTTTATGTCCCATCTACAGTTATATGGTATAGCCATTATAAAGTGGATCACTGAATAATACACTAATAATAGCACAATCATTTATCCATTATCATTGGCAGCACAGTGTCAGACATCCGTGTGTTCATGTGAGGTAAGCACATGCGTACTTCCCTGTGTAATTACAGTAACTTCTGGTGTACAATTTATGTTCTTGATGATACTGCCAACCAGATTGTTTAAAAGTAAAAGAAGAGATGACATAAGAGAGGAAACATCAGGAGGGGCATATGTGGGAAAGAGTGTTGTATATATTATAGAGGCAGCAGGACATCTCAACCTATCCCAGGTACTTCCTGTTGGAAGTGACCCAAGTTTCTGCCTGCCTGCACGCTCCTCAGCTTCCTGCTGTCCAGAGGAGGGAAAGAAACATTAGTGCAATACAACACACGGCGTGTTCAGCTGATAACCTGTACTCTGCTCTCCTCACCTAACACCTAAACTTTTCAAACAAAAAATGCCAAACATTCTTTGGCTCCAGCTTCTCAGATGTGAGGATTGGCTCGAATTGTCTCTGTTTCCTAGCATCAGTGTTGTTGGTCAGACGTCACCATGGGCTCAGGGGAATTGTGTTGGCCATTTTTCACTCTCTTCTGACGTTTTATAGGCAAAACAGTTGACCTTCAAATTACCTATCTATTTACCATACAAGGACGACTGGGGTCCCTGGGCACCCCAAGAAGAAACTACTGTTTAAACAACCATCATAGCAAAGTGTTTACTTATATCTTATCATAAACATTATTATTTATGTAATTAATGTCATCTGAAAAAACAAACAGATTGTCTGTCTGTGCCCCCACCTCCCTGATAGTTTGTGATACTTTAATTTAGGATTCATGGCAAACATCTTATCTATATCTTCTGTTTTAACTGTGTAGGCACACCTGTTGCCCCTCAAAACAAAGGAATGGGGAGGATGAAAATTAATTGTGGGATGAATTTGGGACAAGGGATGAAAGAAAAACACTTGTTAGAATGAACCACGATGAAAATGAGTGTATGTTTTGTGTAGCACACAAACCTCCTTAACAGCATAAGGTATTAACTGGTATTACCAGTTAGCTGACGTTGGACTGTTTTTTAACGGTAACGTTACAGTTAACGCTCACTAACAAGTCAGCAGCTGACGTTAACATTTACAGCGAGCAAGCTGAGGATGATGTTGCATTACTGTGAGGAGTCTGTAACAGCTCAAGTCATTTTACTAACGTTAACCTACTTCCTCCTCGTCATCCTCTGTGGGTGATGAGGCTGCAGTGACATTTATCCATCGTTTTTTGTCCATGGCGACACGCTGCTTCTTTCCCCACGACGAGAGCATCTTGTCCAGCAGCTCCTCCAACTCTACTCACCAGCAGCAGGGTCTTGACACCCTAGGTTGTGTTTTGGGAAGGATCCAGAAGGATGGTGAAATGTGCCCTGCTCATAGGACACCAATACATTGGTCTTTTTAAAAAGCACTAACTAAAATAGAAAATGATGACATGAAGTCATAAAGAACAAATTGATTGACAAAGTTGTGAAAAATTGGAAAGCACCTGTGAGATAAGATAAAAAGTAGACCTTTAAGGTTTGCTGGGACCCCCATTCAGTAGGATGAGGGTTAATTAAGAAACTAATCATCAGACTCACTGAGGATAGAAAATAACTATTAGTTGCCGTCATAGTTCAGAAAAAAAGGCAGGTTGTTGTTGCAAATGTTTTTCATTAGTGTTTTTAATTGCAAATCAGTCTTTCTCCTCACTTGCCCACCCATGCCCAGACCTCCCGCCTGCCTCTCATTCAGGTCTCGGAGCCGGTGGTCTGGCAGGGTGTCGGGCTGACTGGAATCCAGCTCAGCTCTGGTCCCATCAGCAGCCAAGTCTGCTTTGTTTGAAGCTCCCGCAGTCAGACTGCTTGAAATTGCTGATGCAGCATCTCAGAGAGACAGGGTCACAGTTTCAGGACACATTTATTCTGAATTTCCTAAGATAACAACATTTCACATGTGCTTCATTACAGGAACTCAGTAACTCCACTTGTTCGGTATTTTCGCCAAAACGTAAGTTGCTCCGGCATCAAAGGTGAAATTCCTCCACTGCTTTGTCCTCAAAGGACCTACCAGTTGAACTGCGCTCTGCTGAGTTGTTTTGTGTTTTGACTTTCCTCAAACCTTCTGAATGTTCCTCTGGAACTTAAGATGAAAACAAGCCATGTTTCCTGCCACCACGACCCCCGCCCCAATCTACAGAAAACCCACAAGCATGATCCAGCTCGCGAAAACCCACAAGCGTGATCCAGCTCACAGCTCGCAGCACAGCTGTGTTGATTACAGTTCGAGAATAACTCTTCATTTTGTTCATGTTTTGCTTTTCATTCAAATCACCGATAGACATCATTTACTGTAGAAACATAGCCAATACCAGCGGAGCAGGAAGTGATAGAAGTGGGGCAGTGGAAGTACGGTGACATTATCGCTCTGATCTGACCTCTTTACTGCCAGACTGTCCACAACACTATCTGTCTGTTTGTTCACATGCTCCGCTAAGTGTTCCCTTAACAGACATTTCCCGCTGTAGCTGTACACTAAGGAGCTGCTGACTTCAACAACATGGACAAACTTGTGCACGTACAGTAGGCCCAAACATGCACACACACATGCTAACTACCTAAACCCATACGATTTGTAATTCACATAGTGAAGAAAACATGTTTATTTCTGAACTACATTCATTGTACTGGTAACGCACACAAACAAGTTTTGATTTAGTTTGTCTGTATCTGATGATGGTGACTTCCTGGAAAAGTCATTATTGTCAGGAAATACAGAAGGTTAATTGAGCTATCTGCCCCAAATTTAGAAATGGCACCATGTGTCCCTAAAGAGGGCATATTATCTCCTCTTTAGGCACATTTTGGGCCTACACAACTTTTATCTTTATCTCAGTTTGTAAAAATAATTATGCTGCAGTGGTGCTTTGTGCAGTCAACAGAACTGGCTGCATTTAATTAATATGAATACTCCTGACTACTTCACAGCAAGGTGATTAAGAGAGACATTTTTAATGCAGTTAAATTCCTGCTGGAGAAACCTGAATATTTTATCATGTATATCCTCAAACGGGTTTCTGAATGTTCATGTTTTACATAGAATACGTCACCTCTCATAGCTGTGCATCTTCGTCCCAAAGTGATTCAGTCGAAGCTATGAAGCACAAAACTGTATTGGTCTTCTTGTTACTAAGTGAAACCATTAAATAAGCTTTTATTTTTTTATAATTCTCTTTTTATTCATTTTCAGAGATACAACATGAACATAAACTACACAACGTTTAGCTTCATAGCATAATTGCCTAAGTCATATACCTTAAAATATGACTAAGGCAATTATGCTAGGAGGCTAACGATAAACAAAATTGAAATCACATGAACACAAAGACCTTTCAAGCATAAAAATGATAATAATAGTAATAATAAGAATAAAATAATACAAGAAAAATAAAATAATGGTAATAATAAGAATACTACTACTAATGATAATAACACCACATGGACATGAAGACCTTTCAAGCATGAAAATGATAATAGTAATAATAAAAATATAAAAACCAAAAAATAAAATGAAATGACAGTAATAATAAAATATAAATACTGAATAATGTAATAAAATTGAATAATAGTAATAATAAAAATAAATAAATATGGCTCAATATACAGTGTACATCATAGGCAATTAGGAAGTAATGATTATAATAGTATGTTTCGAATATTTATTTACAGAAAATCAAGGTTAAATAATTAGTTAGCAGGCTGTGTATAAAAGTTAAATACAGGTACGAATTCTCTGATTATTAAAAAATTGCATTGTCATATCACTAGATGGGGTTCTTTTGGCATTTTAATGTAAAATATTTAAACTATTGTGGGGCTTTTACAAAACATGTGGTGTGACATCTGATTATTCACTAATTTCAGACTATAGTACCGTAGCTATCAAAGTACGCTCTCCCAGATTTATGACAGTAGTCAGGTTTTTTGTGTGTTTGTAAATTTAGTCATTGTAAAAGGTAAGCGTCATGGTAATGCTCATTCATCTCTTTAAGTGTCTCTCAGGAGAACAAATGTATCTGGCTGGAGTATTTGTTGGTTGGATCAGATTAGTTGAAGTGGCTCTTAGGTGTACGTGCCTGAGTCCTTCCATACAGTCCAGTACAGTGTAGCGGGCCACCAGGCCTTCCTTTGAGGTCAGAGCACCAGCAGCCAAGAACCTGCCACAGGGCCGAGTGCTGGAGGATGATTGATAACCCCCAGCGTTTCTCCCACACTATTTATTAGTTTGTTTTTTTGCAGGGGACTTTCTCACCGTTCTGAGCCATTTGTCTCTCAGTAAATGGGACCCCCCCGCCCCCCGCCGCTCTCAAGGCTCGTCCAGTGCTTTCTCTTTTATAAGGGGAAACAGCTTGTACAGAACAATATAAGCTTCCTGCAATGTGTCAAGACTGTTCCATCGACAAGACACAACCTGCTGCCCTGCGCACCTCAAGCTCACGGACAAAGTTAACAAACCTCCCATCATTTAGCTTTCATCCCCTTAGCTCTGCTCGCCTCTCGTTCCGTCCTTCCTCTCCTGGCAGCGCCTCGCTCAGCTGACTCTTACTTTCTTCCTCTGCGTCTTTGTGTCCTTTTTGTTTTTCTTATTTTTTTTGCTCTAATGCCAATTTCCTTCACCGGGGTCGCTGTGGTCTCTAGCTCATAAGTTGCCCTGAGGAGGGTATATTGAGGGACTGATCCTCTCAGTCTGGGACCTTACAGTCATATCCTGTGCAGGGCTTTAGTCTCAAACTGCTTCACTGGTTGCTTTCTTGTTAGAGGACCATACACAGCTGGTTTAGACTGGAATCCTGATGGAGGCAAAAACACATAATTGCCTACTTTTGTATGAACTAGAGCTGCAACTAATGATTATTTTCATTGTCGATCAAACTGTCGATTATTTTCTTGATTAGTGAGTTAGTTGCTTAGTCTATAAAATGTCAGAACATGGTGAAAGTTGTTGTCCACAAGTCAAAGATATTCAGTTTATAGTCACATTTAAGAAGCTAGAATCAGACAATTTTTTTTCCTCTTAAAAGAATTACTCAAACCCATAAGCAAATTAGTTGGCGATTAAATTTAATAGTTGAGAACTAATCGATTAATTGATGCAGCTCTATTCTGAGGAGAAGAGTGCTTTTATGTCTGTTTTTTTTTTTTCATATTCTATAGCTAGAGTCAATTGACCGAACATAAATCAGCAGTCTCATTTATATCCTGTTTGGTCTCAAAATGCCCTTCTTCCACCTTCTCAATGATGAGGATTTTGATGAGGACGTTTGGGAAACACTGATTGACATTTTTCACCATTTTCTGACATTTTATAGACCAAACAACTAACCAAATTTATCAAGAAAATAATCAACAGATTAATCAACAATGAAAATAATTGTTAGCTGCAGCCCTAAATCTAGTATGTGGTATCTCTGTTTGTCTTTTGTGTGCAGACAAGCACTGAGAACGCAGTTTAGTGGTATGGGAATGTAATTTTGTAGGACACAGGGTTGCGACTAAAGGCTGTTTTCCTGAACCAGAGGTCAGCAGTGGCTAGAGAACCCGGCTCCTCCCTGTTCTCGCGCATGGCTGCAGACAATAGTTCAGCCCATCTTTCTCCCTCTGCTCTTCCCCCCTTCTGTGTCTTCCCTGATCTTCATCTGTTTTTCTTACTTCTCTCTTTACCTTCCCCATCCAATCTCTGCTCACTGTCTCCTCATGTAGAACCCTCCCTCCCTCCTCCTTCATGTTTGTCCTGTCAGCTGCAATATTTCACCCCCGGCCGAGGCACTGTCACAGTTTCCCTTTCATTGTCTGACTTGCTGTCTTCTCTCCCAGCCGCTTCACATACTCGCACTGTGTGAACCAGCTCTATGACCCCATTGGGACACATTATCAGTGCGGAACAACTCGTACCGGTCACTATTGTCACCAGGTTTTCTTAAATAGCAATAACAGAAGCAGTTTTAACACAGAGGGTGAACTTCAGCGGGCAGATCAGTTGAGCTAGAAAAGGAACTTACAATGCAGGTATAGGCAGCTGATCAATGATGTGTAATTAGTAGGGCTGTCAATCAGTTAAAATATTTAATCGGGATTAATCGCATGATTGTCCATAATTAATCATGATTAATTGCTAATTTTTTAATCCATTCAAAATGTACCTTAAAGGGAGATTTGTCAATTATTTAATACTCTTATCAACATGGGAGTGGACAAATATGCTGCTTTATGCAAATATATGTATATATTTATTATTTGAAATCAATAACAAATATTGTCCAGAAACCCTCACAGGTACTGCATTTAGCATAGGAAATATGCTGAAATCATAAAGTGGCCCAACAGGCAACAACAGCTGTCAGTGTGTCAGTGTGCTGACTTGACTATGACTTGATCCAAATTGCATGTGATTATCATAAAGTGGGCATGTCTGTGAAGGGGAGACTGGTGGGGACCCAGAAAACCCATTTACATTCACATATCTGGAGGTCAGAGGTCAATGGATCCCTTTGAAAATGGCCATGACCGTTTTTCCTCACCAAAATGTAGCATACGTTTGGAGTGTTATTTAACCTTTTTCGTGACAAGCTGGTATAGCATGATTGATACCAATAGATTCATTAGGTTTTCTAGTTTCATGTGATGCGAGTATCTTCACTTTAGCTTGAAAACTGAGCCCACTACAACCTAAAAATAGCAAATTGTGTTAATGCGTTAAAGAAATTAGTGGCATTAAAACAAATTTGCATTGACATCGCCACAACTTATGGTGCCTTAAGATTATTATTTAGGCCTTTTTGAGCCTTAGGCTGCTGCAGTAAGCCTTGGTGCATGAGGCGCCCGCTTTACCAGATGAGTTATATTCTTTCTTTGTGCATGTCGAGGCAGGCGCCCCATGAGTAAAGGTGGAGTGGTGATTACCTCACTGCTCCTATATGTGTGTGAGAGTAAGTATATGAGTCCCAGGTCAGCTTAGGCCCGGTCCTTTTCCTGCCAGTGTTTCAAACACGCGGATATATTTATTTTTCTGCCCTCCAGCGGTCATTGTGCCGGGGCATGCTCCACGTCTCTGCAGATTTTAAAACAATAAATACGTGCTTTTTCCTCATTGAGCAAGCAGCTCTGTTACACACTCTCATGTGTTCTCAAGTCAAGAAAGTACAAGCTGGCTACAGTGTGAAAACAGCAGGTTTCCTTGTTAGAGGGCCGGTCTGCAAAGATGGCTTCCGGACATTGCCGTGCTGCTAATGAGTCACTTTTTGCTGTTGAGTTTGCCGTTGAGACCCTTTTGATTACCAGACCAAGTCACAGAAGCCTGATGTGTGGTTGAAATGCTAAACTCACACCGTCCCCTTGTAAATCTCACGTAGATACCAGATTACATGAATAGCTGGATTGTTCCTCCCCACGCTCTTTGATCAGAGGGAAAGGTGGGTGGTCTTAACTGTACTAATACTTAGCCCAGACAATAGGAGTGTGGGTGTGTGTGGGCGCGTGCATGCAAGTGTGTTGATCACCATAACTCATATGATGCCTTCACGTTGCCATGGTTGTGGCGACTTCCTCTGTACTTTCCATCAGCACCTCCTGGTAGAAATCCAGCTGTTCATGCCTGGTTTTCTCCCGTCTGGACGTCCACTCGGTCTCAGACTCTGACTGAATATATCTGGAATGTGTTTCTGTGCATGCATGCAAGTGTCTTTAATCCACTGAACAGAAAGGTATTGTTTTTGGGTACTTTTAAAAGGGGATGGTATTAGAACATTCAGAGGGATTTGCTCGGTAGACGGTCAGATTATCATCCTCCGTCTGTGGTGATCCACTGTCCTTTTCCTGCTCTTGACGCCAGATTATACCAGTCCACAAAGTGAGGCAACAGTCAGCTGTGTGTATGTGAAAGTGTGTATTTGTGTAGGAGGCTGGTATGAGGTCTAAATCCCTCCGACCCCCTTAGATCAGGTATTGTCGGGGCTCCCTCACCCCCTCAGACTCCCTGCGGCCAGGAGAGAGCCGGTTAGTTGAAAGGCGTTTCCTGGCAAGAGAGAAGCACTTGTTCTCATGTGTCTTAAGGTTAGCAAATTAAGTTTGGAAACTAAAGAATAGTAGCAGGAATCAACTTTTTCATTTCATGCTGCCAGATCTCTGTTTGTCTTGTAATCTTTTAATTGAGGTATGCAATATGTATTGTTTGTTTTAAAAGCCACATTGATGCCTCTTGTGAGAGATTTGGCTAGCATAGTTTTGTTGGCAGAAGATGTTTGAGCAACCTCTTGAAACTTTAAAGACTTTCTACCACAGGAGTTGGATCTACAACCAGAGATGCTGATACTCGTCACTGTATTTTTTTTTTTAATCTATGAAAAAGTGTGTTTGCACCTGTATTTTATGTGGGAAGTGGCCATATTTCTGCTTGTCCAGAACTCATATTTTACGTAGTTTATTGGCTGGACAGGCAGGGGGCCTCTTCATGGAGTCCGCCATGTTTCTACAGTCGCCCAGAACAGACAAACTAAACACCGGCTCTGGAGAGACAATCACATTTTCACATCGGCCACTGTGGTTGTCCTTCACATTTGGCACATGCAAGTAGTTTCACTTGGTTGCAGTCTGCAACGTCACCACTAGATGCAGCCAAATCCTACACACTGCACCTTTAATTGTTAACAGCAAATATGAAACGCTGTTATTTAGCATATGGATTTCTTTATATTTTTACATACAGTTAAAGAAACTATTTATGTGTAAATTGAATAATTTCTACTTGCTTTTACACTGCACCAAAATAATATCAAAACAAAACATGAAGTAATCGTGGTTTCCCCTTAGTGCTGCCCCCACATAGTCAACTATTCCTAGGTGTGGTTGTAGTCAACTAAGATTTCTTGAGTCAATTAGTCGTTTTTTTATGTTTTCATGCTGAGTGACTTATTTCCATGAGACTTACGAAGACATCTCTGGTAAACACAACATTTAAAGTAGTGTTTTGTGTGATTCTTTGTGGAGAAACTCTGAGCTGTCGATTAAATCAACTAATCGATTAGTAGACATAATCGTACTATTGTTAGTCAGCTAAGATTTGCTTAGGTCAAGGATAGGCTACTAATTCTCCTAGAATATTCGTTTAGCCACTCTGACGCACCTAACGTTAGCAGATGATGGCCTAAACAATAGTCGCACTTACTATATTAATGGTGTTTGTTGTGTGAAATAGAGCCTCTGCTGTTTTCACGTGGAGATTTATCTTTTATTTCATAAAGGAGTATTTGTTTATTTATGATGCTAGCCGAGGGGCTCTTTGTTTCAGGTGAGGTGGCTGACCTCCACTGTAAAACACTGTGGAAATCCTGGTAATGCATTAACTGGAGATGTGGGTGTCTACATTTTATTCACCAAACATGATTATAGGGATTATTATTAGGAATTATTTTGACTGATATTGCAATTGTGATGATTTTTTTCCGGGATCTATATGAACAAAGATGTTTTCTTACGTCTGTAGACTATGATGTGTAGTCCAGGATGACTCTACACTACCACAGTATTCAATTTTTTTTTATTTTGACACACATTTTGCCTTGGGCCATATTGCAGCTCTACATGATCGTATACACCATTTAGGAAATGTGAAGCAATTAGGTAAAAATGTAAACAAGAAAATTGGCATAACACCATATATAGCATAAATGTGTCACTGCAACGATGTCAAAATAAAACCTGCTTCTCCAAATAATACTTTGGGTATAGAGCTGCGCAATTGTTTGAAATTTAATCAAAATCGTATTATGACCTACTGTATGAAATGCATGTCAAAATACTATTTTAAATTAAATATTGTGGTGCTGCAGAGATGTCCTGGCCTGCACATCATATTCTTAATAAAACATCATTGTTTGGTACAGAGCCCTGCAAAAATCACACCATAATCATTTTAATGTTTTTCAGTGAAAATGAGAATAATGATGTAAAAATGATCATTTCTTCTAATATGAAATCATATCGTCAAAAAAAAAAAAAATCAGCCAAAATAATCACAATATTTTTTTTAATTGTTAAATCAGTGCAGCCCTATTTGGGCAGTTTAACTCACATTAACTGTAACCTTTTATTCTTGAATACTGCATGTTGCATATGGTGGTTGTATATCACTTTAGCTTTCCTCTGAAGTGCAGAGATTTCTGTGTAAATTAGATTTAGTAGGTGCAAAGTAAGCAGTTGTTTTATTCACCGATATGTAGATACAGTTAGACCTACAGGTGTCCCATAAGGGATCGAGAGCACTCAGCAGAACGGATTTAAAGCTCACCATGGCCAGGATTTTCCTTTAATAAACTGTGCAGTCTTGGAAAAAGAGGGCCCCTGTCCCTCCAGGTGTTTTCTCAGTATGAAACAGGGTTTAAAAGCGACTGAAAGCTGATCAGCTCTACTACTTCTAATGGCAGTGATGCACCGTTTCCTTCCCATGGCCACTCTGCAGTAGCTGGCAGGCAGCTGTGAGGTTACATAAACGTTACGTAAAAGTGCTGCTGGTTCTGGTCCCTCTGAATTCCTGATCTTGCTCTTCTCAGTCAGGGTTGATTAGTGTCAAGATGCAGTTTGATTGTGTTGTTTTGTGGGTTTTTTTCTCTCTCTTTCTGAATTGTGATTTCCTAAGAATTCTCTGGTACATGTTTCTACTTCCAAGTATTGTTCCCTGGAAGAGTTTTAGTTTCAATGGATACAAACGTCATATCAGGCCAGAGGAGGCTCGGCTCTGTCCTCAACAATCACACTACAGCTGTGTTATTGTCAGTTAGTGCTTGTGCATGTGGTTATCCGTCGAAAGTCAATGGTCGCCACAATAATCCCCACTTTTGTCTCTTTGCTCTTTGTCTTCGGCACCTATTTGTTTTCTGTTTGTCCAGGATCCATTTGTCATTGCTCAGCAGGTGTTTGAGTCATTCATATTTTCGTGGGGTTTTGCTCGTAAGAATGAGCAAATCACAAAAATATTATTCCCTCGTCAGGTTGGTGTGATAAAACGGTTGATCCCTGTAATGATGGGTTTGCACCATGTTTCATTGTGTTTGGAGGATTTGGTTAAACCTGCTGTGCAAAACTGCAGAAAAACTGCCCAGCAATGTCTCCCACGACTTCACGCCGTGTAATTATATCTATGTATAGACCTGCGGGTGTGCTATATTTGGGCTAACCATTACAGCATGTTTAATACTGCTATTCCTAGAGCTGAACAAGCTGACTGTACGCTGGAAAGACATGCTTCATCTGCATTTCTAACCCATTTTCTAGCTGGACAACTTCGGCCTCCACCCTCTCACTTATCATAAATGCCCGACATGACGAAATATTTCCACAAACAATGCTTCATATTTTGGCGATAAGTATTTGCCTTCCTTTTCTAATTAATATTGAAGCAGAGTCTTGCGTGGCATTGTTTGTCCGCTGCCCTGACAGCATTGAGTGGACCTGCACGGCCAACCATAACAGCACAGGGATGGGGGCGGGGGTGTATTATACCCGGACGGGATGGTCATAAAATCAAAATGGCTCCCACTGCCAGCATCTCTGTGCCAATGAAAACACACAACTTTACACTGGTGTACCATTAGGGATTAAGGCCTACACTGTGTACAGTAAATCAACAGGAGACTAGAGGGATTTGGAGCAGGCAGTGATTTTGACATCTGACGCTCCCTGAGAGGTCCTGATTATAGGTGTCAGGCTGCACTAAGCACATGTTACGGAACAGGATAATTCAGGTAAACAGCCATTTTGCAGCTTTTGATTTACTGAGGTCTGGAAACAGATGATGGCAGACAACAAACTTGTGTTTGTGTGATGACCAGATATTGTTTCTGGATATTTAGTGGTTGTTTGCATTCATAAAATATGTTATGCTGTTTACTGGTTGATTTGTAGTCTTTCAGTTCGATTTTTCCTGTTTTATCACATTTTTTAGTGTAGCTCTCCTTATCTACTCATCTGACTGGATTTGTTGTTTGTTTCATTTTTTCCTGCCATTGTGTCACGCGTGTTTATTTTTCCTTTGAGTGCAGAGTTTCCCAAAATCCTTTATGCTCTGAGTGGTGTTTATTCAGCCTCTGTGTTCGACGGATCTGTAAGTCATGTGTTTGAGTGAATGAAGGAAAAAGAAGCTCTGGTCCTGAGTCACGCTCTCCTCTGATTCCCGCAAAGGCTGTTTGTTTTTAGATCTGCCCCACAACAATACCCGAGCCTCCCCGTACACACACTATCTCACACACGCTGCTCGCAGAGCTCACTGAGAAAACAAGCGGCAGCCATAACAAGGGCTCAAACAGGAGCTGCGCTCTGTAGGAAAACCTGCGCTCACTTCCCAGGCTCCTGGCTGACTGACCACTGTCCTATATACACCACCGTACATGAAAGTCCCCAAAAAAAGTCAGGAAAACAACACTTGACATATTTTGGCTCCATTACATAAGACTACATTGTGGATTTAAAAATTCTGCTCTCGGGAAAACAAAAGCAAAATGCAGCTTTGATGTTTAGAATAATAAATACTGACATCTGTCCCAGAGGTAGCGGAGAAGAAAGACCCTTTGTTTTAACTTGTTTCTTCACCGGTCAGTCTGTGAATAAAGGAGGGTGAGAACTTTGTTTCTGACTCTGAAACACACACAGACCGTTATTATTTTTCACCTGTCTACCCTTTCTGTCTCACCCCTCTTTTCCTCCATGGGGGGCTTTAATTAAATGTGTTGCTGCAACAACTGGTACTCACTCACACCCTCCTATTAGTCTATAGAGCTCTCTTACTTTCTGTTGGGTCGCAGCAGCAGCTGGTATTTTGTCCATATGACTCACAGTTTACAGTGAATACACACATTTTATATATATTTAGATGAATTACAAAAGCCTGAGTCATCCTGGAACTGGTTGTGGCTTGTAGCTGAGTTGTATTTAAGATACTGTAAGAGTAGATAAACTAAAAGTACAGTACAAAGAACAGATGCATAGCGTGGATAAGTATAGTAACTATAAATTATCAGCATCTGTTAGACACAAATTGAAGCATGAAAACAAAATTTAAAGGTGCAAAAACATTTTTATTAAGATATTTTGAAGGTCGGGACAGTGAGGATGTTTTAGTGTTTTTAAATGTAATGGCATTCTAGTAGGGCTTCAACTAAAGATTATTTTCAGTCAATTAATCCGTTATTTTCTCGATTATTCTATCACTTGTTTGGTCTATAAAATGTCAGAAAATGGTGAAAAATGGTGTTTCCCAAAGCCCAAGATGACGTCCTAGGAAATATTCAGTTAAACGCTCCGACACACTAACATGGTTGGTCATCAGACAGTTTGGGGCTGTTCTTGAGTGTCTCTCAGCCTAGTTTTTGTGGTGTGTCTCCGACCATCGGCTCTAGTCTGTCCGTGTTGGAGGCTTTTTGGCTGATTCAGCATGTCGAATCAGCGGCGGAGCTCGTCAACGACAAAAATCACTCTGATTGGCTGTTCAGCTTAAATGAATCAGTGCATGCGAAGAGTATTTCAGTACGCTGATATTTTCACGACGTCCATCAGGAATGAAGCTAAGCAGTGAGTGAGAGTGGTTTTAAAATGTTTGGCAGATGCTGCTTTGTTTCATGTCAGCATCATTACTATGGCTTGTATGTCAGCAGCCCTCGGTCTTCCTGTTTCTCTTTTTGAATGATGAGTATAGATTACCGCGACATGCTTGGAAATATGCCATCTCACGCAGGTGCAGAACGTACGTAGAAGTCGGCCGCCGTCTGTAGTCTTTGTGGTGTGTTCAAGTGCAACCTTTTGGCCAAGACTAAGGCGATGTGAGGTGACACAACAGGTTGGCTTTGTCACCTCTAGTTCTCGGCTTAGCGTGTCCCCAGCTTACAAAGCTGGAATCACAGATTATTTTTTTCTTTAAAAATCGGTCAAACTGATAAATCAATTATCAAAATAATTGGTTTAGTTTAATAGTTGACATCTAATTGATTAGACATTGCAGCTCTACTGTCTAGATCACTGTTTATGGACTCTTTGATGATAGAAAGTCGAGCTGACCCCCTGGTAGTGTCTGCAGTGACACCTCTGCAGGGTTCAACAGTGGAGCTTTCCTGGTGCAGTGGGAGACGTCAGGAGGTCAGGATGAGGTCACGACCCTGCCGGCTCACACTGTGTTTCTCTTGTTTCCACCTGTCAGATCCTGGACGAGATCGCAGAGCACGGGATCAGAATTTATCAGCTACCCGACGCCGACTCCGACGAGGACGAGGAGTTCAAGGAGCAGACCAGAGTCCTGAAGGTGAGAGGGGGACACACAGCTGATACAAAACTACGTCAGACACTTCCCTCTGCTGGTTTAGTGATAGATGCCATCCTCTCTGATACCTTCATTTTCCACATCCCTTCCTCTGGCTTTGTTTCTCTCTGGGGATCTTCCGACCTTTATCTTCCTCTCACAGGCGAGCATTCCCTTTGCTGTGATTGGCTCCAACCAGCTGATTGAGGTGAAGGGGAAGAAGATCCGTGGTCGTCTCTACCCCTGGGGAGTTGTTGAAGTGGAGAACCCCGAGCACAATGACTTCCTCAAACTACGCACCATGCTTGTGTGAGTCTCCCTGACAATAAAGCTGCTTTAGTAATAGGATTTTCAGAAGGAAAGTCTTTAAAAACCCTGACATCCCACATTAAGCTGGTTAAGAAAGAAAAAGTTGACAGTGAAGCTCTGCTGCCTCCCAGTGCATGAAGAAAGGACTACATGTGTGTTTATTGCAGGACCCATATGCAAGACCTGCAAGAGGTGACTCAGGATCTGCATTATGAGAACTTCCGCTCAGAGAGGCTGAAGAGAGCGGGCAGGTGAGACGCTGATTTATATCACTTCAGCAGCACATGAGCTGCTCTGTTTAATGCTAACTGATGTGCTTGGTTCCTCTGCAGGGCTGTGGATGAGGATGTGGTGGACAAAGACCAGATCCTGCTTCAGAAAGAGGCCGAGGTAAGATCACTTTGGGCTAAAATGTGTCTTAGTTGATTCAACTAGTGAATAAATAAAAGAGTGCAGGCTCTAAAAGTAGTTTAACCGATTTGAATTAGGGCTGCCAATGGATCAAATATTGATTGCAATTTAATCGCACATGTTTTATCTGTTCAAAATGTACCTTAAAGGGACATTTGTCACGCATTTAATACTTTTATCAACATGGGAGTGGAGAAATATGCTGCTTTATGCAAACATGTTTATATTTATTTATTATGTGCCCTGCGATGGACTGGCGACCTGTCCAGGGTGAACCCCTCCTTCGCCCAATGCTAGCTGGGATCGGCTCCAGCCCCCCGCGACCCCTAATGGGATAAGCGGTTGACGATGAATGAATGAATGTATATATTTATTCACAGGTACTGTGTAAAAATATGCTCAAATCATAGAAAACAACAGCTGTCAGTGTGCTGACTTACCTCTGACTTGCCCCAAACTGGATGTGATTCTCATAAAGTGGGCATGTCTGTAAAGGGGAGACTGGTGGGTACCCATAGAAACCATTTACATTCACGTATCTGAAGGTCAGAGGTCAAGGGACCCCTTTGAAAATGGATATGACAGTTTTTCTTTGCCGAAGTTTACTGTACGTTTGGAGCCTTATTTAGCTTCCTATGCGACAAGCTAGTATGACATGGTTGGTACCAATGGATTCATTAGGTTTTAGGAACATCTTCTCTCTAGCTTGAGTCCACTGCAGCCTGAACATCGTAAGTTGCTTTAATGTGTTAAAGAAATTGGTGGCGTCAAAACAAATTTGTGTTAATGCATTATGATCGCATTGATATTGCGTGAACTTTAACAGCCCTAGTTTGGATGTTTTAAGATTTATACTAATATAATACACACATACCATATATATAGTATGTTAAGAGTTGCTGGACGCTGTAATAATTGTTCTCCTTACTGGCTGTGATGTACTGCCTCCTTAATGCAAATCCACTGTAAGAAATAGGGGACAAAATCAACAGTTCCTCCATCGTTCTGTGCAGAAAAAGATAAACTGTAGCACATGTCCCTGCTTTTAAAGGTAGGGTTGGTAGTGTTCTTTAAAAACAGTGTCTACATCCCCACAGTAATTAAGAAATCAATGATCTGGCAAAAAGAGAAATGTGTGTGTGCAATTCACGTTGCTGACTACCATTATCATATTCATGCCAGTGATGCTGTCATTTTTTCCTTCCAGGGGCAGATTGTTTTTATTTTAGTACACTACTAAAATCATCTTGCTCAACATAACTAATGTATTACAATGAAACACACGTCCACGCTGGCTTTTGTTAAAGTTGAATGAACCACACAGAAGGACTGTAGATATCTGCCATCTAAATTAGTCCCAGGAGAAAAAAATGTTTTATGAGCAAACTCATAATTAGAGTGAGTTATGCAAGCAGGCGTGTGTTTTGGCGGACGACTGCGGGTGGGTGTATCACCTGAACATTTCATTGTGAAAACTTAATTTCAGTGTACATAGTGGCATGTGAGTATTATTTTTAAGACAGACAAAGACCAAGCGTGTCCTTAAGAAACGCGAGGATCTGATCCTCAAACCACTTTAACCCCCACCTGCTCTGAGTGCCGCCCATAACAAAGTGTAAGTGCATGCTCACTCTGACTGTCCTCTGACTTGTCATCCTACATTTAGCATTATAACATTAACTTTAGGGCCCTGGTTTTACTGGCTGTCAAAAAGAAAGTCTTATTTATTTTCACCTCACTATCTTCCATATGTATTGTTTACATTTTGGGCCGTGGAGCCTGCACGCCACCAGGCAATAACCCGTTTTCTGATTGCTCTTGATTGGCCTGTTTGTGTTGCGGCTGCAGTCCACCGTCGTTGGCAGGCGGGGTCCAATCACAGCTGTTTGTAAACAATGTGCCCAGGCAGGATATGCCATCACTTCCTGCCTGGATGTCCTGGCCCAGTTTTATGGTGGGAATGACCTCCGATATGTGAGGAGTTCAAAACACAAAGCTGGAGAGACAGCGGCCTGTTTGTGTACATGTTGTCAGGGTTTTGGGTGGGTGGAAAGACTACAGTAACTGATGCTACTGTACTAATGTAATATCATATCATATAAATGAAAAGGTAACGCTTGAGCTGACACATTCCTACTTTCCGAGGATTATAACTTCAGTTTAGGAACTGATGAATAACCTGAGAAGGGCTGTAGGATTTTGTGCTAACTACAGGGAAAAAAGGAGACAGAGTTCAGTTATTATATATTTCCAGTTATTGGTAATTAATTCAGATCAGTTGGTTGTGTCAGTGCACAGCAGGCCAGCTGCCAAATTTGTCTCCCTGTGAATATGTAAATTAAAGCAAACATACAATATAATAAATATTAAGAATAAAGTTTCCAATAAAATATAAACTTTCACTGAGGTTTAAATTGATCCCAATTTTTAACTAATAACTATCAGGAAATTACAGGAGCCATTTCTAATTAATTAATTATTGGTAATGAATTAACTAACTAACTATTGTTTCTTATTTTCCTACTTTATTTTATTTACTTTATTTTATTTTATTTTTTTATTTATTTAATAATCTAATTGGGGGGAATTGATGGCCGATGCTGTTTGTATTAATTAAAAATGAAAATCTCATAAACATTTTGTTTAGAAAAAAAAATAACAGGAGCCTTAAAATTCAGCTTAAAATGAAATCTATTAAATATTCATATTAAATCTTGATTTAATAGGAATAAACATGTTAAATCTTTTTTGAAGTTTAAAGTTCAATTTAAGACAGAGACTAACAGAGAAGTGCACACATGACTTTATATACTATATATCCAGATTAAATTCACACATTCCTGATAAAACCAGAGGAAAGAGAAAAGGCAACATACTGTAGTTTTGATAAGAAAAACCTCTCTGAAGATGAATCATTTGAAGTTTTATTCTCAGCCACAAGATGGCGACAGATGAGACAGAAAGCTGCAGGAGAGATGAGTGTTTGACTCATGATGGCGTTAAAAGCTTTACGTCCTCATTACCTGTATTAATACATCATTTACTCCTTTATAGGCCCGTAGGTACCTTCTTACTAACTTTTGTTCACATTTCCAACATTATTCATTTAATGTTTTGTATTTTATATTTTACATTTTATTTTTTATATTTTAGTTTATATACAGTAATGTAACAGATTATCTGGTTATAGTAAAGAAAATTGTTTCTCTACTGAAGTTTGTCTCTCTATAAATTGCATTTCCTTTCTTAGTTTGTTTAGTCATTGTGGTTTGTCTTTAGATGTTGTTGGACGACAAGTTATACAACTTTTAAGCACACAAGCATCTGGTTGGTTCAACCATGACGTGTAAATTTCGTTTTCACCCAACTGTTGAAGGTCTAAACGTAGCTGGTGAAGTATTTTCCCAGTAGGGACAACATCAACGTTAAACCAGGAATCCTGTCACAGTTTGTCTTTATTTAATCTAGAAAGTGAAACGACAATAACTTGTTGATCATAATTGGCCTGTTTCTCTCTCTGTAGATTGCACTTCTTTTTTTGAAAAGTTTTCTATTAAATGTACAGACTAAATATTCCTTTATGGGTTCAGAAAAATCTCCTTTTTATTAAGCTGAATTAACATTACAAAACATGAGATTATCTGAAAAATGCATCGTCTCAAAGGTGAAAATTAGGCTGTTTTTTTCCCGTGTTTGTAGTTTTCACAGGACAGCAACATTCTGCTAACGAGGCAGATCATAAAAGCTGAGTCACTGTTTAAAAAACAGACACATTTGCTGTTTTAATCTTTTGGTTTTATATTGCAACACCCGTTAGCATTAGCATAGCAGTACCATCACCTTGTCCTGGTTATGAAGTAAAACTGAAAGATTATAGCAGATAAACTTCTGTGTTGTTTGTTGGGGTAACTCTAAATACTCTGCTCAGCTGTTGTTTTACTTCATTTCCCTGCAGAGGACTCTTCGATGCAAATATCTACCCATGACTGGATGATTTGGAAATATAAAGTTTACTGAACTGTTTCTGAATTGTAATATTTCCTCTGATATTAGCAATGGACATAAAACAGGAAACATTTTAGTCTATAATTGTTGAAAGATGATGTGAGACATATCAATCAACTGAGGTACAAAATTGAAAACTGGTAGAAAATTATAATGATTGCTTTAAAAGAAAACCCTCCATCATGGTGTTTTTATTTGTCTTTTCTGTAGCTGAGACGCATGCAGCAGATGATCGCTCAGATGCAGGCACAGATGAAGATGAAATCAGACGAGTGAAAGAGTCGCAGCAGAAGGGAAACACAGTGATCCTAACCCTCCCATCACACAAACACATATATACAAGCACACACACACACACACACACACACACACACACACACACACACACAGGTCGTCCTCTGAATCCATCCATCCATCCCTCCCTGCCTGCTGCCACACTGCAGATCCACCAGGAGTCCAGGTATCCACAATCTTTAATCTGCACACCACCTCCTCCTCTTCTTCTTCATCCATCCAGCCGTTCAGGAGCGTCTTGAACATCTTGACTCCACTTACAATCTGCATATATATCTTTCTGATTATCCTGTTTTATGTGTACTAGTTTGCTGAGTTGGACTGGGCAGAATTTACAAAGCGGATGTTTATCTCAAGACATATCTGTTATTTGGTGTTTGATCTCAATTATGACTCCACAGAGCTGCCAGTGGCCATGGTACTAAGAGGTTTTGCCATCACGCTATCATGTTTACAAAAATATATATGTGAATTGTGTGTTTAGCAGATGGCACGATTTTCCATTTATTTAGCTGTCAGTTAAGACTGTTTTTAACATATTTTAACGTTAAATAAAAAAAAACAGTTAGCTCCTCATGTTTTCTATTAACTATTAAGTGATTTAGTAGCTCATGAACTCCACCTCTTCAATGCCTTCAGTGATGATAATGTAATAACTATAATTATTATGCAGCTTTTTTTTGAATACTTGATTCTGATTGGTCAATCATGGCGTTCTACGGTCTGTTATTTCTTTATAGCAGACCGTTGCTATGTATAACAGATCGTTGCTATGGGTGCTGTTCTGATATCGGACTCTGACAGACTATTTTTGTGTCAAATTATTGATTTCTCAAGCAAGTAGCGGTGAAATAAGCGGGATAATGTAAAGCTAGCAGGGTTTATTTCACTACTTTGACCGGCTTGCTGTACATTATCCCTCACATATTACCACAGTGAAATGTAAGTGTGGTTATGAATGAGGTAAACTGTCCATACAAAGAACTGGGAATCTTATTTGTCCTTAACTGTGTTAAACTAGAAACCTTATTTTGTAGCCAACACTACAAACTTGATTCTAGGCTTTTATTTGGCTTTTAAGCTGCAAAGCTCCTACTTTATATGCAAATAGTCAAACTAATGGCAACCCAACTTTAGGATCACGCTATGGTTGAATAAAAGTGCCATGCTAATATTTTTTGTATTTATCATCAGGAGCTGCATGATTTTTTAATGTCAGTGCCAAACTACAACTACAGACGGAAAACTGATCACACTATTCAGTTCAGTAATGTTTGCTTCAGTGATGTTGTTTAATGTGTAAAATGTTGTGTTTGCTCACTACATGTGCAGCCTTTCGTCATACTGTATTTAAGCTTTCCCATTTAAAAATCAAACAATATTTAACTGTTATATAAACACCCTCCTGCCTTCTGTTTAGCAGTGCCATCTGACTTTGCTGTCGTTGACGTGTTATTTTGTTTTTCTGTATTTTGTTTTAACTGATTTTACATTTGCTCTATGCACATCTGTCTGCTAAACTTATTAAGACACAGATAATTATTATGTCTTAACCATATGTCAGAAAATACTTGTTTTTAGGTGGAAACATTTTTTTTATTTCTCTCTGAAATAAAATTTTAGAGAAAAGAGAGTTGACACTGGGCTTACTTTTGAATGACTAACATTTTAGATGTTATTACTAACAGTGGAGATACAGATGCAGTCAACAACAGTCAACATTGTGTGTCTTGTACTTTTATTCCTGGCGTTTTTCACTTGACATTTAGAAAAGATGATGGAATAAGTATTTATCATGCAAGTGTTTAATGTATTATATTTGTAGGGCTGCAACTAGTGATTAGTTATGATTATTTTCTTGATTAATTGATTAGTTGTTTGGTCTATAAAATGTCAGAAAATGATGTAAAATGTTGATCAGTGTTTCCCAAGACGACGTCCTCAAATGTCTTGTTTTGTCCACAACTCAAAAATATTCAGTCTACTGTCACAGAGGAGGAAAGAAACCAGAAATATTCATTTAAATATTATTTTACAAATATTATTTTACTTTTTTTAAAACCAATGAATCGATTATCAAAATAGTTGGCGATTAATTTAATAGTTGACAACTAATTGATTAATCGTTGCAGCTCTGTGTATTTGTACAATGTGTTTCTACGAGAAGTATTGTTATTGCAGATGTTAAGATGTGTGTGATGTTTTGATTGAGTGAGACGAACACTTGACAAAGGGAATCTTGAAGCTGAGGTATATCACTTAATTTTTATATTAAGATGCAACTAACGATTATTTTCATTGTCGATTGATCTGTCGATTATTTTGCTGATTAATAGTTTGATCTATAAAATGGTGAAAAATATAGATCAGTGTTTCCTAAAGCCAAAGAAGACGTCCTCAAATGTTTTATCCACATCTCAAAGATTTCCAGTTTATATTCATATTCACATTTAAGAAGCTGCAATCAGAGAAGTTTTACTTTTATTTCATTTGAATTACTCAAAGCGAACTATCTGGTGATTAATTTAATAGTTGACAACTAATTGATTATGTGTTGCAGCTCTGTTAAGTTAGTGTGACCTTGTGTTTCAGCGATATAAACCTCTGGCAAAGGGAGACTTGAAGCTGGAGGAAGAGTTGCAGCTGTCGGTTTATCAGATGATTTGTATGAATGTTCACCAGTGATTGTAAAATATCTGATATGATCATTTTGGGGAAAGATTTTCAAGGAGTTACATCAACAAGTGAACACTTTGTCTAAAGCTAAGAGGTATTTCTGACTGGCTGTATGTGATTTATAGATTCAGATTGATGTGAGTGAGGCTGATGTGGACCCTATCCCCCTCGTGGCATCCTGTAGGACCCCCGTTTGTAGGAAACTCTGCAGTGTGACTGGCTGAATCTGTGAGGAGGAGGAGGAGGAGGAGGAGGGGCCTTCATCTGTCAGCTCAGCCCGCCCTCCTGCTGTCTGTCCGGGGCTTGGAGGCGAGGCGAGTGGCCGCTTTCTGTGAGCCGTCGCTTCGGTACAATCGAGGGAGGAGAGCGGTCAACATGACGGCCAACATCAGGTACAAGAGCCGCATCCCGGTGAAAACAGGTGAGCGTGTTTTCTGGATGTTATAGATATTTACAGCTGCTGTGTGTTTATTGGGAATCAATGCAGTGACGGCTTCATGTTTGTGTCTCCTGGGCGTCGCTCTGCATCCATGCACCTGCGCGTCCTCCTCATCCATCCGGTAACGGCCAACAGAGGAAAGCACGGAGGTAAGAAACAGCCTTATTTATCTGTTTATTTAAATGCAGTTGAGGATGCACTTTAAATACGGTGCGTTGTCAGAACACAGCCTCGCACTGGACGGCCTCGGCTGCGGCAGCATCAGCAATATTTACCTTTCAGATCGCACATTTTCCTCCCGATGTGCGCGTTTTCCTGTCCGTTTTATATATAAACGCATGACGCTGTGAGGGCGGCCGTGCCATCACAGGCTGAGCTGTGATCAGCAGACTGACAGGCGGTGGGGGGTTGGTTTCATTTTTAGACGCATATGTGGAGCAGGCAGCCAACATGGTACCCAAGAGGCAGCATCCATCCTCTCCATCCTCTCCAGTTTTATTAGCGATTATGTGTCATTAAGTCGACCGATGGACGGACCTAATTATCAGCGTTACTCGTGATTACAGTCGCTGCTGCTGGCTATCTCTATAGTCAACCCTTCCCGACCATTGTTCAGCTAAGACACAGCTGCCACATGAGCCTGCAGGGGAGGTCGCATCTCTGATGACCCTGGGCCTTCCTGGGCCTCCTCCTCCTCCTCCTCCTCCTCCTCCCCCCTCTTCCTCTTGGCATATAGTGTCTGATGACAGGAGAGCAGCATTTACACGTGCTGAGTGTGCTTGGATGATTCAGCAAACCGGGTTGTGAATAGATTTTAAATAGTGTCCAACATAATTCATGTGAAACACTAATAGTCACCCTTAACCCTCTGAGGTCTAAGGGCATTTTCTTGATTTTTACACATCATCTTAAATTCACCTTTGATGACATACATGATGTGTTTCACACCAAACTTTGCAGAGCACCCTCGGCTCGTCTCATTTGTCCTAGAGCTCTGTGTAAAGAGGTAATATGGCCCTAAAGCTGAAAAGTTGTAGTCATTTTTTTGAAATTCGGCAAATCTCCTCTGAAAACTCACCTTTGCTCATGTGGACCAGTTGTTTTGGTGCTTGAAATTGGTTTACTAAAGTCTTAGATTCACAAAAGTACTGTAATATATGAATAAATAGTAGATAAATGTATAATAATTGTGTAATAGAAGTGTTGTCTGTCACTGTACTTTAACCTTAGAGGGGATGGGATCAAACGGGACTGAATCATGATTACTATACTAAATGCATCAGTGCCATCCACACTATATTATACGGTATGGCTGTACTGTATAACCATTTATTCTACAGCTGCTGGTTTATGAGGATCACCGAGCTAAAACTAATACAACAGCCCTGCAATAAATTCTTGTGTCCAGGTTTTGCTTTTCTTCATTCAACTTTATGGTTATTTGGAAGCTGCAGTTGGAGCTGTTGAATTTTGTTGTGTTGTACTGAGAGGTGTAATTCATCTGCTCTTATTGATATAAATGCATAGACTAAACATTAGAAGTAAGGCTGTCACTATATCAGATTTTCGCCACATGATTAACTTGAACAAAAGAACTCATGGTAACAATATTAGGGCTGTTAATCAATTATAACATTTATTTGTGATTAATCGCAAGGGCAAAGGGACATTTCTCAAGTATTTAATATTGTTATCAACATGGGAGTGGGCAAATATGCTGCTTTATGTATAATGTATGTATATATTTATTATTGAAAATCAATTACCAACACAAAACAATGACAAATATTGTCCAGAAACCCTCACAGGTACTGCAGGTTCAACAGGCAACAACAGCTGTCAGTGTGTCAGTGTGCTGACTTGACTATGACTTGATCCAAACTGACTGTGATTATCATAAAGTGGGCATGTCTGTAAAGGGGAGACTGGTGGGGACCCAGAGAACCCATTTACATTCACATATCTGGAGGTCAGAGGTCAAGAGACCCCAATGGATTCCTCAGGTTTACTAGTTTCTTCACAGCTTTAAAAATGAGCCTGTTACAACCTGAAAATCATGAGTTTCGTTAATGCATTAAAGAAATTAGTGGCATTAAAACAGCTTTGCTCTAATGCGTTAACTTTGACAGCCCTAAAAGTTACCCATACTGTCCACCAGCAACACGATTCAAGTGAAGCACCAAAAGTCAACCTTAAAGATGAAAATACATCAGTACTGTAGTGTTGTAATAGCAAATACATCCATTCAACCATTTATTTAGACTCTTATTTCAGCAAATATCATATTGTTGTCTGATTAATCAATATTTTATCGTGCAACTCGTGATTTGCAACCCCCCTATTTAGTCTCCTCGTTGCCCTTTGTCCTCAGATATAAGCTGGTCAGGTTGCAGACAGATTTGTCCTCTCCCAGTTGGACCAAATCCAGTAGTTGAAATTATTGTAATCACGTGACATTACTACCACACACACACACACACACACACACACACACACACACACACACACACACACACACACACACACACAGGCTTGTTAGTGGATTGCAAGAAAACCTGGATTAGTGATTGTCGCAGTCATGTGCTTGCAGATGTGTCTTTTACAGTTTGTGCAGAAACAGCGAAAATAACCTAAAATTACGATCAGTATTCCTCCACTCTTAACGTGTTGTCATTCACTCATGCTCAGTATTTAGATTACTACAGTTTTGTGAGTTGTGAGTTTGCTTCTTGGCTGTTAGTCGCTCTTTACTCCCACATACTCTACTGCATCTGACCCTGTTGAGCACTTTGAGGAAAATACCTCATATTCTGGATCATCCAGGCTGCGGAGGAGGACTATAACAACGAATAGTGCTCAGTGAATGCTGAGATCATAGCTGCTGAAAGAATGATAACTGATAATCACTCCTAAATCAATATTTTCAGAGCATTCTCCTCCCTTCTCCTTTTCCTCTTTCCACGTCTCACTCCCTCACATCGCCATAAACGTTCCCATCACTTCCTTTCTGTGATATTATGTTGCCAGGCAACAGTCTTTTTTTAATCCGTTTTCATCACTTCTTCGAAGTGAGTGGATGACACCATCTGACCTACCCACAATCCCGTTGCTGTGATTACTCTGGGTGTGGGTGGGTGTTCACTGTACAGTTTTTTATTTTTCACCACAGATCAGAAACAAAACAGAAACAAATAAAAATCTGTTTTATTATCAACAGTTAGCTGAGATGTGTCACCTTGATGTAGTGAAGCACACAAGGAGCAAATGAAGCAGGAACCACATCCAGAATAATATGACCACCATTGTGAAAACATCCTGACCACATGTTAACATCTTGACCTCACTTTCAGATACTGCCAGCGCTGCTGCACTCATCTAAAGAGCAGACATCAGTTTGCTAAACAAGGTCCATTTAGTAGCTGTTCAACATCAGGTTTTAGTGTCTGAATTAAGACATAAATAACAACAGCTTCATTATACTGTTTACAAGAATATTACAATCAGAGAGAGAGAAGACTGATCGTAGAGCCACAAATACACTTAGTGTTTACCTAAAGGAACTGTGTGAAACATTTTGGGGGACTGATTGTCAGAAATGTAATTTAATATTCATAACTGTGTTTTCATTAGAGTATAATCACCTGAAACTAAGAATCATGTGTTTTTGGTAGTTGAGAAAGAGCCCTTCATATCTACATAGGGAGCGGGTCCTCCCAACAGAGTTCGCCATGTTGCTTCGTTTTTACCTGAAGGCCACCGTAGTCGCTGATTTGTGAAACTGTCATAATGTGAGTCGCAGAGTGCGAAGCTGTGATACCGTCTGCTGCCGTCTGACGTCCGCTGCTCCTAAAGTAGTGTTATCATGGATGGTTATTACTAAGGATGGCCGCTGAGCGAGGCGAACAGCATTACTATGGTTTTCTTAAGGCCCTGACACACCAAGACGACAGTCTGTCTTTGGACAGTTTGGGGCCGTCGGCGAGCATCTGAGTTATTGGGCCGATTCAGCATGTTGAATCTGCACCTATCAATGAGAGAAATCGACTGGGATCGTGTATAATGTTCACGTTGTGTAACAGTAGCACAAGGGGAAAAGAGACACCGTAAGCTAATAATCACACAAACAAAGACCTCTGGAGTGTTTAAAATAGAGAAAGCGCTTGTTTTATAGCTCATGAATTCAACTTTTCTTTCATATAAGGAAGAATGTGTTATTTTTATCTTTTACATGGCTATCTGTCCTGGAAGAGGGATCGATCTTCCGTCATTCCTCCTGCTTTTTCTCTCTGTTTGCTGGTGTTGAGTTTCTAAGAAGAAATTGAGTCGTATGTTCAGTACAGATTATACAAAACGTGTGATTAGTCCTATGTAAACAAAATTCACTTAAGATATAAGGTACCACTCTCCGATGAGGCACCGTATACGTTGTAATTATGGGCTTTGCTTATGCTTTATAGATCCATTATAGGTCATTGATAAGAAAAGTGATAGGGCTGCCAGGTTGTGGAAAGGTTCTGGCTGGTGTTTATCCTCCGACAGCAGGATGCTTTCTTTGTCTTTGTAGCTCTTTAGTTCATCAGGTAGATGCTCCAGTTGACCTCTGACCTTCTGGAGAAGTGTGCCGAGCATCTGGACCAAAATCCTTTTTATTAACGACATATCAGCACTCACAATTAAAGACATAATAATAACCCTTTAGTATTAAAGGTGCTCTATATGATATTCAGAGCATTATTATTCCAGCAAAAAAACATGCTATGTAAAGATATAGTGGATTTGACATAACCAGGTCACGCATATTTTGAGTGCATGTGAGCGTGCCCCGTCGGCCAGCTCACGGTCGCTGCTCTGACTGCACTCATACGGCGGTTGCAGCTGATAACGCCATCCCGACAGACGGAGGTGACTGTGGCTCAGAGGGTAGAGCAGGTCGTCAGAAGGTTGATGATTCAATCCCGACTGCTCCGGTCACATGTCGATGTGTCCTTTAACAAGACACTTGACCCCACATTATTCCCGAAGGCTGAGCCATCGGTGTGTGAATTAATTAGAAAGTGCTTTATCTAACTTTATCAATAACTTGACTGTTAATGACTCAGCAGACAAAGTTTCCAGTTACAATTTACAAACTCATTATGAAGTGTGCATTATTAGAACGGAAGTATCTCAGCATTATCACACCTGGTCGTCACTTCTGTCTGAGATGTCATGACTGTCACATTACATACGATGACTTCTCAGTCTGTAGCGGTGATCAGATGTTCTATCAGATGCCTCTGTGTTTGTGTCACCTCTCACTTCACTCTTCCTCCATTGCTCCACCCTTCCCTCGCTCTCGTTGCCACAGATGGGACCCTCACCAGCTCCCAGTGTGACCAGCTGCAGGGCGGGAATAGGCGTATCTTGGGGGTTGGGTGGGGTATTGAAACTGGGATTTTAGCCCCCTGTGGCTCTGGCTTTTCTGCAGAAAAGAGTTGTAAGAAGAGAAGGAGAGAGTGCCTGATTCAAGAAGTCTTGGGCTTATTTTTTGACTATTTAATGGATTGATTTCCATTTTTTGTCTTTTGTTTCTCCTTTAAAGGACCAGAGTATAACATTTCAGGGGATCTATTGGCAGATTTGTAATATAATATTAATTATAATAATAATAATAATAAGTGTTTTCTTTGGTGTATAATCTGAAAATAAGAGTCATGTTTTGTTTTTTTTTTTAGAATGAGCAGTTCATATCTACGCAGAGAACAGGTGCTATCCTCATGGAGCCAATCACCATGTAGTAGCCCAGAATGGACAAACCGCTGTGTTAACATCTGCTTTGGCCAGAGTCAATAACGTTACTTAACCCGTTAACTCCACTCATCCACCATGAAACAAGACACAGAGAAACCTTTCTTGGTCTTGAGGAGCTGCAGCTTTTATTTCCACAACTTCCACTTTTCTCAAAACTAAACTAAGCTGCCCCATTAGCTCACTTGTTCGCTCACACACATTCGCAGCCACTCTCTCTCTTGCTTCACCACTCACTACACCACATATACACTTTACACACTTGCTCTGCTCCAAATGACCTACGCTATTCAACCACTTCCAACAGCTGTCTCTAGAGATTGACGTTTTCACTTCGGCCACCGTAGTTCTATCTCCACTTCTATCCACTGTAGATGTCTATCGTTTGATATTCACATTTTCTCAAACTGAACCTGACATTTTGGGCTCTTCACTACAGTTTAAAGTAAAGTTTTGTAGGTTTGAACAATGTTTGACTGCCCAACATCCATTTATTATGACTGACAGGCTTCTGCATGCCTGATACAACACTGGAAATGCAGTACAGAACATACGTATGAAGCCATGTCGGATAAAGCAGCTTCTGTTATCTTTGTGTGAGTGTTTCTGCCTCTACAAGTTTTCTTTGGGGTGTTTTTCCTCTGTGACGTTCGTTGCCCTCGTTCTTGTTCAGGTGTTTGAGTTTCTGCCCTGCAGTGTGTTCACGTGCACATTCTTTTATTTTGTCATGCTGCAAACATGCATGTAATGATCCAGTAGAGTGTTTGTTTTGTCTTGTTCCTCAAGCAGCTTTTCCTCTCTGGGTTTTACATGTAACAGTGCTCCTCGTTCGTCGGCTCTGCATTTCAGGAAGCCTTCAGCGTTCAGAAAGTTGACCCAGATACAGAGATTCTCTGAAAAAATCTTCTCAAGTATTTTGTTGGCCTTGATATGTTTGAGACTTTGGAAAGAGGGATCAGGAGTCTTAGCAGTGATCTAATGAAACAAATGAAGAGAATTAAGATTATTTTATTACCGTAATTAACAGCAAAACTGTAATACTTTAATCAGTCACATAAAGTCCATTTTTGACATTTTTGCATTTAATTTCCTTAAAGCAAAGGGTTGAGCTTGACAGTTTGGAAACAGCAGTTGACAAAACAAAAGGTCAACCTACTCACTTGTTCTGGAGCTTTTGACCATATCACAGGGTCTTCAGCATTTGGATGTTGCTCAGTTGTCTTGGAATTACAGATGATCAACCCATGGTTAAGTTTAAAACTAAAACTGAAGCCAAAATAAGCGGTGAGAAATTGTTTTAGTAAACTAAAACTAAATAAAAACTGTGTCCTTTAAGAAAAACTAATACTAAACTTCAATCAAACTATATTGCCTGGGCAAAAAAGTAATAAAAATAAAGTTTTAGTTTTTAGCTGTAAATGAACTTCCAGGAGATGGTGCTATGTCGTAATTGCTTCCTTAAAGTAGTGTGAACATTAACGAAAAATAAACTAAAATGAAACTGAAAAGTCCAAAGTAAAATAAGATAAAAATTAATTTTATATAAATTTATTATAACATTGGTTCAAAGCAGCTCCAAGACAATGGATGAGAAATCTTTGCTCAAAATCATAATAGTGAGTAAATTATTATTTTGCCTACTATTTTTTTCCTATTGTCAACAAATCCTGTGAAAACTAAAACTAATAATGTGTTGGTTCATTTCCCAATACCTTCTGATCTCCCTACTTAATGTAAAGCCCACTGCAGCCCTCAGGGACTTTTGTGATGTGTTTTCCGTACTTAAGCCCAAGTACAATGTTTTTCCTAAACCTAACTAAATGGTTTTGTGTCGACATTACCATAGTTTTGTTTTGTGGAGTACAAAATAGCGGATAGGGATTCTTATTTTGAGAAATTTACACAGTTTATTAACCGTTAACCGACAAGATTACTGTCTCTAGTTCACCGTCCGAGAGCGTTAGCAGCCGCGGTGCTGTGTGCAGCCTCGTGGACATGCAGCCACTTTCCCAGTAAACGTCTCGGCGTCTGCCGGTGTCTTTGTGCTCACTGTAGCGTAACTTCAGCGAGTTTCCGACAGACCGTGTGTGGCGGCGGTGAGTGTGGGTTTGTTGGTGGTGTTATAGCTGTGAACGTAGCTGTAGCAGACAGTGTGTGTACAGTTTATCTGCCGGTGAATAAATGCTACGAGGCTACAAGCTACAACTCCTCAGCTGGAAGTCCAGAGCCAACTTCCTGTATCTGCGCCGGCTCTCTCTTAAGGTGGACCAGCTTTCCTCCTTAAAGTCACATCGTGTTCATCTGTGCTTTTCTCAGCTTTTTAAGTAATTATTAATATTTCTTTTTACCGTTTAACCAATCGCGTTAATCGGTTAAAATGCTTAATGTCAGTTATCTGTTAAACCGTTAATTATTAACATCCCTAATAGCGGATATATCTTTGTAATATTGTGCTGTTTATACTCCTTCCTGTGAGAACGGGTTAGACAGAACAGATAATAAATCTATAGTTTGATTTCCTAAACCAGCTGTTCACTGTAGTTTTTAACAAACGTTACTCAACCGGAATAAATAGTGCATTTATTGGGGACTATTTTCAGTGGATTGATACACATTTGTTGCAGTATGATGGCAGCAGTAGGATGGTGTATGCAGTATTGATTCAAAATATACTAGTGTGTGTATTCATAGTAATGAATGAATGTGTCACAGTGCAACAGCATGACTAATTTTGACAGCTAATATTTGTTTGTAGGATCTATTCATTCTAGTTCAGATCATTTTTATTTTATTCAACTTCCATCTTTCCTGAAAATGTTCTCTCCTGACAGCATTTAGCTGACTGAATCCTTCTGCTAAATGTTCAGGGATCTTACATGTTTGTCATACCATTCAAGGTTACCGCCACGCTCCCACAAGCATCCATTGTCATTGAGTAGGCGGATGCGAAAACTGGGTTACGAAGTGTCCTTCAGTGAAGCAATTTTATTGTCGCCTGAGCAATTACATGCTGTCAGATTAGCATGTTAAAGAGCCGGGTGCATGCAGGACTCCAAGGAGAGAAAACAGAGGAAAAGGGAGGAGGCCGGGGGGGCTCGGGGTCCATTCATGTTGTTTTTGTACCCCTCTCTCTCTCTGTCTCACCCACCCTCACCCCTCCTATCTCCCCTTATCTCACCCTCTTACCCTCTCTCGCCTCACTCGCTGGTGAGCTGACAAGAAATTTAGGCGAAGCAGTCGGGGTTAATGGTGTGAAAGTGTCAGCTGGACGGCCGGGAGATGCAGAGAAGTCATCAGTAAAGGTCACCACTCATCGCTGCTGCTTCACAGCCCATCTGGCTGCAACACATTGCACCATTTTAAGCCCGGTTATCAACACAATTTGACTGAGACGAGTGAATTTTAAGATGATCTGAGTCTGCAAGAAAGTACTCTCTTTACTGAAGTTGGGCATATTTTTCATATAGTTGTACTTTTTTTTTACCTCCAGCAATTCCTCTTTCTCTAAGAGTTTTGAGAAATTGTTATGCTGTCGTTCCTGTTGTGCTGTCCGTTGTTAAATGTGTGATGAGCCTTTTCATGGTCAGTTAAGATTTAAAAAGTCTTCTTCAGCTTAACTGTGCATCTGTGTTGTTGGGATGTCTCTCATCACTGAGCCTCTTGAAAGTGTTTGGCAGAAGGGAATGATGGGAACGCTGCTGGACCAGACTCATTTGGATCAGGGTTTATATTTGTGTATGTATACCCGCCACTGGAGTTGACTGCTGGGGCCTTTTGAGAGTCGTTTCCTTCAAGGCCACGACTTAGTGTGACTGAGAGGAAGAAGCTGAGAGCTGCCTGCTGGTTGAGTGGCTGATCTGTGGATCTCTGCCTCATACTGACTGACCGACGCACAGTCATGGTGCGTTTAATATTCATATTCTGACAGCAAAAATGTCTCTTTTTGTTCTTGTAAAGAGGAAAACGAAAGTTGTAGACCATATTTTGTCCTGATCCTATACAGTTTCCACTTCTCTTCAAACACGTTGGTGCAGCCTTGAGTTAGAGATTTATTTAAAAGTAAAACAAGTCGTACAGTATTAACAAATAGGGATGCTTATTTTGAAAAAATGTTCTTAACCAATAACCGATCCTCGTTAACTATTTATTAACCGTTAACTGACAAGATTTGTGTCTCGCATGCAGCGGTGCACCAACTACAGTATATGAGCACAACAGACCGCTGAATCAACAGTTCACCGTCAGGAGAGTTACTGTAGCAGCCACGGTGCTGCGTTCACTGTCTCCAGTTCACCGTCAGGAGAGTTACTGTAGCAGCCACGGTGCTGCGTTCACTGTCTCCAGTTCACCGTCAGGAGAGTTACTGTGGCAGCCACGGTGCTGCGTTCACTGTCTCCAGTTCACCAGTCTTTCTGTTTTTTTTTTTTTAGAGAGTTACTTGGCAGCCACGGTGCTGCGTTCACTGTCTCCAGTTCACCGTCAGGAGAGTTACTGTGGCAGCCACGGTGCTGCGTTCACTGTCTCCAGTTCACCATCAGGAGAGTTACTGTGACAGCCACGGTGCTGCATTCACTGTCAACAGTTCACTGTTAGGAGAGTTACTGTAGCAGCCACGGTGCTGCGTTCACTGTCTCCAGTTCACCGTCAGGAGAGTTACTGTGGCAGCCACGGTGCTGCGTTCACTGTCTCCAGTTCACCAAGTTAGTAGCAGCCGCGGTGCTGCATTCACTTTCAACAGTTCACCGTTAGGAGAGTTACTGTGGCAGCCGTGGTGTTGACTGTAGGTCGCGGACATGCAGCCATTTTCCCAGTAAAAGCCTCCACTGCAAATTTAATTTAATTTAGCAGCTTGTCAGCTGTGTGTCTGCCCGGCGTAATGATGTTCTGTCTCTGTCCTCTGCGTTTTTGTGTAACCGATAGCTTTAATCGGTTAAAGTGCTTAATGACGGTTATTGATTAAGTGGTTCATTATTAACATCCCTAGCTGCTGAGTAGCACCCACTTTCCGGTCCACACTGTTAGCTCTGTTTGCTCTGGTAAATCCCAGCTGTATATCCTTAGCACCTTTAAATTGTCAACAGAAAGCTGATCAGCTTAATTGTAATTTTAATTGCTTATTGAGCAAAAATGCCAAATTCTCTGGTTTGTGCTTCTAAACAGATTTTCAGCTTTTTCTGTTTTATATAATTAAAGTTGAAATATTTTGAGGGTTAATTTTACTGGCTAAACAACCAACATTTTACGCAGAAAAACTTAACAGACAATGTCTAAAAATATGCTCACTAAGAGAACAAACCACAAACTACAGAGTTATACGATCATATGAGAACCAAAGCCGACAAGAGAGTCTGGAGATGTTTGTTAAGTCCTTGCTTCCCGTCATTAGTCCTGACTCGGGTTTGTCCTTAACGTCCGTCTGCACCTGTCGTTCTCTCAACTACCTTCTCTGTCAGTGTTTGATCAGCTGGAAGACACCAGAGAGGCGACGCAGAGTCGCGACTTTGTCACTCCACAACAGCAACGACAAGTCTGTCTTTATCTTACAATATACAGTACGATTCAGATACCATCAGTACGTAGTTGTACAATAAGATCCAGATGTTCAGGCGGTTATAGCCTGAGGTGGATAACTTCTGCAGTTATTGATCTTTCATGAGTTTGGCTGTGTGTTTGACACGTCTTAAATCTGGTGGGAGAAGAAATTATCTGGTTTTATTTCTTTCTAAAGCCTTGTAGAAAATCATCCAAGTGTTTTTAGAAAATAAAGACCCCTCAGGTAATTTACCTTGACTGATTCATTTGTATCTACAGATTATAATCCACCTCTGTGATCCAGTAAATTTACTTTAAAGTCATGTGCATGTCTTAGATATCCAGTGTTAACCTGAGAGGTGACAGCAGCAACAGAAACACAACAGTGAGGGTGTGAATGACGATACAACTTGTTGGCTTCACTTAGTAATCAGAGATGTTTAATTGAACATTATGTCAAATTTGCAAGCAACAAAAGAGGTGTGACTGACAAAGATTATATTTAGTTGGTCTGTCTGGTCGTATGTGGGAGAAAGGGACAGCTGGCCACTGGAGGTGGGGGGTTTAGCCGGGGGTCTATTGTACGACCATTTCCAGACATCTGTTCTTTTCTTCTATTCAGATTGACCCTCCCTCCCCCTCCACACTCTTTCATGTCAAGGACCTAAACTCTTCATCTAGCATGTTTACATCAGCACCACCGGGGCTCACATCGTTTTGTTTTAATCAGAGTTGATCCCTCTGTCGCCCCCGGGTGGCGTGGAGTGGGACCGTCACATCCTGTACGTGGCATCACTACGGGGTGTGCCTATTTGGAGAAAGAAACGAGGAAAAAAATAGTCTTTTATTTCAAAGAGCATTTAAACTCTGCGGCCGACATCATGTATGAGGCGGACACACCCACACACACACACACACACACACACACACACACACACACACACTGCCGTCACATCTGGAAGCAATCAGCTGCAACCTCTGCCATGAAATGTACCTCGTTCACCTCTATACACACACACACACACACACACACACACACACACACACACTATTAAAGTAACCAGAGTTGACATGGTGGCTGATCTCCTTTACATCCTTTTCATTACCGTCTAGACCAGATCCCAAGCTAAATGGCTAAATATGGCATCATAGATATCGACTATAAGAACTGAATCTGCTATTGTGAATTATCATCAATATTAAAGGAATAGTTTGACATTTGGGGAAATATGTTTCTTTGTGTTCATACCGAGAGTTAGATGAAGATTAATCAATGTCACACGTCTGAACAGTCAATACAAAGCTACAGACAGAAGCTGGTTGGCTTAGCTCAGCATGAAGACAAGACAGTCTTTCTGACTGCTGTGGACCCGGTGGGCTACCTCCGAGTCTGGGAGGTGAAGCCAACGCTGAGCTGCCTTAAACCTGCATTCTCTCTCATATCCAGCAGGGGGCGACTCCTCTGGGCGTAAAAAGTCTGATTGTATAGAAGTCTATGGGAAAATGAGCCTCCTTCTCACTTGATTTATTGCTTCAGTAAACATTGTAAACACGAGTTTATGGTCTCAATCGCTAGTTTTAAGTCTTCTTCAATGCAGCATGATGTTCATTTAATAAATTATGGTCCCGTTTAGAGACAAATAGACCATAAAGCAGAGGATGTTTTAGGACGTAATAAACAACAGTAAAATGCTCCTCTTGAATCGATGCATCAGCATTAACAATCTAATCATGTAATAATATATCAGTCACAACAGCAATTAGTTTGCAAAATAAGTACTTTTACTTTGATGCTTTAAGTACGTGTTGTTGTAGATACTTCTGTAGTAGAATTTTTACCTATAATGGAGTATTTTTACTTTGTTTTATTGGTGCTTTTACTTAAGTAAAGTATGTGAGAACTTCTTCCACCACTTCATTATTTTAATGTGAACCTGAATAAAACTACACAGTAAAGATGGTGTGTCAGCGTCTGCTCAGCTCACTCACTCATTGATTGACAAGTTAATTCACTTGTTAATCAGATAAACTCACAGGTCTGTACTTGCAGTGTTTTTGTTTATCTGTTGTTTGCTCTGCAGTTTTTGTCACTGTCAAGTTCAAACAGGTTCCTTTCATTTTACATCTAAACTTTCCGTCTGTTCCTCGTCTTTCTGCCTCTCTTTGGTGGTCATTTCTCTCAGTTTATTTTTCAACTGTCGGAGCAGCTGGGGGAGGGAATACAGGCCGAATGAATGAGTTTCTTTTAGACGTTTGCGTCTTCCATCCCTCCCTTGTTTCCTCCCTCAAATTGCCACCTCTCTCTGACTCCCTCTCTCTGCTTCCCTCCCTCTCAGTGAGAATTCCTCCGTACCTGTCTGAACAGGGAGAGTCGGATTGCTGTAGGGCAGAGGAAGGGAAGAAATAAAGAGAAAAAGGGAATCAAGAGGAGGAAAGTAGGAGGAACAAAAAGACGCATATTTAAGGAGGACAAACGGGAAAGAGAAGCGTTAGAGACCAACACATTAGCGAGAGTTTATCAAGGTCTTGAGGCTTCAAATCTGCTTTTTCTCCTTGCTCCCTGCTGGGCTGTTTTTCAGTTTTTTTCTGAGACCCGTGGCTATTTTTGTCCGTCAGTGTTGGAGCGGTTTGGGATGGATGCCATCATGCTTCAAGAAAAACTGGTGGAACGGCTGCTGTGCCCACGAGTCAGAACAGCCAGGCAGAAGGTAAAAAAAAAAGTTGGCTTTCTGGAGACAAAGAGTGGAGAAATACCAGGAAAATTTCAAAATACAATGAAAAGTAAAGCCACAGACTTCAGGATTACTTTATGAATGCATTAACAACTAGCCCTAACACCTGTGGGCTCACTGCCAGCATCTTTTGAGGTTTTCTGTGGAGGTGTGTGGCAGATTTACTGCTGAGGTGATTTCAAGTGTTTTGCGCATTGATTTATCTAAAGCTTTTCCTCATTCTTTCTCTTCTGGCTTTCTGACAGAAGTGTCTGCCATGCACTCACTGCGCCACTTGTGTGTTTTTGTGAATGTGATCCTCACCCGAGGGGGCTGTCGGAAATGCCTGTGACAAGTTATGACAGCTTATAAGGACTCCGACTGTTTGTTTGGCTCGTGTGTTTGCAGAGTGGGAAAAAAAAAGAGCTTTTCAGGTCCGTTGAATGTGGCCTCTGTGTGTGTGTGAATGCTCTCGACGGGTCTCGAGTGTGTATTTATATCTACACATGTCAACACACACTGTCGGGTGTAGATGACGTCCTGCCAGATGCAGCAGAGTGAAGCTGCAGACTGAGAGCCACCGTGTGACACCGAGCGACTGGTATCTCGTGGCTCTTTGTGTGTTTCTGTGAGCGTTTTGAGTGGAAACTCTGAGACGCTGGTTTATTCTCAGCTGCTCGCTGAGGAATGCTGCTGTGCACGTGTTTTTCCATGCAGTTGTAGATTTTCTGCGTTATAGACGCCATCTGTCTGTTGTGGTTGTTTTTATTGCGTCAGACGCTGCCAGATACATTTTGTTTTCACATTATAAACCCTCTGAGCGCTCTTACAGTTATTTGGTGTCTGCTGCTATTTTTAACCTCTTAGCTTTTGATGTTTTATTGTAGAGCTGAATGAACTTTTCTTGATTATCAGTTAATTGTTTAAATAATATTTCAAGCCAACATGATAAATAATCTCGGTTCTGCTACTTTTGTTTGTTTGTTTCAGTTTGTTTCAAGTAAAAGTCCTGCATTTAAAATTTTACTCAAGTAAAAGTTAAGTTACCAAAACTTCTTCTGCAAAACTCATTTTGCAGAATTACCCATTTCAGAATAATGTATATTATACTATGTATTACACAACTTTACACAGTAAAGGGTCATCAACTATAATCTAGGGCTGTGAATGTAAATGGGTTCTCTGGGTCCCCACCAGTCTCCCCTTTACAGACATGCCCACTTTATGATAATCACATGCAGTTTGGATCAAGTCATAGTCAAGTCAGCACTCTGACACACTGACAGCTGTTGTTGTAGTTTACCATGTTACAATTTGAACACATTTTTATGCTAAATGCAGCACATGTGAAGGTTTTTGGACAATATTTGTCATAGTTATATGTTGTTAATTGATTTCCAGTAATAAATATATACATACATACTCTACATTTGCATAAAGCAATCATTTTTGCCCACTCCCATGTTGATAAGAGCATAAATACTTGACAAATGTCTCTTTAAGGTACATTTTGAACAGCAAAAAAACGCTGTTGATAATATTTTGTATTGTTGATCTAGACTAACTAAAGAAATCAAATAAAAGTAGTAGCAGGAAATAGAAATACTCAAGTGAAGTACAAGTACCTCAAAGTTATACTTAAACACAATACTTACATACAATAAATGTACATGTTACCTTCCTCCACTGTACTTTTGTGATGGCAAACTAAATATTTTTGGCTTTGGATTGATGGTTGAACAAAACAGGCAATTTGAAGATGTCACAGGCATTTGTCTCTTTTTTCTTAATTTCAATCCACTGAACAATCAGTTCAGGACAATATGGCTGCATTTAACAATTATTTTCTCTACTGATTAATCTGTAGATTATTTTTCTATTAATGGATTAAATTTTTTGCCTTAAAATGTCAGAAAATAGTGAAAAACAAATATTTTCTCTGTAACTAGAGATTTTTTTAGCATTTTTGATTGAAAAATTCCTGAAACAATTAATCGATTATCAAAACAGCTGCCACTCATTTTTCTGACGGTTCTTCAACTTAGCGACTAATTGTTTCTGTTCCATCATTGATCACTGATAATAAAACCGATTATTATTATTTGAAGAAGAAGAAGATCTACCTTTATTAGTCCCACATTGGGGAAATTCAATTTACACTCTGTTAAACTCGTACATGGTACATGCAGACCTGAAACACACACACATGCATTAATGGAGAGATGTCAGAGTGAGGGGGCTGCTCCAGACAAGCGCCCCGAGCAGTTGGGGGTTTGGTGCCTTGCTCAGGGGCACCTCGGCAGTGCCCAAGAGGTAAACTGGCACCTCTCCAGCTACCAGTTCACACTCAGTTTTTTGGTCCATGTCGGGACTTGAACCGGTGACCCTCCGGTTCCCAAGCCAACTCCCTACAGACTGAGCTACTGCCGCCCCCTGTATCTTGCATTTATCCTAAACACCATCTTCTTCTGTGTTTGTTTTCATTTTTCTGTCACAGGAGAAACAGTATGTGGGTTTTGCCACTCTGCCCAACCAGGTCCACAGGAAGTCTGTGAAGAAAGGCTTTGATTTCACGCTGATGGTTGCAGGTCAGTTTGTAGCTGAGGATGCAAACATGACCCAGAAACCTGACTCTACTTGTATACCTACAGCTAATGCACCTAATAAACTGGCATCTTGTTTTCTTGTACATTATATACATTATGACCTTCTGTGTGTCTGTGCAGGAGAGTCTGGTATGGGTAAATCCACTCTGGTCAACAGCCTGTTCCTCACAGACCTCTACAAAGACAGGAAGTTACTGAATGCTGAAGGTGAGGATATCTGCTGTTTATTATCACTCTGTATCATAACTGCTCTGATATTCATGTCAACCTTCCAGACCACCGTTCATTTTACATTTAACTATTTCACGCAGCTGCTGCACTCGATACGTCCTGTTTAGTTTGCACATTTTCTAACCGATTAACATTAACATTTATCTGCTGCTACACCAGGCTGCAACGTGTTCTCACCTCAACTCGTCACATACTGACGCTATGTCAGAGCCCTCAGTTTATTATTTACTCACTTTATTATTCTTTAATGTGGTTATTTAAACAAAAACAAAACCACTTACGTTTAGGAAAAAACAACATGGTGAGGCTTAAAATTACTGCTTTTACAGTGAAAATACAACTTTGTGAAAACGCGACACAAAAGAACAGCTGATTATAAAATGAAAATGATACTTGACCCACGGGACACGAACAGCAGTCTACTGGATGAAAACCCATCTTGCTCTCCTTCAACCCGCCGCCGTGTGTCTCTTTCGCTATTTAAACTACAACACCTCAGCACTTTCTCTCTATTTACTGCTGCAGATGGGTTTACATTGTAATTAATGGAAAGCCTGGTGCGTTTCATACTGACGCTACCTTGTGTGGTGGTATCTAATGCAGACGGCCTACGAATGAGGACAGGCTGGCTACACAGTCAAAGAGTAAGTCTGGTGATATTCTGTAGTTTTTTTTATCATCAGTAAATGCACACAATTTAACCGTTATCAGGCCATTAAATAGGTGTTATTAGTCGCTTTGAGCACCATATATGTGGGTCAATAGGGGCCTACTGCGCCTACTAAGTTATAAAAGCAACACGTTCTAAGATGTCAAACTGAATGAAACGTCACGTTTTGAACACAAACAAAAAGGCTTTTTTAGGTTTAGGCAACAAAACTACAACTCTTCAGGTCAAGGCAACAAAACTACAACTTCTTCAGGTCAAGGCAACAAAATTACAACTTTAGGTTTTAGTAATAAAACTACAACGTCTTTAGGTTTAGGCAATAAAACTACAACTTCTGTAGATTTAATAAAAACACTTGGTTAAGTTTAAGGAAGAATACAGTGTTTTGGGTTAAAATAACAGGAAACACAAACAGAAGTACACATTGCTGGTTTCACATGGGATACAAATCCCACTCTCCTCCTAAATTACTCCATCAGCACCGTTCACCTCTTCTGCTTCATCCCTGACCTGCTGTTTCAGCAGCTTCAGCTCATTTCCTCGCCGTCACTGTCTCCTCTGTGTTGATGCTTTGCAGAGCGCATCAACCAAACTGTGGAGATCATCAAACACACTGTAGACATCGAGGAGAAAGGAGTCAAGCTCAAGCTGACCATCGTCGACACTCCGGGGTTCGGAGACGCCGTCAACAACAACGAGTGGTGAGCTGGACGACCCGGATGACCCGCTGCTCTGATGCTGATGATTCAGCCGACTCGCTTGAATTCACACTGCTGCTAATGGAGGAGCTGCTAACGTAGTCTGTGGTGTGTGTGTGTGTGTGTGTGTGTGTGTGTGTGTGTGTGTGTGTGTGTGTGGTGCGGCGCGCGCGCGCGCGCGTGCGTGTGTGTGTGTGTGTGTTTTCTAGCTGGAAGCCGATCACAGACTATATTGATCAGCAGTTTGAGCAGTACTTCAGGGATGAGAGCGGGCTGAACAGAAAGAACATCCAGGACAACCGAGTCCACTGCTGCCTCTACTTCATCCCTCCATTTGGCCATGGGTAATAAAACACACACACACACACACACACACACACACACACACACACACACACACACACACACACACACACACACACACACAGAAAGCAATGTAGTCTGAAGTAAATGACCAGGTGAAATAACTAGAGCTGTCAACCAATTAAAATTTGTGATTAATCACAGATTAATTGCACATTAATTATCTGTTCAAAATGTACCTTCAGGGAAGATTTGTCAAGTATTTAATACTCTGCATATTGTGTTTGTGTGTGTGTAAATGTGAATGTTTGTATATTTTTATTACTGGAAATCAGTTAATTTCTCAGGTTTTCTAGTTTCACATGATGCCAGTATCTTCAGCCTACCTTTAAAACTGAGCCCACTACCACCTAAAAAAGTTGCATTAACATGTTATTATCCGTTAACTTTGACAGTCCTAGATACCGTATAATGCATCATCAACACCCTTTTTACTTTCAGATTTTCTGAAGGGAGTCATCAGTTCAAGCTGTTTTGATTTGGTGAACTTCAATGACTTTTCTACTCTGGATTTCTGTCCACAGGCTGCGTCCGGTGGATGTTGAGTTCATGAAGGCTCTGCACGAAAAGGTGAACATAATTCCACTCATCGCGAAGGCCGACTGCCTCACGCCCAACGAGATAAAAAAGCTCAAAGACAGAGTGAGTCCCAGAACTGCAGCTCCACCATGAATTCAGCGTGTTTTACTGTATGCAGGTTGTTCACCGTAAACATTAATCTGATTTTTCTGTAGATACGAGAGGAAATCGACAAGTTTGGGATCAAAGTGTATCAGTTCCCTGAATGTGACTCCGATGAGGATGAAGAGTTTAAACAACTTGACAAAGAGCTAAAGGTGAGTCCAGTTAATTAACTGGTGCACTGTAAGTATCAATCAATCAGTCAGTCAATCAATAAATCAATCAATCAAACTTTGTAGTACCTTTCATGCAGGTGAGTGCAGTTCAAAGTGCTTCACTGTTGACTGACAAGCTGAAAAAGACCAAACTGTGGACCATGAAAACAGACGAGACAAAAACTGTTAGAGACAAATACATTCAAGACAATAAAATGATAAACATGCAATGAAATAGTATTGAAAGCTATAATAACGGCAATAATAGCAAAACAGTGTCAAGTAATAACTAGATTAATAAAATAACAATAAAATAGAATAAAATTATACAAATTAAATACAGTAAAATAAGTGATTATTTAAATAAGAATAAAACAGAATAAAATTATACAAAGTAAATACAATAAAATAAGTGCTAAATAAAAACAATAAAATGGATAAACTTGTACAATATAAATACAATAAAATAAGTGTTTAATAAAATTACTGTTACTGTGGCCACAGGTTGAGGTTGTTTCCACAGGTCAGCTGGGAAAATCTGTGCAAGAAACATAAACAACAAAGTTTTAGTCGGTTAGTTTGTTTTATGTGTCTCAGCATTTACAGTTGCGCCTCTTTCAAGCTGCTCGATGGGCTTTTGTGGATGTGTTTAACTGTGTGAATGTGTAGCAGGGCCCAGCATGCTCAGTCAGCTTTCTGTGGATGGATCGGGGTTAAAAACACAACCCACCCTCATGTGTGTGTGCAGGAGTGCACCCCGTTCGCTGTGATCGGCAGTAACACGGTGGTGGAGGCTCGAGGGCAGAGAGTGAGGGGGAGGCTGTACCCCTGGGGAATCGTCGAAGGTATGTTCGGATATTTACCACCTCTGCAGCTATTTGAGCGTCATAACTTGGATTATATTAATTAATGTGACGCATTTCATTTCTCAGTGGAGAACCAGTCGCACTGTGACTTCGTGAAATTGAGGAACATGCTGATTCGTTCACACATGCACGACCTCAAAGACGTGACCTGCGACGTCCACTACGAAAACTACAGAGCGCAGTGCATACAGGAGATGACCAGGTACGTGAGAACGTCATAGAGAACGATGTTTAGTAAAACTACAGAGAGCAGTGCATACAGGAGATGACCAGGTACGTGAGAACGTCAGAGAGAACGATGTTTAGAGAGAGCAGGGCATACAGGAGATGACCAGGTACGTGAGAACGTCGAGAGAACGATGTTAGTAAAACTACAGAGAGCAGTGCATACAGGAGATGACCAGGTACGTGAGAACGTCAGAGAGAACGATGTTTAGTAAACATCTCAGATAACTGCTGATGTTTGCAGATTTCAGTATAGATATGCCTGGCTCACCTCTCCCCCTCTCTCCCTCTCCTCCTCCTCCCCCTTCTTCTTCTTCTTCTTCTTCTTCTTCTTCTTCTAATTCCTCTTCCTTCCACTTCCTATTCCCCTTCTTCTTCTACTTTCCCATCTTCTTCTTCCTCTCCCTCCTTCTCCTTTCTTCTTCTTCCTCCTCCTCGTCCCCTCTTTCTTCTTCGCCTTCCCCTTCTTCTTCTTCTTCTCCTCCTACTCCTTCCCCCTTCTTCTTCTTCTTCCCCCTTCTTGTTCTTCTCCCACTTCCTCTTCCTCCCTGCCCTTTCTTCTTTCTGCTCCTCCTCCTCCTCCTCCTCCTCTTCCTCCTCCTCCACAGTAAACTGGCTCAGGACAACCGTATGGAGAGTCCCATCCCCATCCTGCCTCTGTCCACTCCAGATGTGGAGACTGAGAAACTGATCAAAATGAAAGATGAGGAGGTATGAAGCAACTGTTGCTGTTTGACCAAACAGTGAATGTTTTGATTTGTGTTAGATGATGTTTTTATTTTTCGTGATTGTTCCGTACAGTAGATGAGTCTCAGGTCTTTGCTCGGACACAATGAACAACAAATGCTAAATGTGATGAGCATCAGCCTCTCGACGTAAAACGTCACTGAGGAGCCAAAGTTTACTTCCTAGTTCAGCAGTAACTAATGCTACGTGACTAAAATGCTGCTTCTTGAAGTAAGTTCTGTTGTTTTTCACTTGGATCCATTGATTTTAAATTACAACAGCTAATCAACAGTTCAGTGCTTCTTCAGTTAGCACCATTTTAAGAGAGTGGGTAACATATTTAATAGTGCAAATGTAAAGTAAAGCTTTTTCTTTGTATTCGTACTCTAATGATAACAATAATGACACGAGGCATCAAATAGCTGCAGTTGCCTTGCCATGTTAAATACATACAGTATACTAGGGTTAAGGAAGATAGAAAACAAATTCAGAATATAATATTAAAACATGACATTTACACAGGTACAAATTATTCAAAGGAGAAAATTAGGATTAATAAACATTAAAAACACTAATATGATATAATATATTTTATTTAAAAAACAATGAATGTCCATCTTACTTTTAAAGGAAGTCCTTGGTATCAGATGGCAGTCTGGAAAACATCTGACTGAGTTAAAAACCCTTTATTTAATCAGAGTCCCTCAGATGTTTTCCAGACTGCCATCTGATACCAAGGACTTCCTTTAAAAGTAAGTAGACAGTCATTGTTATTTTTTATATATTATATCAGTGTTTATAGATATATATATATATATATGTGCATATTTTTCTCCTTTGAGTGTTTGTACCTGTTTTAATGTTATATTTTGAGTTTGTTTTATTTTTCTTTCTATTTAACTTAGGAACTTTAAAGTTGCTATGATGGTTGACAGTGTTGCCGGAGCCGGGTTAGCGGGCGTATGTGAGCCATACTCACTCCTACCTTGATTATTTTTATTTGACTGCTCGCCTGTTTTTTACTTCAGGATTACCAACACCGAGTTCATAATGCAGTATCAGTCAGTCATTCATTCAGTCACACTTTATTTTGTATTTCACTTTTCATACAATAAAAATGTAGGAACTGAGGAAAGGCAGTTATAAATCTCATCAGTATTAACAGAAGAAACAGCAGAGGCATCAATATACATTGAGCAATGTTGTCTCAGACATTTGTCCACATGCAGCCATTAAATATGTATTATTTGAGACTGAAATCCGTCTTTTCATCAATAATGTTGTGAATAAAATCATGTATTTAGTGCCAGTATTAATGAATTATTGGTCAAACCCACAATATATTTGTCTAAAGAGTCTTAAAACCACAACAGTGATTATTTTCTTTAATCAGAATCAAATGTACTTTATTGATCCCGGGGGGAGTTAGAGCAATATAGTTGCTTTTATATAAGCATAAAGAAATGTAAGAAAATAGGAGTATGTAACATGTAAATTATGTACATAATAGTGCAAAAGTGCAATATACGATATAGCATACTGTATAACCAAAGTGCAAAAAAGTAAATAGAAAATGCTTATAAGTCAGCATCTGTATGATCTTAAATCTGTTTTAGGATTAAACACACAGGATTTATTTATTTCTGAGTTTAACTGAATGTTCCTCTCTGTCTGCAGCTGAAGAGGATGCAGGAGATGCTGAACAAGATGCAGCAGCAGATGCACGACAAAGACCAGTGATGGGCTGCAGCGCCACCTGCTGTTTCCCTCCTGAACCACAGTGACATGGATATCACATGTTGGTGGCGACTGGCTGTACATTTACCCTCAGTTTGGTGCTTTGTATAGTTTGTCTGCCTGGACGGTTGTTTGTCAGAGCGTTTATTTTTTTTTTTCTTTTTGTCTCTGAAACTCTCCGTTTACCCACTTTGAGCCCCACGCTGTGGTTTAACAGTCTTAACATAAAATAATATAAATGCGTAATTTAAATTACTACTCAGTGTATCTAATTTATAAATGCAATGCTAAACTTTTTGGATATTTTTGTCAGGGTACTATGTGTGTTACCAGATGTTTTGTAAAGAAATTTAGGTTGTTGGTGATGTTTAAGATTTTATGGATATTGTTTTTTATTATGTGTTTGGGTGTGTGAGTGTTGACATGACATTTCCTCCAGGTATCCGTCCATCAAACTCCCCTTTATCCACAGTGACTTTATCTTCTTTTTTTTTTTTTTACTTATGCTCTTGTTAATTTGCTCTCTGATCCTCATAAATACCTTCATGTGACATTTTTTTCACATATGGCAAGTCAAAATATCCTCTCCCAGCATTTTTTTTACATGCTGGCTGAGCTGAAAATGCACTTATTGCCAGTGGCTAACTGTGAATGGAGAGCCTTTGACATAATGAGAGGGTCGGTGCAGTGCAGGGTGCATGTGCAAGCATGCTGCCATTACTCATATCCGCTGAATGCTGTGGGCCTGTTTTTACTGCTTTATAGTCGATGCCCTGTGCTTGTATTGAAATGCATCTTGACCTGCAGTTTGCTTTGTTGCCACTACGGTGAAAAGTAGATCAATAATGAGGAGCGAATACTGTGTCTATGCTTCTGTGTTGAAGTCCTCTCATTGGATGTGAGTTGCTGCATTCTGCTAGTGAAGATGTGTGTGTGTTAAGGTTGGTTGAGTGTGTATGTGAGTGTGTGTGTGTGTATGTGTGTGTGTGCTGATGTTGAGGAGCAGTACATATTTTGCCTGAGGGCTGTGAGCTCGGCCTGTGCCCCATTTATAAAAGTGTGACAAATAAACTCTTGTTTCTCGTCAATATGCATCGTTTTTCTCCGAATGTTACAGAGTCCGTTGAGGTCCGGCGAGCGCAGCAGTGACATCCTCCGTCACGTCCGGCTGTCAGAGTCTGAGCTGCTGCAGGAAAACATTATCTCTGTTTTGTGTTTATCTCCTGCTGCCATTCTTCCTTTGTGCTGCACACAGCATCTTCTCCCTGCCAGTCAGAGCAGACACAAGCAGACATTACATTAGTATAAAATATCTGTAGCTTCTGGACAAGGACTTTGGCTCATAAATGTGGTGGAAGCAGTACTCAGATCTTATAATCAAGTAAAAGTAGTAGGGCTGTCAAAGTTAACACGATTACAACGTGTTAACATTCGTTTTAAAGCCAGTACTTTATTTAATGCATTAACACAAGTTGTGATTTTTTAGATTGTAGTGGGCAGAGTGAAGATCCTGGTATCATATGAAACTAGAAAACCGAAGGAATCCATCGGTACCAACCAGGTCACACTCAAGCAGGTTAAATAATGTTCCAAACACTAAAGTTTTGCGAGGAAACACTGTCCATCTTCAAAGGGGTCCCTTGACCTCTGACCTCCAGATGTGTGAATGTAAATGGTTCTCTGGGTCCCCACCAGTCTCCCCTTTACAGACATGCCCACTTTATGATAATCACAGTCAGTCTGGATCAAGTCATAGTCAAGTCAGCACACTGACACACTGACAGCTGTTGTTGCCTGTTGGGCTGCATTTTGCCATGTTATGACTTGAGCATATTTTTATGCTAAATGCAGAACCTGTGAGGGTTTCTGGACAATATCTGTCATTGTTTTATGTTGTTAATTGATTTCCAATAATAAATACATACATACATTTACATAAAGCAGCATATTTGTCCACTCCCATGTTGATGAAGGTATTGAATACTTGACAAATTTCTCTCTATGGTACATTTTGAACGGATAAAAAAATATGCACGTAATCATGATTAAATATTTATTCATTAAACAGTCCTAAAAATTAGCAATACTACAGTGTAGAAATACTCTGTTCCAAATAAAAGTCCTGCATTCAAATTTTAAGTAAAAGTGCAAACGTATTAGCATCAAAATACACCAAAAGTATATAAATAAAGTACCAAAAGTATAAATAGTCATTATGCAGAATGGCCCATAATAATATATATTATATTGTTGGATTATAATCATTGATGCATTAATAGGTTAAGTTATGTCGGTTTGGTTTAGGTTAAGGTTAGGGTAAGGGTTAGGTTAGGGTAAGTGTTAGTATTAGGTTAAGGTTAGGGTAAGGGTTAGGTTAGGGTAAGTGTTAGTATTAGGTTAAGGTTAGGTTAGGGTAAGTGTTAGGTTAAGGTTAGGGTAAGGGTTAAGATTAAGCAGGTAGTAGTTACAGTTAAGGTGAGGTTATGGCTTAGGTTAAGTTAAAGCTTACGATTAGGTTAAGGTTAAAGTAAGGGTTAGGATTAGTTAAGTTACAGTTACAGTTAAGGTAAGGGTAAGGGTAGAATAAGGTTAGGGTAAGGGTTAGGATTAGTTTAAGATTATGGTAAGGGTTAGAATTAGGTAAGTAGCAGTTACAGTTAAGGTTAGGGTAAGTCTTCAGGAAATGAATAAATGCCAATGTAATGTCAGTGTAAGTCATGGAAACATGACTGTGTGTTGTGTTGTGTTGTGTGTGTGTATGTTGTGTTGTGTTGTGTGTATGTTGTGTGTGTGCGTGTGTGTGTTGTGTTGTGTTGTGTATGTGTTCATAACTGTCAGCGTCTTTATCAGTGAGTACCAGCTGGTAGGAACACACACACACACACACACACACACACACTCACGCTCAGCCTCTCAGAGACTCAGTCGTCTCCTGAAGACCAGCCGCCCTGAAGGTAATCGACTCTCCTCAGACCTCATTAAGACGTTTTCGTCTTTTATTTTATTGGCATTACAACATTGTTTTATGTCCCGTCACTCAATTTCTTGCTCTCAAAATATCACAGAAAGCTGTCTAGTTGTTGTGTGAAGGAATTAAGTACTCGTTTCTGTTTTTCAGAAGCTTGTTTTTGTTTTTTCTTATTAAAAGTGGATCAAATAGACTCTGTATACAGTATCAAAGCTTTATGGTCTGCTGATCAAGTAATCTCACACGGGGCCTCAGACTGCATCGTCCTGACCTCACCTCAATGTTGAGATTTAAACATGACAACAAAGCGTGGACGCTCGTCACACATGAAGTTTATTTCACTGTCAGTGCTCTGGATTCACAAAACATGAAAGCTATATGCTGATTTGATTTATTATTGTGCCATGCATATATAATATGCCCAGAAAATAAAGACTTTATTTGGAAAATAAAGAAGAGACAGAGGCAGAAACCAGAGTAGCAGCACAAAGAAACCATCCTGACAAAAGTAGCTGTAAAATTAAACAGCCATTTCAACTTTTCATCATCCGAGCACCAAAACATTTCTGGATTTTGAACAGACTTTTCCTTTAAATAGAAGTTGTTAACTGATCATCGTTTGGACAAAACAAAAGGAAATGTGATTAATTTTCAACTTCTCCTGACATACTTCACACAGCCTGTTGTCCTCCTGGATGTTTTAAATCTTCTGACTTCAAGGACGTAATTTTGGTTTTAATATTTCTTTCAACCATTTTCTTCAAATCTAGCAAGTTTCTCATTGTTCATGCTGCATTATAAGTTATTACTATGAACACATAATGTCATGTTAATACTGTGTTTTGTATATTGCACATTAGTAAACTATATAATGTAAACGACTTTTACATTTCTCAGTAGTGCATTGCATGTAGTATCACATTTCATAGTATAAAATATGTATGACAGTCACCAGAAATGTATTAGTTCAAGACAGACAGACAGTGTCTGATCATATACAAAGTAGTTTCTGTAGTTATATATTTTAAATAAACAGAGTGACCAGAACTATTAAAAAACCTGCACACCCCAACAACACCCCAAAGTACAACCTCACCACAGAGTGTAACTTTCATAAAGATGGTAATTACTGCATGACTCTTAATTTCTATTTACTAATCATTTTAGACCCAAACAGCTCCTGAAAACTGTATCAAACAGGACAAGTGTCATGTATTTATCTTGAGTCATTATAGTCAGATTTATTATGTTTACCTTCACTTACATGCCATCAGTTTGGAATAGATGGTTTATATTTTTGCAGACTTTAATGTTGCCATTTAATGTGAGGTTAAACTTGCATATTCCCTCCAGTAACAGCTGAAATATCTCCCTTTTTTGGCCTTAAATCGATAATATACAGTAAAGAACTAGACATGAAATGTAGGAGAAGTTTCTTAGTGTTCTTACAATTTAATATGGTATCTGCCATAAACAAATATTTCTGCTATCAAGAGATGAAAAAAGAGCAGTGGCAGCTTTTGGTTTAATCTTTGTCTCGTGGAGTCAACACACAGTGCAATTAAACCAAGGTGACCACATTAAAAGCAGCAATAACAGTGAAAACATCATCTACTAGTAGATGTTCTGCATTCAAAATGTTACCCAAGTAAAAGTATAAAAGTATTAGAATTAAAATAAAAGTACTTAAAGTATCAAAAGTAAAAGTACTTATTATGCAAAATGGCCCATAATATATATTATTTGATTATAATTATTGATGCATTAACATGTTCATCACTTTAATGTTACAGCTGGTAAAGGTAGAGCTCATTTTTTATCATCTTACTGCAGGGTAGCTTGTGATTTCCTCCCCTGGGGATCAATGAAGTTTCATGTTACCTGATGAAAATACATTTATTTGTTTATAACATTTAGCATTATTAATTTGAGTCTGCAAAGTAACTAATGCTGTCAAACAAAAGTAGTGGTGTAAAAAGGGCAATGTTTGCCTCTGAATTGTTGCAGAAGTTTAAAGCAGCAGAAAATGGAAATACCTAAGTAAAGTATGAGTTCCTCAAAATTGTACTCAAGTACATCCATCCAATACCTGTAACTGCTTATCCTGTTCAGGGCTGAGAGGGGCTGGAGCTGATCCCAGCATTGTGTGAAGGCGGGGTACACCTGGACAGGTCGCCAGACTATCACAGAGCTGAGACATAAAAGAGACAGACAACCATTCACACCTACGGGCAATTTAGAGTCAACAGTTAACCTGCATGTCTTTGGGCTGTGGGAGGAAACCCACGCTAACACTGGGAGAACATGCAAACTCCACACAAAGGCCTCTAACTGGGTTTGAACCTGCGTAAATGTACTATCTACTGCTGCAGGTGACTAAAATGAATCTTCTCCTCCCTTCAGTGATTGTTAACCATGAAGGGGCTTCTGCTCCTGAGTCTGCTCCCGTTGTTTGGAGGTCAAAGGTCATCAGCATGCCCTCACCTTTGCTCCTGTGATGGCAGTGAGGTGGATTGCAGCAGCAGGTCTCTCACTTCCTCCTCGCTGCCCACCAGTTTCCCTCCTGGGACCACCTCCCTCCATCTCCACAACAACCAGCTGACCACCCTCCCTAACGGCCTCCTGGATGATCTGACCTCCCTCCGCACGCTCTCCCTCCACGGAAACCCCTGGGAGTGTGACTGTGGCGTCCTCTACCTACGGGCCTATCTGCTACATCAGCCCGCCGGCCTCGCATCACACCTGGGCGTCAACTGTAGCTCCCCTCCCGGCCTACGGGGGCGGCTGGTGGTGTATTTATCTGAGAAGGAGTTGCTGGAGTCCTGCCACTACTGGTACTGTGACCTGGCTCTGGCCTCACAGGTGTGCCTGTTTGTGTTTGTGGTGGTGCAGGCGGCTCTGCTGGTGGCGCTCATTGTGTTCCTGAGGAGGTTCGAGAGGATTTCCAAAGAGGCGAAGAGGACCACAGAAGAGAGCTTCACAGCCGGGCAGAGTCTGAGGGAGAACGAGTACACGGCTTTAAAGGACAGCAGCACCTGAGTCGTGTGACTGATACAAAAGTAGAAGAAGAGCTGTTTATTTAGGCACACACTGCAGAGAAAATCAATCAATCAATCAGGTGTATTAGTACAGCGTCTTTCATATGGGTTAATGCAGTTCAAAGTGCTTCACAGATGACTGAGCCAAACGAAAGACGTGAGAACCGTGAAAACAAGAAAAAAAGACAGAAACAATAAGTTGAGACCCATGCACGAGACAATAAAATCATAGAAAAGTACTAAAATTAAATTAAAAGCCACAATAACAGTAATGGTAGTTAAACAGTGTGAAGTAAAAACTAGGTTAATAAAAATTACAAGGTGATTAATAAAATAAGAATGTGAAACAAGTGGTTTAATAAACAATGTTAATCATATACTACATCAGTTGGCCCGACACGTCACTGAGACACTTAATGTTGGGTTTTCCTTTAATTTGTCACCCACATGTGTATCATCATATACAGCTCTTTAACATTGTAAAACAGACTAAATGAAATGAAAAATTAAAAATAATCTGCATTAGATTCTGACCAATATTGGATTTTTGAGGCTGACACCAATGTCGTTATTTGAGAGAAACGATTCCTGTAACAACATGCTGGATGATTTTCATATCATAACATTGACAGAACCAATGATGATCAATATATACCAAGCAGGACATTTTACAGTTGAAAATGAGCTTGTCAGTGTTGTGTGGTGGAAAACGTATCAGTCATATGTTCATATTGATATATTGATCTGTGTTCACCTGATATTGGTTGGCCTACACAGTTGTATTTTTTATTATTGACATGATAATAATGATCACATGAAGAAACACCAGTTTTCTATTTAAGGCTTCACAACACAGATTCTTTCTACCATGTGGTTGAAATATCAAATTTAAATTTTATATTATCAAAGACTGAATGAGAAATGCTCATGTCTGAAGTGTGATATCTGGCAGTTTTATATGTTTCTGTAATTCTATTGTAATGTTTATTTCACGTGTCATTTATTTTCTTTATTTAACCTACACTGAAATATTTTCATCAGAAAAAAAATCACAAATTATTATGATTATGTTTATATTAAGTTTGTTTTATGTCTTTTTTGGAACTATATTTTGATTTTTTAAAACATGTTACAGGTGTAAATAAAATATATTGACACTGTATGGCAATGCTGTGTATTTCATTTTTTAAATATATATAGGCCTATTTTTTTAAGAGAATATAATTTTACTATGGATGAAATTAAAGAAGTAATTCAACGGAAAAAATAAATGCACATTTTTCTCAGATTGCTTTTTGAGTCATTTGAGTCATTTTCACTCTATATTTACTCTGATTTATTTAAACAAACACACTTTATAGATAATATTGTTCTTTTCAACTTATAAAACACAATTGTGCTGAAATTATCATTAACAATAAAACAACGCAACGTGTATAAAACACTAAATACAAGTTGGTACATTTCGTGTTGGGTATTACGGTATTTTTGTAGCGGAACCTTTCTGCGGAGACACTGTCGCAGCATCGGAACCTTTTAACGGATGGACCCTCGTATGTTTACACGTGATGTTCGTGCAGGGCTGTAATTTTCTACCGTTAAGTGTTTAAATCTCACATACCTGTTAAAATATAAAGGTTGGTATTTTATAATAATCATAAAGATTTAATCGCGCGTGTAAATGAGGTTTTTACCGTAATGACGGCTTAGCTACAGTTAGCCAGTTAGCTCGTTTTAGCTCTGTCTTGGTGTCTGAACGTTACAAGTTACCAGGTGATGGTTTTGTGTTCATCGTTGTTTATTAATGTCGCAGATCTCGGTTTAAAATGGGGAAACTACGGAAGAAACACAACTGGAAGGGAAGACAGCAAAGTGACACCCAACAACCAGCAGAGGAAGTGAAGACAAACGTTGTTGTTGAACTTCGAGGTAAACAAAAAAATCAATAATCAAAGATTTAATCTATAAGCTGGTGAAATTATTTGGTCTATATTGACACTTTAATGTGTTTGTTAATGTCCCCCTTGTTTCCATCAGATGGAACCAGGCTAAAAGGTGTAGACCAGAGCAACGCTTTGGTCCTCCCAGCCAACAAAGGCAACAAGAAGAAAGCCTCAGTGACTCCTGTCTCCACCAGAAAGCCTCTCACCAAGAAGCAGAGGAGGGAGCTGCAGAAGGTCCTGGAGCGCAAAGACAAGAAAGCTCAGGTGAGACGCACACAGGTCGATGCTGCTGCAGGTTCTCACACAGCTGTGAAGCTTCAAGAGGAAAAGGATTTATCTGATCAGGTTTTACAATCTTGCGTCTAGAGAGCAGACATCTTGACCAAACTGGCCGAGGTGCAGCTTCCCGAGTCTGAACTGAAGCTGCTGTACACTACGTCCAAGCTGGGAACAGGAGACAAACTCTACCAGTCCAAACAGTAAGAGTACAAATGCAACATATAAGCCAAGATAAGCCCTGGAAAATATGGAGAAAGTGGAGTTGGTGGTCTAATATTTTCAGTTACTTTTAGGTTACCAGATGAAATAAATGATGGAGACTCAGGACCAAAGATCAGCAGCGTAAGTGGAGCGAACAGAAAAAGAAAATGGAGAGAAGAGGAGGACGAAGAAAAGGAACAAGAGGCAGAAGAAAACACTGATGAAGACACCTCGTCTGATGAGGAGGAGGAGGGTGAAGAAGTGAGTGAGACCACAGAGATGGCCGCCGCTCCCTGTGAGGAGACAGATGACAAACAGGAAGTGAAGGAAGATCAACACAAAACAGAACAAGATGGACAGAATAAGAAGATTTCAGATCAGGAGAAAGTCGAAAACAAGACGCAGCCGGCTGTCTTCATTCCAGTTGACAGATCACCAGAAATACAGGTGTGTGAAAGCTACAGTTGTTCTATTCACTATTCATTTTTTTTAAATGTCAGCTTGCTTTAACTGTATTTCTTTCTGTTGCTGCAGGAGGCTCGTCTGAAGCTGCCTGTACTGGCGGAGGAGCAGATCATCATGGAGGCCGTGAGAGAAAATCCCTGCGTTGTCATCTGTGGAGAGACAGGAAGTGGAAAGACCACTCAAGTGCCTCAGTTCCTGTATGAAGCAGGCTATGCCAGGTAGGTCATCCTCTTTATGGTGCTGATATTCACCAGTTGGCAACCTGTGGGTCAGAAAAGTGAAGCCAATGTGGAAGTGCCTTAAACTTTTAATAGCCAGCAGCTCTTCTGGTTTCTAAAAGAAGTTTGATTGTATAGAAGTCTATGAGAAAATGAACCTACTTCTCCCTTGATTTATTACCTCAGTAAACACTGTAAAGATGAGTTTATGGTCGCAATCGCTAGTTTCAAGTCTTCTTCAATACAGCATGATGTTTATTTAGTAGATTATGGTCCCATTTAGAGTCAAATAAACCATAAAGCAAGGGATGCTTTAGGACATGGCTACCTTGTGATTGACAGGTTGCTACCATGTTGTTTTCCTCCTACAACTTTAATTCTTTTGCAGTGTGTTTTCAGTTCATCAGAGTCAGTTAGAACCTTTTTGGTCACCAAAAAATGTCTTATTCAGCCCCTCTTGTGTCACTTCTGGTTGCAAATAATCAAGATAGTGACAGCTAAAATGCTGAATTCTAGGCTTAAAATGTCAGTCCAGAAACTAGTGGGTGTCGTCATGGTGACTGCGTACACTTCTTATATCCAGTCTATGATATCTACCTAGAAAAATGGCTTACATGTGGATACCATGGTTGTATAAAGAGGTGGCTACACATTCATAGATGATATAATTTGGTTAATGTATTCTTATTCTTCTTTGTTGTGGTTTCCTGCAGCGGTGGTGGAATAATAGGTATCACAGAGCCGAGAAGAGTGGCAGCTGTCAGCATGTCCCATCGAGTGGCCAAAGAGATGAACCTGTCCACACGGTAACAACAATTCAAAAATATATCAAATCAAGCAATCTCAAATCCACAGATCTGAAGAGTATACAGATGATTCAGTTTTTGAAGACTCTTTTTGATGAGCTTGGAGATGGAAATTTTACTGACAGTGGAAACATTTAGTAAATTAAATGGTACATGTTTGTGCATCTGTTTGTAGGGTGGTGTCGTACCAGATTCGATATGAAGGGAACGTGACCAGCGATACCAAGATCAAATTCATGACAGATGGTGTTCTGCTGAAGGAGATTCAGAAGGTATCATGAGAAATAACATGACACACTTTGGCCTGTTTGTATTACTGATTCTATTTTACAGTGAAAGCAGATGTCAGAGAAACATCCAGGTAACTACTGCTTTCCTTCATAACGATGATGATAATAATAAAAGGAATTTGTATACCGCTTTTCTAGGACTCAAAGTTGCTTTACACTCAGCGGTGGTGGTGGGACAAACAACAGACAATGTGACTTTGACACAAAAGGATGGGGGGCTAAGAGAAGGCACTGGAGAAGAGATGGAGCTTGAGGTGGGATTGGAAGAGACTCAGTCTGTAATATGAGGAAAGAGTCTCTGTCCCTGAAGCTGCACACGTTGGATTTGGGGGTTGATAGAATCCAGGCTGAGGTGGATCTGAGGGACCGAGATGGTTGGTAGGCGGAGAGAAAAGTCGCTAAGTTTTGGGTGGGCTAGTTCATGAAGGGCTTTGTAGGTGAGGACCAGGATTTAGTGGTTGATCCGGTGGAAGACAGGAAGATGGTGAAGGTCTTCTAGGACTGGGTTGATGTGATCAGTGTTTCAGTTACAGGGTGTGCAAGAGAGGACCAGATCTTAGCATTACTGCGAAGGTGATAGGAGGATTTGACAGTTTGGTGGATACAGGGGTCGAGGGAGAGATTGGGGTCAAGGATAACGTCAAGGTTGCATGTCTATCATGACCACTGAGAGACAGATGGCAGCAGAGTCAGTGTGTGTCAATGTGTTTTGAACTTTAGGTTTAGTCTGTCTATGTAAGAGGACACCGCTTTTTCAATACAGTAAAATTATTTGCATCGACTTTTTCAGTTTCAGCTCGGTGGGGTTAACCCAGAAGTTTTTTTTTTTTTTTTTCTGATAAAACAAAAGCTTTTTAAAGGTTCTTATGAGTGATCTTATTTGCTTGTTATTTTGTAAATAATCTTGTGAAAAAAACTCATAATTTGTGACAAATAAATTCTGCCCACTCTCATGTACAGTAGTTGTGAGATCGTAGCATATTAATATTTAACAATGAGCCTGCTTTAATCCTTTGAAGACTGATGTGAGAGCCTCACATGAGGATGGTGAGACACACTGTTTTTGTTCTGAAATTTAACTTGTCCACACATACACAGGTTTTTTGCATCTTTGGTTCTTGTAACTCTCCGCAAGCATGGTTTGTTGCTTTGGGTAACATAGCAGTGAGCAGTAGTGCACTTTGTGGGGCGGCAGTAGCTCAGTCTGTAGGGAGTTGGCTTGGGAACCGGAGGGTCACCGGTTCAAGTCCCGCCATGGACCAAGAACTGAGTGTGAACTGGTAGCTGGAGAGGTGCCAGTTTACCTCTTGGGCACTGCCGAGGTGCCCCTGAGCAAGGCACCAAACCCCCAACTCCCGGGCGCTTTTCGGGAGCAGCCCCCTCACTCTGACATCTCTCCATTGTTGCATGTTTGTGCATGTGTGTGTTCGGGTCTGCATGTACCGTGTATAAGTTAACAACAGAGTGAAAAAATTAATTTCCCCTTGTGGGACAATAAAGGACTATCTTCTTCTTCTTCTTCTCTTCTCTGACGCCTCTGTTGTTCAATATAGTGAAAGATTAACTGTGCATTTACATGTTAAAGAGTTCTGCTACCAGGTTGTTCTGCCATGTCTGCCGTTTATGGATGTAGTTACGCCATTGTTGCACCAAATGCCTCCTCATTAGTGACGCCTCACAAAGGATATAACGGTGCACACTCGCATTAAAAGCCAAAAACTCTGTTTTCGCTGTCCACACGTCAACACAAACACTGACAATGGAGTTTCTGAAAAACTTCACCCTGGACAGTTTTACAAAAGCTCCATTTTTAGTGACCTAAAATGGTGTTTGTGTGTGGAAAACTGCCAAAACACAAGCTATGTTTACAGAAATACCCATTTATAAGTCCTTAAGTATGCTTCAAAAGTTTTTCAGTATAAATGAGTAATATAAAATGTCTTCTTTCATAGGACTTCCTGCTCCAGCGATACAGCGTGATAATCATAGATGAAGCACATGAAAGGAGCGTGTACACAGACATCCTCATCGGACTGTTGTCTCGTATCATCCCGCTCAGAAACAAGGTAAGAGCCTCGCTGTGGTTCATGTTTTTGGTATAAAAACCCTGAACTTTAAAAGCCTGTATTACAGACAGGATGCATGACATTATCTTCTCTTCTCTATTCTTTACGCCGCTCCCACTTGTCTCGTCTCTGCAGAAAGGCATGCCCATGAAGCTGCTGGTCATGTCGGCTACTCTGCGAGTGGAGGACTTCACGGACAACACCAAGCTGTTTCGGACGCCGCCGCCCGTCATCAAGGTGGACGCTCGCCAGTTTCCGGTCACTATACATTTCAACAAACGCACCCCGCTGGACGATTACACCGGAGAAGCTTTCCACAAGATCTGCAAGATCCACCGGATGCTGCCTCCAGGTGCACAAACATACATGACATCTCTTAGATATTAAACTTTTAGTGTTAAGATTTGTTTATAACAAAATTTAATTGACCTATAGTGGTGAAATCAAAGATATTAACAAACTTCACCCAACTATTTATAGTCAGTTTTTGTCTCTTACATGACCGACAAGATGGACTCTCAAAGAAAGAAAGGAGAATCTTGCAGCTTCACGCCATCAGTAGTTGTGTTTGAAGATAATGTGGCGTGATGCATGAAGAATTATATTATTAATATTTAACAGTGTAGTTAGAGTAATTTTCAGTAAGTAAGCAGGACAAATCACCGTAGCTGGAATGAAACCTTCACACACACTCACCATCACCCTGATGTCCACGTCTCTGCCCTTCAGGTGGTATCCTGGTGTTTCTGACCGGTCAGGCCGAAGTTCACAATCTGTGCAGAAAACTGAGAAAAGCTTTCCCCTTCAGGAAGGGTAACACAACCACTGGTGAGTCTAACACACATATTTGGCCCCTCACACGCTCTATAGTGTATCTGTACTTTAGTTTTTATATATCTGTCAGCTTTCACTTTTACTCCTTTACATTTCCTTAATAAAATGTGTACTTTTACTCTGATACATTTCCCCTAAGCATCTTTGTTACTCGTTACGATTGCAGGCAGGTTTGGTTAATAAGTGGTCCTAGTTTGCAAGCTCAGTCATATGATGGTCAAATGCAAACAAAATGCTCTCAAAGCTGTAGTTAAATTTCAATATCCACTCAAGTCCTGGCAGGCTGCATGTCAGATCATGAAGTAGCATGTAGATGCTACTTGTGACTGTGAAAATCTGGATTTCTTTGTTTAAAACCTTTAAGTTGTAAGTTGTTGTTTTTCTTCAAGTATAATGCAGCCTTCATTTTTTAACATGGTGTTCATATTAAAAGGAATAAACAGCATTTACTTGTTCTTTTACTTTCAATACTTAAGTACATTTCAAGTAATATCCTAACATTTTCTGGTTAGATATCTGTACTTTTACTCAAGGGTAGCTTTCAGGTGCTTCATCTACCACCGCTATCACACATCTCTGAATATGTTTTTGTATATTTACATGTTTTTGTGTTCAGGTGAGGACGAGGAAGCAGAGAGCTCAGAGGCAATGAGGAAGTTTAAAAAGGCCAAACAGAAGAAGAATGTCGTAAGTCCATTTTTAGTAAAATGACTCCAAAAGCTGCTATAGAAGAAGATGGGAGAGAAGAAGACACACTTTATTGATCCCTGAGGGGAAATAAAAAAATTATTATGTTATTTTTGCACAGCACACAGACCTGAAATACATACAAACACAAACAGGACCTCTATACATTCATTAATGGAGAGAGGTCAGAGCGAGGGAGCTGCCTCTGACAGGTACTCTGAGCTGTTGGGGGTTTGGTACCTTGTTCAAGAGCACCTCGGCAGTGCCCATGAAGCGAACTGGCTCTTCTCCATCTAGCAGTTCACACTCAGTAATTGGTCCATGTGGGACTTGAACCGGCACCCTCCAAGCCAGGTCTCTACGGACTGAGCTACTGCCCCCCCGAACTTGAAAGCGTAACCTGAAAGACCCATTTTTGTTTGTGTTTTGAGATGTGATTTACGTGTTTTAAGAGCTTATCTCTGCCTTCAGTCTCTGCCCCGCATCGACCTGGACAACTACTCCGCCCTCCCGGTGGATGAAGGGGACGAGGACAGAGAGGCCGGGATCGGAGACGAGGAGGACGAAGGCTCCGACCTGGAGATCGGAGACGATCCATCCAGTGCAGGTAAGCTACTCCAAATTAATCGTTCTTTATATCCAGTTGGATGTATTTCAGCTGAGTGCTTTTACTGATCTTCTCTGTTTGTCTGTGTAGAAGAGAAGGCCGACCCGTCCATTCCTCTCTATGTTCTCCCTCTGTACTCGCTGTTGGCTCCAGAGCAGCAGGCCAAGGTCAGATTAATGTCTTAAATCAGCACAAAACTGATCCATGAGGTTTTGTTTTTTTACAATAAAAATATTTTCTAATTTTTTACACTGAAATTCACATTGTGACAGATGCACAGGTTTGCATGTGTTTTCTGTCCTGGATAGAGTTAAGCCCAGACACACCAACCAAAGCCTTAAAGATTTGCACTTGTGGCCTTACTTTGTGAAAATAATGTTTGAATACTGTATATATATATTAAATATATTTGGGGATATTCTAAAAGGTGGCCATAGTGTAGGTTAGGGCTACAGCTAGCAATTATTTTCATTGTTGTTTAGTCTGTGGATTATTTTAATTTTTAATTTGATTAATTGTTTGTTCTGTAAAATGTCAGAAAATGATGAAAAATGTTATGTCCTCAGATGTCTTGTTTTGTCCAAAATTCAAAGCTATTCAGTTTACTGTCATCGAAGAGTAAAGAAACCAGAAAATATTCACATTTAAGATCAATCAGAATCTGCAGAATTACTCAAATTGATTATGAAAATAGTTGACAACTAATCGATTAATCATTGCAGCTCTACATCCAGTAAATAAACTTTTACTACGATAGTATCTTGTATGTGTGACTGCAGGTGTTCAGACCTCCTCCACCTGGCACTCGTCTGTGTGTGGTCGCCACCAACGTGGCCGAGACGTCTCTGACCATCCCTGGCATCAAGTACGTGGTCGACTGCGGTCGAGTCAAGAAACGTTTCTACGACCGAGTGACCGGTGTTTCGTCCTTCAAGGTCACGTGGACCTCGCAGGCCTCAGCCAACCAGAGGGCAGGTAGAGCGGGACGAACAGAGCCGGGACACTGCTACAGGTCGGGACTATAAACTTGACTGACGATGTAATGTCACGGTTGTTTTCTTGAGGATTCACAGATGTTCGTTTTTGTGTTTCTATGATGCAGGTTGTACTCGTCTGCAGTGTTTGGAGACTTCAGTTTGTTCTCGGAGGCAGAGATCACTCGCCGGCCTGTAGAAGACCTGGTTTTACAGATGAAGGACCTCAACATAGATAAGGTCAGTAAAAAGTGAACAACTCAAACTTACAAGCAGGCTTCTGAATGAAATGTTGTCTTCTCATATAAACGGCTTCATATTTTCTGTTTGTGCAGGTGGTCAATTTTCCCTTCCCCACATCTCCGTCTGCCGAGGCTCTCGTTGCAGCAGAGCAGTTATTAGTCTCGTTGGGAGCTCTGAAAGAACCGCCACGCACAGGAAGGTAACTAAATGCTAACTGGATGCTGCAGGAATGAGTCCTGCATCCCGCGAGTTAGTTAGCATTTTAGCACTTCTGGAAGTCAGAGTTATTTTGAAGGGTTTATAGTTGGATACCTGACATAAGGTCTGTGGTTAACACAAGCTGAACATTTTGTTCCACGCCATAAAATACATCAGTAAATATCCCACTCATGAATTTTGAAGCTTTTACGTGTCAAGTGGCTAAATGAGACTGTAAAACGTCATCGCGACGACTTGTCCGCCTTTACAACCTCGTTGTTTATATTCATGCTCACGTGACCGTGCTATAGTTTCTTTATAGCCTAACATTAGCTTTTTACTTCAGCAACTGCATTTACACTTAAAAAAATAATTATTAACCTGTCACAGAGCTTATTTTCTGCAAAAATACACAGCACTCCATACATCCACCAAGTATGAAGTAGATGCTGATTTTCTTCCCTTTAATGAAGCCTTTTGTTTAAAAATGTTTTGTTTTGTTGTTTTGTTGTATTGTTTTTTTTTAATGTATTGACTCACCTAGACCAAACGTATTCTCTTCTTCAAGGTAAAGAATCATTTTATCAAACAATGTCAATGCCAACATGCCATAATATAATCATAAATTCCATTCAATTCATTTTTACACAGCTTCAAATCATAACAGAGGTTATCTCAAGACATTTTTCATACAGAGCAGGTCTAGAACGTATAATTTACAACGATCCAAAAGCAGAATTTTTTTTATGTGAGGGGAAAAAAAATAAAGAAATATAAAAAATATACATATAAAGAAGAAAAAGTAGAGAAAATAAAGAAATTAAATAAAAGCAAGTAGAAACAGCCAAACAAATATAATAATAATAATAATAACAATAATGGGTGAGTAGAAAATAATTAAAAATCGTTCTAATAATCAGGATCATTAAAAAGGAAAGGCTTAGAAATATAATAAGATTAATACTAACAAAATTAATAGGTAGATGAAAGCTGGTTGCAAAAGGAGGGGCTGTTAAGTATCATCATCAACATAGTTCATCTTATTCTGCTAAATAATAATCACATACTGTACTTCCCCACCGGCCAAATAGCAGAGAGGAATAAAAGCTGCTTATTAATTGTTTAAAATGATGCATATGTCTTAGATTACCAGTGTGACTGGACAAATTGAGCTAATTGTTAGTCATATCACATGACCACACTTGTAAACTATTTATTTTCTTGACAGGGTAAAGGAGATGGAGCAAGCGAGGCTGAGCTGTCCCATCACCCCTCTGGGCAGAGCGATGGCTTCATTCCCCGTGGCGCCGCGTTACGCTAAAATGTTAGCTCTCGGTAAGCAGCAGGACTGCCTGCCCTACGTCATTGCTATCGTAGCAGCCATGACAGTCCGGGAGATCTTTGAAGACCTTAACAGGTGAGGATACACGTTTGCTCTAATGATATCTGTTTATGGATTAATGGGGTGTTTTGGGGTGAGTTTTGACCGTTTTTAACAATTCGTGAGTGGTAAAAAATAGATAAATTTAGCACCCAAACTGTAACAATTGGTTTCAACCCAAAAATTGCTGCGACAACATATGAGACATAATAGAGCAAGGGGATGGTCATCATATTATCCCATCACAATGTTCTCTGCCCTTATACACTTTCACTATGTATTCTGATTAATTAATTCATGTTTATTTCTGATTTATGACTAGAACCACTTGTCACACAGTGCTGAGCTGCATCTCAAATTAATCTTCATGTTCCCAGCTGATGATGTACACCACTATGTGACATCTACTGCTGACAAGCTATCTCCCTCTAAAAATACAATAAAAATAAAATCATAATATATTTTTTGTTTTTCCTCAGACCTGCACGTAGTGAAGATGAAAGTTCCAAGCTCACCCAGCGTCAAGCTCGGCTCACCCAAATGAGGAGGTTGTGGGCTGGGCAAGGAGCGTCGCTCCTGCTGGGGGACCTCATGGTCATGCTGGGTAAGCTTTCTTCTTGTTCACGTTATAATACTGGACAGTATTGTTGTACTATAGACTGAAATCTGTTAAGTCTTATGTTGACCTTTAAAGGTCCCATGACGTGGCTTCAAAAATGTAATTTTCTCTCAGGTTCCAGCAGGAAGTAGGATTTCAGGGTGAGACTAAACATCAGGAGGTATTTGATCTGAGGGATGTAACTGAGACTTGGTTGAGGAGGAGTTATGGTGCTGCAAAAGTCTACAGTTGGCAAAATGGGTGGAATTTTAGGGCACTTCCACAAGCCAACGTTTAGTCTGTTATAATCAAACTCAGGTGCGGTTTATTTGGGCAGTTGTTAGCACAGTAATCATACTCTGGTTTGGGACCTAAAGGCAGGCTGCCTGCATGGGCATTTGTTGAGATAGACACAGATAAACGCCAGGCTAACATGAGTGGGAGAGGATCAAGCTGGACTTCTGCCGAAGTCTGATGTTTGCTTGACATCTGTGCCAAAGAGAACATGCAGAATATGCTAAATAAAGCCCACAAAAACAGTGATGTTTATAAAGTCACTGAGGTAAACTTGAGGAGAGTGGATTCATGTGCACAGTAGATTTTTGGCGTCTTTGACAGCAATATTTCAGTCAGTGATTTCCTACATAGAAGTGTCAGCTCTCTCTAGGGGCCTGCTGGGTGCGCTTGACTCCATGTCATCTCCTGTCTCCCCATTTCACTACTGTCTCTCACTATCAATAAAAATGGAAAAACCCTCAATAAAAAAAAACAAATTAAAACAAAGAAGTGTCAACTCTCGAGACGACAAAGATACAGTCGCTCCTTCATACACACCCCTCAGCAAATTGTTTGATTTGGTGGTTTTTTAATTTGTGCACTGTGAAACTGAATCCCAATAAATAGAAAACAAACCAGTTTGAGTCGGACGAACCAAACAGACACAAAAAACTGTTTTTATTGTACAGAATGTTTAAGTCAAGGTTTCTGCTATATTTCTGTATACGTGTCAACAGGTGCTGTTGGTGCTTGTGAATTTGCCGGTTGTACTCCCAAGTTCTGTGAGGAGAACGGCCTGAGATATAAAGCCATGGTGGAGATCAGGAAGCTCAGAGGACAACTTACCAACGCAGGTACACAGACACTCACAGACCACCTACCGTAACGCATAATGTGCTGCAGAAACAACACATGAAAATCATTTGTGTTGTCTCACCCCAGTGAACGCAGTGTGTTCAGAGGTGGGAGTGTTTGTAGATCCTAAAATGGCTCCGCCGACTGAGCACCAGGTGATTTGCTTGCGGCAGATTGTTCTTGCCGGACTGGGAGACCATCTCGCAAGGCGTGTACATGCAGAAGATATAGTGGACCCAAAATGGAAGAATGGATACAAGGCAAGTTGCTCTTGAGGGCTGGGATTGTCATTAAGGAGAGTCTCCTATCACTCTCCTTCACCTTCTCACCTTTTATATGCTTTTTTTCATAGACGCCTCTTCTGGACGACCCGGTTTTCATTCATCCCACCTCCGCGCTGTTCAAAACGCTGCCGGAGTTCATCGTCTACCAGGAGATCATGGAGACCACCAAGATGTACATGAGAGGTAAATGAGCTTTGATAAAATGGCAGATGTGGAATCCGGTATGTGAGGAGTCACAGAGCTGTCAAATGTGAAAGAAACGGGCTCATTAAATACAGATCAGAGTCACATATGAGCATGTTTGCCAGTGTGAAAACAGCATTGATGTCAGAAGATTTCCACCAGGCTGCTTGATATTCTCTCTGTGATTTTTACAGTTTTTCTGTTAAACGATTGCTTTTCGATTAAACGATTTCTTTGCTTCACATGGCTGAGAAAATAAAGTTTTGAATTCACATGTGCTTACATGATTTCTAGTCAATCATAACTTTTTGCAGATGCATGACTTCTGTGTTGCACAATATTGATAAAGGGACATTGTTTTTATTGTGTGTCCCCTGAAAATCCTGTCAACAAGCTAGATTTCTAAACTGCCAAAATTTAGGACAACAACATTCGTCTTGAATTGTATGAATTGAATCATCATCTGGTGAAATGTCTTCCTTTCTGTCTTCGTCAGGTGTGTCAGCAGTGGAAGCAGTGTGGATCCCTGAGCTTCTGCCTCAGTATTGTCATTTGGGCTCCCCTCTGGAGTCGCCGTCGCCGTGGTTCTGTTCGTCCACCGGCACCATCAGATGTCACCGCCCGAGCACCTTCTGTATGTTTCCTACAGCTGAGCATCGTGGCTGTTTGTGTTGAAAAGGAGTCTCTGCCTACATTTGTGTAATTGTGTATTTCTCCTGCAGTCCGTGTAGGTTGGCAGCTGCCAGCAGTGGAGATGGAATATCCAGACGACCTTGAGCGTTACAAACTGTTCGCCAGGTTTCTGCTTGAGGGACAGGTACAGTTAAAAAAAGAGCTACTCTGAGACTACTATAATGGTTTCCTCAAAATTGGCCTTGAGTGTTGTGAAATAATGTTTGCTTTGACTTTTTTTTGCAGGTTTGTCCTGAACTAAAGAAACACAGCGGCCACCTTCTCTCAAACCCGTCCATCATGATGAAAACATGGGCAAAGTAAGTTAGCGCTGTCTCACACACACTGATGTCTTATTTTGTCAATCAAACAAACTGACTTGTTTCCAGGAAGCGCTTTTCTCTTACTGTTGTGTCTTTGCTGCTTCAGGCTGCAGCCCAGGACGGAGGCTTTGCTGGGAGCGCTTGTATCAAAGAGGATTGACAGCAGAGAGGCCCTCCTCTCTGTCTGGAAAACTGAAGATAAATGTGAGGATTTAATGTGCTAGGCATGACTTACCTGAGTCTGATTAATTTTCCTTTTTGTCATTTAATCTTGTCCTGTGTTTTTCCTCCTCCTACAGTCCTGTTGTCTGCATACTGCCAGTGGTTACCTGAAGCCTTGCATCAAGAAGTAGCCAAAAGTTGGCCTCCATTATGAAGGCTTACATCAAAAACAAGGCAGAAGATTATATTTTACACTTGATCAGAGACTTATGTTGAGCTCTCTTCCTTACCATTAGAGCGCCTCTGTAGACCTTTAAATGTTCTCTCAAAGTGCAACTACAAAACCACAACACTGCCTTTTGTCACTTTTGTATTTTATATACTGTATCTGTGACATGTACAGTTTTCAACTAGAGCTCTATCATGACTTTTAACTTGTTATCAGTGTGCTGCTGTCAGTTATGTTTGTCTGATTTGGTCTTCATAAGACTCATTAAAATTGTGTGGCACTGAATGAGGCTAATGTGTGATTTATGCAAACAGACTCACCACAAAGTCTATTTAGTAGCTGTTCCAAAAACAGGTGAAAGTTCATAAACTCAAAAGCACTTGAATGGACCTTGTGGTCAGATGTCAGATAGTATCATCTGATTCATGCAAGAGACTAAAAGTCAGCAAATCACGGTCTCTGTTGCATCCTCTATTTTGACAATTTAAAAAAAAAAAAAAAGAATCCAACTTTATAGAAGTGCAACTTTTAGAGAAACCTTTAACATAATGCAATGTAATGTTTCCCCACTGTGGGACTAATAAAGGAATATCTTATGTAAAATTTTCATTTTTAAAATTTGTATGGGGAAGTTGTGGTCTTTCAATTTTTTATATTTTTTTTTAAATTTCAAAACTGTCAGTAAACAAAATAACAAAAGAAATCACTCACATTTAGATGAAGCATAGTGAAAACATAAGCAAAAAGCAGTGCCAAACAAAAAAATTAACAAATCCATCATAAAAAAAGAAAAACGTGATTATGACAATAACTTCACTTCAAAACGTTATAGTTTCCACAGGTGTGTTTTTGTTTTGTGAGAAAGAAATTGTTGACATTCAATTTCCTTCAGAAATACAAAGACATAAAGCTTTTTTTTTTTTTTTGTAAATTTACATCTGTGAAAGGAATTTGGCGAGAATTAAAATTTGATTGAAGAAAAATGCATTATTGGCACTGTAATCATAGTAACCAAATATATTTCTATAGAGAAGAAATATATAGAGAGAACATGTTGTCAAGTATAAAACTGTTGACATCTTTCCACAGCTCATATGTAAATTTACAGAACCAAATAGAAAGTTGTGTTCGTGTCAAAATGAGGAAACCTCCATGATGAGTCTGCAGAAAAGCGACTGTTATTTCAATGGGCTGCTGTGATTGGCTAACGTCCATCTTGTCGTCACTTCCTACCCCCGCTGGTACACTTCCGGAAGAAGCGGAAGACAACAGTGGAAAGTCGCAGCTTACCACTTCATATGCAAAATTTACAAATAAGAAAACAAAATCGGACATTTTGATTTGAGTCGTTTGACAACCAAAGACCCAAACTGTCGTCATGGTGAGTAACACTTTGATTTGGTTCAACGTTGACGACACATTTATGTTAAAACAAGTCGTACTTGGAGCAGTTTAACGTTAGCTAGCTACCAACAACAACACGACAGCAACAGAAAGCTGCCCTGTCATGATGGAATTAAAGTCCTACGTGGATGTTACAACACACGTAGAAGTACCGTAAATATGGGGAGTTTTATTAGTAGGATCTGGTTTGTTCCACAGTTTTCCTTCCACGCATTCGACCACCCGATGTCCCGGGGGTTTCAGAACCGTTTCTCCACTCAGTACCGCTGCTACTCGGTGTCCATGCTGGCAGGTCCAAACGACCGTTCCGACGTGGAGAAAGGAGGAAAAAGTAAGTATTAGTATTGTCAAATGATGTTCGTCTACTGTCATACACTGCCAGGAAAATATATTGTAAACACAGGAATTTATAGTGAACAGTTACATGGGTTTGTGTCTTTCCTTTGTTGCATATGCGAATTGAAAAAAGATACTCTTTAGTCTACACTGTTTTTTTACTCCAAACAGTCCTTATATTTCTCGTCCCAGTTAAACTTATGGAACCTGTTTTGATGCAGGTTTTCCCAGATTTTGATGGCCCACCCCAAAGACTTCTCCTCACTCAGAGGGCTGTTTTTGTACTAGCTTTCACTGTTTCTTGCCTTCAGAGGTCTAAAAGGAAATTCAGTTAAAAGTGCAGATTGATCATGAAGTCACTAGAAACATGCGCTACCTCACCATTAGTCATTCCTGCTTTCTAGGGCTGCCCCCTTTTAGTTGATTCGTCGACTTAGGCGACTAAGCTTTCTTTAGTTGTTTATTTTGCTTTTTTATGCTGAGAGACTTATTTCTAAGAGACGTATCAGCACATCTCTGATAAACACAAAATTTAAAGTGTTGCTTTTTTGTGATTCTTTGTGGGGGAACACAGTTTCACAGATATGTTGATTAACTAATCAACAACGAATTTCTTAGGTCAAGGATGGCCTAATGCTTTCTACTGTTGAATTGATTAGTTAATTGTGTTGAGTCATGTTCAGCTGTGTCTATGTCTGGTGCAGCCAACTTTTTATTATATAAGTTATAGGCCTGTATGCACAAGTCTGTGAATCTAGGTTTGATAAAGGTTTGTCAGTTCAACCTCTTTCCCATTTAGTTCTAGATGCATTTTTTGATGAAGTAAACCACGGTGTTGACAGATACATTAAGTTTTATAGAAGATTCCCCGTAATTTCCCAGAATAATGGTACTTTGCCCTTTTGTCTGCAAGGTGATATAGACACTAACATTATCAAAAGGACCAAGTTGTCTGATTTTAGGGGGATTTATTGGCAGAAGTGGAATATATTATTAATAAGTATGTTTTCTTTAGTGTATAATCACCTGAAAATAAGAATTGATATGTTTATGTTACATTAGAATGAGCCGTTTATATCTACATAGGGAGTGAGTCCTCTAGACGGAGTCAGCCATGTTGCACTGCCATGTTTCAACAGTAGCCTGGAACGGACAAACTAAACTTTAACTTTTCCTGCATGGGCCGAAGTCACTAACGTTGCTTGCTGCCGTCACCTCTCGTCGTTTTTGAGGACTTGACTGTTAACATACTGATATCATACCCAACTTATATGAATTCAAAAACTTAAATTGAAGCAAAGGTGTTGATGTGATCTTATTTTCACAACCAATGAACTATTTCTTTTTCAGTAATAATGCCACCATCAGCTCTCGACCAGCTCAGTAAGTAGAAGTTAAATCAAACACCTCTTCATTATAAAAGACCTGCATGAACCTTCCGTGAATCTTACCTTTCTGCTCCGCTTCCTTGTACAGGCAGGCTGAACATAACCTATCCAATGCTGTTCAAGCTGACCAACAAGAACTCAGACAGAATGACGCACTGTGGCGTTCTGGAGTTTGTGGCAGACGAGGGAATCTGTTATCTGCCACACTGGGTGAGAAACAGATACCAGTTTAATGTCTGCGTCTGAAATGTTCTCTGCTGATTAAATGCTTTCACAGCCACTTTGTAAGAATCCTTTAAGGCAGCACTGATTTTTTTTTCTTCATTTTGTTTGCTGCAGATGATGCAGAATCTCCTGCTGGAGGAAGGTGGTCTGGTCCAAGTGGAAAGTGTTAACCTCATGGTGGCCACTTACTCAAAGTTCCAGCCGCAGAGCCCCGACTTCCTGGACATTACAAACCCCAAGGCAGTGTAAGAAATATCAGTTAGGAACACTGAGTTTAGCTTTTTCACATTTTGTGTTTAATATAGTGATTAACTGCATTGTCTCTTTATTGCAGACTGGAGAATGCATTGAGAAACTTTGCCTGCTTGACAACTGGTGATGTCGTAGCTATCAACTACAATGAAAAGGTAAATTTACTTCATTAAATCAGTGTTGGACTAATATTTGAATATGCTTTTGGCTTTCTTTTTTTCTACTCCGTACATCTGATAATGGAATTGTTGTTGTTTCAGATATATGAGCTGCGAGTAATGGAGACCAAGCCAGATAAAGCAGTGTCCATCATTGAGTGCGACATGAACGTAAGATCCTCTGTATTTATCATGGACAGCAGTTCTATTATTCTGTTGTGTTCTCCACTGAATTTGTTGTGACTCTGTTTCTCAGGTGGATTTTGATGCTCCGCTGGGTTACAAAGAGCCTGAACGACGACCTCAGCATCAGGAAGAACCGACAGTAAGGACCAAATCCTGAAGGTTCCTGTACAAATTGTGCTCTGAACAGTTTGATAAAAGAAATTTCTTCACAGGAGGAAGAAGCAGATACCACCAGCTACGCAGACATGGACCTGGGATTCAGAGTGAGTACATGTTGCTGTGTGTTAGAGACGAATAAGTATCCTTATCACTACTGATCACTTTAATTATTGGAGCTAATGTATCTAATCTCTTTCTTATCCTCAGGCTTTCACCGGCTCCGGCAATCGTTTGGATGGTAAAACAAAAGGGATCGAGCCCAGCCCCGTCCCTCTCTGCCCAAGTGACATCAAAAGGTGATGTTCAGTATTTTATACATGTAGACATGAAGTAGCCAAGAAATTAGTTATTGTAACACAGTTGTTTAATAATCCAACATGATAACTCTGAAGCATTATAAAGTCCCTTCTCAGACAAAAGACAATAGGAAGATGACCGGGGTAGAGAGATAAGGAATGACATAACAACCAGTTTCTTGATCTGAGGATGTTGTGGTTCATGGTTGGCACCTTAATGGTGCTAAATTAGATATCCAGAGCACTAATATAGCAGCAAACATCTAATTACTGCGTAAAGCTATAGGGAAATAATGTCTGAGCAGAGAAGGAAGTTCTCCTTCTGTGTGTGGTGTAATCTGAGCTTCTCTGCTTTGTTTAGTCGGTCCGGCCACATGTGCATGTTATTGCTCGTGAGTTCCAGTGTGTGTGCCCCACTGGTTAGCTGATTGCTGCCACTCTGCACTGTGCTTACACGGTGCTTACAGCTGTTAACTCTATCAGCTCTGTTGATGTTTTCACTGTTAGCTCTGTTAGTTGCCAGTCGTCGCAATGGAGAGAGTCGCGTGGAGGCAATCACTCAATCATAGATTTGCTTTGATTTTCAAATTTAGTGCCTTTATGCTCTAATAGTATGTTCACACAATGAGCCATGCGTGGCCGACTTTGTTGTGACCTTTGAAGTGCTTGCTCAAGTGTTTGTTGGCATACTTATGTTGTTAAATAGCACTGAGAACTAGCTAACTGCATTTTTTTTTTTAGATGGAACAAAAACATACGTAGTTAGTTGTCACTTCACCGAGTCATTGGAGTGCTGAAAAAAGTTGAGACCAGCTTTATTTATGATGTGTCACATTCATTTCGCAGTGATGGGTGTCACTTTGCAGCTTCCATTGAAAATGGCTTGTTGCCTGTTGCTTTGTTGATTGTATAATGAACACAGCATTAGCCAACAGGCAGTCCACATTATGTATTTTTAGCCTTTCGGCTATCGTGGACAAGATTTCTCAGATAAATCTTCCATCGGTTGGTTGTAGGTCGGTTGGTGGGCTGATTTTGGACATACAGTGTGAGGTGGTGAGGCACAGCAGATTGTGTTATAGACAAAGTTCTGGACAAATATTCTGGCTTTGTACATGGACTGATGTACAAACTATTGTATAAACTATATCCCTGTGAGTGACTGTTGACCACTCTGGTACAGTAGAGCATGGCAGGAAATGACAAAAGCTGGAAACACTGAAGTCTTATGCCTGTTGGAGAATAGCCAAACCATGCCCCCGTGTGTTCACCCTTCTAATTTTCCATCTTTAGGTTTAGAGATTAAACTCGCTGCTGCTTGTTGCTCACTTGTGTCCCCACGACATCTTGTTTTGATGTCACACAACATGGCCAGCTTGTTTTTAGTGGATGTAATTCATAGTTTGGCCATTCAACAAGTTGCTAAATGTAACAATAGTCTCAGTGTCTGACAGCTAGTGTGTCAAACATTACCTTTATACAGTTTCATGATGTGACATGAGATGGTCAGAGTTCCACACTGTGTGGAAACCCTTAGTGGCATCTGTTCAATCTTTATTTAAGTACACATCACTGAACATTGAACCATTCTACCGGTGTTTTGGCCTTAAGTGTAAATATCTAACTGTTATCTCCAATCTTTATCTCACAGAGGCATTCCCAACTACGAATTCAAAGTTGGCAGAATCACCTTCATCCGAAACTCGAGGCCTCTGCCCAAGAAAATTGTTGATGATGTAAGAAATATGAAGGATTTTATCATATATTTGTACATTAACTAAGCTGTATTTACAGTATTTCATACAGTTTTGTCACACCTTTCCAGTACAGCCTTTTTGTTCATAGACCTTAAACTTAAACAGTCTGATTGTGTAATTCATTCTCTGTTTGTACTGAATTCTCTCAATACGCTATCTCATGTAACACTATAATTTTGTAATTATAACTATTTTTAAATCTCTTTTAATCCTCCCAGGATGATGCCATGAACAGGTTCAAAGCCTTCTCTGGAGAAGGACAGTCGCTACGCAAGAAGGGCAGAAAGCCGTGAAGGACTAAGTGGAGAGTACCATCATATCTATTGTCATCTTCAACAGCAAACAGCAAAAACTGGCCTTTGAATGCACTGACATTTTGTCTCTGTCCCTTTTGAAACGGTTTTGCTGTTGAGTTGGGATTATATGTAATTAAAACTCTGACAGTAATATCTTGCTTAACAAAAGCTGAGCTCCATAAAACACTGTCTGGAGTTTGTGGAATAAATAAGAATAAATTATATCACCACACCACCAAAACAAAGAATAACGTGTGGAGTATTGTTGTGATATTTGAACATTTTCCCCCTTTTTCCATAATAGTTGCATTTTTATAATTGACTTTAAATATACTGTTATCCAGAGTCCCATTCTTATGATAAAATGGGAGCAATAATAGCTCAATACCTTTGTTTTTAATTATAATGAAAACATTTTATTTGGGGTTTAGAGTTTTGAGTTGTAGAGTAATTTACAAGTGTTTTCTTTTTTTCTTGGTTTATTTATAGACAAATAAAAACTGTTTGAAATAAATTGGTGCTAGTAGTTATTTTTGTAACGTCTAAGCATGTACATGAACTACATAATGAAACTGGACTATAATAGGACGTTTTTATGGCGTTTTCTTGACTTGAATTAGACATTTATTTAGGTATAAAGCATATGCCTTATGTTTGATTGTCCAGTTATAATTAGACAGTGTAATGGCAGGAATACATACTTTATAACTCCAATATATGGTGAAAAAAAACAAATATGTCAAAGAAGAAATTTCCATATTTCCAAAAAGTTCTTGATTAGCTTTAAATAAATTGGTCACCATTATGGTTACTATAATTATGGGATGTTTAGTTAGTCATTGTTAATATTAGTAGTATTAGTCTCTCATTCTTGTTTCGTTTTTATGTTTGCTGTTTGAAAGGGTTAAGTGAGTATTTTCAAAGTAAGCGCTCTGTCTGTGTACAACTGTGTAGTGGCGCTTTTATTGTGAAATGAAATCGAACCGGAAATATTGTCGCTGTGTTAGCTAGCGCACCTAGCAATGGCCCGGTCTACAGAAGCAGCCTGGAGGGTAATTTATCAAACAATTGTACTGTAAATTACTTTCTTGGCCAAATGTCCTCATTTATGTTAATCTGTCGTGTTCTTGAATTTTTGATAATGAGTGAAAAACTGCCAAATCTGACCTAAATAGCTAGCAACGTGATTAACGCTAGCCATCATTGCTAAATTGTCCTTAGCTAGCAATGAGCAATGTCAGTTAGATTGGGTTTTAAGAGAAACACTCTGTTATGTGTCTGATTCATTATCTGCTTTGAATCCAAGCTAATTAAATATAAAAACGATATGTAAATATAGCTAATTTTATGGCTAGATCAGCCACGGAGCAATCCGAGGTTCATCTAAACATTAGTAACCTGAGGGAGGTGCTGTCCGTCAAATAACGTTATTATTTATTTAGACGTTAAAAAGTCTTAAACAGCTCAACTTACAAACGATGTTTCATAAAAGTGTTGTTAGTGGACGATTCATCAATTTCAGTATATCTATAAATCCAACTTGTTAGATAAATAACATTGTGAAATAAATAATCATGAATAATAGACAACATAAATGCTATATATTGTGAATTAAGAATTGAATTGTTTTATAAAAAACAGCTCAGATTGTTGAAGGTCATTTGCATTCAGTTCCAGGAGTTTTAATTTCAGAATGGCCCGTTTCTGTGTATCTGTATGACAGGAGTTCACAATTTGCCCAACAATTTGACTGCTATCTGTTTAGTGAGTAACATTTATTTATATAGCACCTTTCAAAACATAGGTGGCAAAGTGCTTTCCAAAAGTAAAGAGGCTAAAAGAACAAAAGATGAGTATAACAAACAAGTACTATGGGAGGAAGAAGCATGATTTAACAACAATTTAACAACGATTAGCAACACCACAACTTAAAATAGAGTACAAGATAGCACAGAAGCACTTAGATTAAAGATAAGTTTTTAGCTGTGCCAGAGTTTGCTGACGTGACCCGATCTACAACCTGGGACCCAGGACAGAAAATGCCCAGTCCCTTTGTGTTTCCAGTCTTGAACAGGGCACAACTAGCAGGCCCTGATCAGTAATTAATAATGTCTATTTTTTATCAGTAACTCTTAGTCAAGACAGAGTTGAGTAAAGCGGAATTCAACCTCACTGAAGCAAAAACTATAGCCAGCTCAATGATCTCAACGTTAAACAGTAAGGGTTGCCAGATTGCCACTGGCAACCATTTTGAGAAATTGGCAACCAATTCTTGACCCAAAACAGAGACAGCAAACAGCAACACGTGCACCCCAGTCTCAGTTGTATGTGAGAGGGGTTCCAGCTGTCTAAGCAAGAGATTGGAGGTCATCTCTGAAAGTAGAGATGATGGACAAGCTGATGTACATGTCACAATACAAGACCTCATAGATGAAGGGTCAGTAGATCTGTAATGGGAATCAGCACAAAGGCCAAAAAAAAAAAAAAAAAAAAAAATTGAAAGGGAGAGAACAGAGTAACAATCAAAACAAAGGGCAACCTTATTTTCAGTTTTGGCAACCATGCTGAAAAGTGCTGAGCCCTGCAGCTGCAGAAGTTGAGCATTCCCAGGTTGATTCTGTATTTGCTCCTACATGTTACAACAAAAGAGCTTGTTAGGTGTAACCAGAAAAGTGGAAGTGATGCAGTCACCACCAGAGACTAAACAGTAGAGGGGTCAAAATATAATTTGTACAAGTTGGCTTGGTGATGATTCCTGATCTTGTCTGTACAGCCGCCCCGAGTGTGTGACGACTACTGGAGTGAATTCAGACACTGCAAAAGTTTGAGGAATTGTTTTCACCACTATTACACTTACGGTACCTCCCCATCCTGCCAGCAGTGGAAAGAGGACTACAATAACTGCAGAGAGTGGGAGAAACACAGAGGCACCGAGGCCAAGGTACAGTGGCAGGACTTCACACTGTTTAAAGAGTCTTATAGATAGATAGGTAGATAGACAGACAGAAGACAGACAGACAGATAGATAGATAGATAGATAGATAGATAGTTGTACTGTATTGATCCCAAATTGGGAAATTATTGTGACACAGCAGCAGGTTATGCAGACAAAGCACAGAACAGTAATAATACATACAGTGCATATCAACATGAGAGAAATATATCCATAGAATATAAAATATAAAATACAAAAGAGACCTGTTAAAGTAGATGAAGTGTGAAGCTGACAATTAAGGTATGAAATTAATCACACTTGGATTGACAGATTGTTTTCTAATTGGGCTGAGGCAGATCTTGGTAAAAAATATATGCAATACACACATCTTAGAGGAGAAAACATCCCCCTCGCTTTATGTGTGTGCTTATAATATGCATGTATATGGATGTGAGTGTGCATTTACATGTATACAGTACATGATATGTATGCATATATATGAGCTATGTACATGTAAGTGTGTGTATGTATACATGTGTATATATGTAAGCATTTCTTCTTCAGTTATCCATTTACTCTTCTGTTCTGAATGTACCACTGGGTGTATATATTTTTTGCAAGTATACTATTGCAAATATTGCATAAATTGCAGATGTATAATTCATGTGTAATTCGCAATAGAAGAATACACAATATAAAGAATATTGGAATACAGTATAAATATACTGACTACTACAACTAGCATAAAAAAATCTAAATTATAAACATAGAATAACCTACTATAAACATTAGCATTATTGCAAGAGCAGAATAAATGGGACAGAAATGAGACAGAAACTATAGAGCTGAGAGGTCTCTGTCAGACAGATGTGAGGTGTTGTAGAGAGTTGTGGCTTTAGACAGGAAATATTTCCTGTATTGATCCTTCTGACATTAAAGCTGAACCAGTCTGTTAAAGAAAGAAAGAGCTCTGCTGTCTGTCCAGTAGGCGGTGGAGAGGGTGGTCAGGATTATCCAGGATGGATCACGGTTTGTTCAGTGTCTTCTCCACTACAACAGTGTCTAATTTGCAGCCAGTTAAGGAGCCAGCCTTCTTCATCAGTTTAAGTCTGTTGGTGTTAAATTTGTCTGATGCTATTCATAGTGTCTGAATGTGAATGTCCTAAAGAATACATGTAAACACTTGAAGAAAGATGTTTTGATATGTATCTGCATTGCAGGAAGCCTTGCAGAAGAGTGAGAGGAACCGAGTGGCGCAGCAGAGAAACTTTACCCCAGTGTGGGAACTGAGGCGAGACCCTCCCAGAGACTGGCACATGCCCCTGAACCAGGAAAGGCCTCAGGACTCCTCCACTCCCTAAAAACCTTATGCCTCTGTTCCATGGCAGCCAAAGCAAGGTGAAATGAAGATTTGAGATTCTTGTCACTTAACGGACTTAACAAAGTTGTTTAGAGCCACATGCTGGAAAGACTAGTCATCACTTATTGCTGTCTTCAGTGAGCTGCTGCATGGAAACAGATGTACTGTATATTAACACAGTGGTAGCAGCATCTAGTGGTCAGTGATGATTATGACAGCATCTATATTCAACCAGTGAACTACAAGATGATCTACTTATTAATTCTCCAAAGCTTGTGTAATATGAAGCACAAAGGCTGCAGTCACAGATTTGCTGTAAATGACAATTGCCTTGTATTTCTGTTAATGTAAGAAAAAGGATATGAAAACATTATAGATTATTATTAAAATATTTAACATTTAATGAAAGATTGTTGTACATTGTTTGATGAGGGTTAAAATTTTGATGCTGCACTAGAAAACAGTTTTGATGGCATCAAACAGGAGAGCTGCCCCTTGTAAGACTGTTGACATTTCTCAAAAGCACCCTATTCTCTTCAGTCTGTGCTGTAGATACTGTGATGATTATATACCGTACAAACTGTATATTATTGATGGTGTGATATGACAAAATTCAGCTTTACAGTTTAAACCCATACAGAGTTGTGCATTAGCAGTTTTCGGCATTATGTAAATGATTATGGCTTTACCTCAGATAACAAAGTTGAATCAATAAAAAAGTACATTTTTTATTTTCAGTTATGTTTTGTTATACAGAGACGTGAACATGGAGAAAAAACAAAACAATTCAATTCACAATTTCCATGAATGTTGTTACATTTGATAACATGAAACAGCTGAGGTGAAGTGTCCTTCGCATCGACACATGCAGGCCTTTAAAGCTGCATGCTGGCTCACTGAATCATGTACAAACAAGGACATCACTGTGTGTAAACTTTAGTGATGTTGTTGTATTTCCCATCAGGAGCTTCATACTGGGTCTTTGGCGGTGTGTAGGCAGGACCTTCATGAGTGAAGGGAAACAGATGGGGGTCTGGCTTCAACGCTGCCTTGTACAGCTCCTCAGACTCTAACTTCAGCTCCTCCAGCGCCTCCCTCTGTGCTTCTAGAGCAAGTTCAATAGCCTGCACTTCAGCCATGTGTTGCTTCTGCAAGAACAAAGGCAGAAGAGCACATTAAATATAGCCCGCTGAGTGTACATGATGGAGAGCAGAGGTCAGAGGTAGGATTTCTATAAAAGCTTAAGTGATGGAGGTGTTATAGGTAAGTGGTGACCTGTTTGTGTCGACACCACTCCTTCAACAGCAGGGCTCGACCCTCACTTTCTTCAAATGACAGCCTTGGTGCAGAACGTTCCCTTTGTCAGAGAATAAGAAACACCAATTTATAGCACTTCAAAGTCAGCAAGCACCACAATAGCAAGAAAAGAACTAAAGGTACATCAAGTCAAATAAAAGAAGGATGTCCATAAAATGTTTTAATTTCTGTAAGCCTTAATGCCAAAAGATGGTAGTTAATTTATTGTTTAGAACAGCCAATAGGGACTTTTTGGCGAGCTCCACCCCTAAACCCCTATCCTAGAGGTCATCAGTAAAGTTGTACAGTAAAACTTGATGGAAGAATAATTCAGATGAAGTGATTTTAGTTATCTTGAATCTGATTTTTACACATTGAAACCTAACTCATGAGTGTTGTGAACTCTGATGCAAACTAACTCGCTGGAGAATAGACCAGCAAGTCTGGATTTCTAGCTGTGCACAGATTATATAACAATGTTAATCCAGTGGGCAGAAACAGGAAAAAAATCCTTGCATTAATTCAATCTTTCCCTGCTGCTAATTATTAAACACGTTTTAAGTCACTAATAATTATGTATTACATATTGAGTTTGAACTTCCTGTTAGCAATAGAGCTGAGGAGTGAGAACATATTTCTCTTTTCCTTTATCTCGCTTACAGCAGGCTGCTTTCATCTGAAAGCAATAAAGCATCACCACATAAACATGTGGCTGTTATCTGATATTTTTCTTATTGTCAAAACAATTCCATGAAAAGACCAAAACCAACATGGTAATAGTTTTTTAAAAGATTTAATAGTTCTGGTAAGCTTTATCAGGCTGTGGCCACAGAGACAATACATTGTTGGTTTTGGTGTTTTCAGAGTATTTGTTGACTAGAAGAAAAACACCGAGCAACGCCAGTTTTGTTCTTTAATGTTCGTTACCACACCCAGCACTGCAGGTAGATTGACAATGGTTCAGCATAAATCTAATTACTTGGAAATGACAGCGTGGACAACAGTGAAATGATCTGTACCTTGTTTCATCGAAGCATTTGGCTGGAGTGATGAGGTCCTCTATGGGGATGAGCTCAGGTGGGACCTTCTCCAGCTTCTTCAGCTTCTTTCTCATCCTCTCTCTCATCATCAGCTCCCGTCTTGGGTCGACTTTCTTCTTCTTTCTGGGCTCCGCTCTTAAACACAATGCACAGCTCTGTGTGAGCACATTCAACCACAAGATATTTTTTTTTAAACGGATATGGCAAATATATGACTATAATATACAGTGATTGAATAGTGATTGATAATGTTGCTAAGATGTAGACACACCTCGGATGTACAATCTGGACTAAACAAAAATAATCATACCAGTGGTGGATTAGATTTTAGGGATTAACAGGCATAGATTTTGGCCAGTCTCTGTGTACGACAAGACCACTAGATTAGCATGATTTATCTTCGTCAATACTGTGTTTTAGTAGTGCATGTCCAAAACAAATTAGCAATTAACTGACATTCAGTGAACCAGGATCATACCATCATCATTTTGATCATACCTCAGTGGAGCAGATGTCTTCAGTGTCATCACTGGTGCAAACCAAGGACTCTGTACAGCATGGTGATGTTCTCCCAAAAGGAAGCTGCAAAACAACACATAACCACAGAGATTATTATTATTATTATTGGTCCCATACTTTATTTTGAAAGTTCAGTAGTTACATAAACATGTTCAGATTTTCATTGCAAAATAAAATAAATATATTTTACAGTAAACAAAAATAAAATAAATTGTACAACAACTAAAATGTAAGTAAAGGAAAAGAAGGTGAATTTAAAAAATAAAGAAAAAATCGGGGTATGTTAAAGAATTTGAATTAAATTTATTTAAATTAGAAATATTCTAATAGTTTTTGCCAATTTAGAAATTTTGAGTTTTAAGTTTAGTCAAATCGTAGTCAAATATACTTTAAAATCAGTATCTTTAAACGTAAAAAAGAGGGTAGTCTTTTCATTCATTTTATGGATATATTTTAAGATATTCATCAAAGTATGTAAATTTCATCAGACGAAAAACTGTGTTAAGTGAGTAATATCTCAATCTTTGCTTGTATGATAAATGTTTTCACACTATATATATATATATATATATATATATATATATATATATATATATATATATATATATATATATATATGATGCTGCATATATATACACACTATAGAGCTACTGAATAACCTTAGCTATGTTAGCTCCAGGTAGCTAGCGCCCTGTTAGCTGCTCACATCCTGCTACAAACTAACACTCACCTCGACGGAGCGGTCTGTCGGGATAAAACCCTGCAGAGACAGCGCGATAAAGCCACAGACATGTTTCCGCGGTGAGGTGTTTCACTTTAAACTCATACTCGAGTAACGTTCACATGTACTTTCTTCGGCTGCTGGGCTGTCCTCTTCCTTGAGTGACAGCAGACGTGTCGCAGGAAGATGACGTCACCAAATGGGCTGGCTCGCAATTAACGGGCGCACTTTCGAGCATTTTGTTTGTGCAGAAAATTACATTAAAGGCTATAAATATAGACTGCATCGCAAATGAAATAAATTATAAACAAGATACGACACTTTAATGTTTTTTTAATGATTTAATAATGTATTATTTTTAATTTAGACGTGAAAGTTTTTGTCGAATCTTACTGGACGAGTGTAAAGGTGGCGGTTTCACTATTTAGGGTAAAGGTCGCAGTACTCTGGTTTTTATAAGCACCACGGACTCAATCAGAGTACCAGGAGAAGATACCGGTCGAACAGTTTGATCCTGACATTGGTGGTGTATTGATTCTGCATCATGGCTCTTCTCAGAGGTAAACAAACAAGGTTTCAGTTCAGCAAGAGGCGAAAAAAACAGATGAATTTGTTCATATCAGGACTACATTTCTCTTGTTTGTGTCGCAGTGTAAGATTATCAGTGGCCTAAAATAAATGTCATCATTTTATAGTTGAATTTATGTGAATATATATATATATATCAGGAGGGTTTTAAACATTTTCTGATCACAGTGTAACCGCATAAAGGAAGAGAAAGGTGACAAGATGGGGTCAAGAAAACAACTGCTGTTTGTCGATATGTCCTCCCAAACCACCTTTCGAGCCATTAAATGCAATTTATAATAACAATATTATCAATTAATTGCTCCCAGAGGCGGAGGAACGATTATTTATTTAAGTTAAAGTAGTGATACAATATTGTTAACGTGCGCAAGTGTAAAAGTCAAGCATTTAAAATATTGAATATCATATTTACTCAAGTAAAAACATTATCTGGAAAATGTGTCAAAAGAAAAAAAATAATCATTTCAGTGGAAACGAGTTAAGGTTTATTCCACTTATAGTTGTTTACATTTTATTATTTAAAATGAATTGCCATCTAGTTAAGGAAGGCATTAAGAGTGTTATTATCATAGCAGATACTTTATTGGATTATAAATATTGAATCATTAACGTGTAAGCAGCAGTGTGGCAGGTCAAGTTGCTACACACTTCGGGGTAGTTGACTCTGTATCATGTCTGATTATAGGTTTTAGATGTAAAAACATATTTTGAAAAGTAACTACTTGAAATAGTGAAGTAAAAAGCACATTACCCTCTAACATTTAGTGGAGTGCAAGTAGGAAGTAACAGAAAAGGTGAAAAACTCAAGTAAAATACAAGTACTTCAAAATACTTATTCTTGTGCAAATACAACAGGACAAATTGCACAACACTAAACACACATTCAGCACAAGTCAGGTGTCGCTCTTGATATGTATCAGAGGTTAGTCAACAGTTCAATGTATGATTAGAAATTAAAAGTCACATCAACCCAGTATTTCAAGATAACGTCATATCTTTTATCTATGTACCACCAGTTCATTTGTTTATTTTGAAACACTGTCCATTCATTGTGCCTCACTGGAGCAATTTGCATGCCTCATATAAAGTTAACTGACCAGAGTAATGAAAACGGTGTATAATTTAAAGGAATTTATAATAACTTGTTTTCTTTTTTTTTTTTTGAGGATTTGTACATGAAGCAAGTTGCAAAAGACTTAAACAGTATGCTCTTTCAAAGAAGGCAACTCAGTTTTATTGTCAACACTCCTGTTTCACTGTTTAATTTGATGCAGCTATTTAAAGAATCAGCATGATTTCTAATTTGTTTAAAACAAAAACTATAATAAAACTACACAATTCCTGAAGTAGTTATAAACTCCCCCGTCCCTCCAATCAAATTTGATCCATCTGATGTAGGCCTCCATGTTATTCTGTATTTTTATCTTTTGTTTTTATCTTATCTCACCGGCTGTGTGTATCGACCATCTCTGCAGTATGTACAGTTACCCCAGTACTTCTTGACACAGTGATCTGGCTGTGACTCAGTGGTGGGTGGTTTAAAGTCGTTGTTTCTCTACTAAAATGCTCTGTTTCTCTGCAGGTGTATTTGTTGTAGCTGCCAAGCGCACTCCATTCGGTACCTATGGTGGCGTGCTGAAGGATCACAGCGCAACAGACTTGGCTGAGCATGCAGCCAAAGCTGCCCTGGCTGCTGGGGGCGTGGCACCAGAACTAATAAACAGTGTCATCATGGGAAATGTCATGCAGGTACCCAAAATCCAACAGATCAACAGCCGTATTTAACAGATCGCAACTACCACCATATGAAAATGCCTGTGTTAACATGCGTATTTGTATACAGACTAGTGCTCTTGGTTTGGGCCTCATCTTTTCATTTCTCTTTATCTACCCCCGGTAATTTCAGAGCTCAGCCGATGCACCCTACATTGCTCGTCATGTGGGTCTGAGGTGTGGTGTTCCCATCCCAGTGCCTGCTCTCACTGTGAATAGACTGTGTGGATCTGGTTTCCAGTCCATCATCAATGGCGCTCAAGTAAGCACTCCACCAAGAACAAAAAACATCCTGGCAGAAATACAAATGTACAATAACATTGTACATTTCTGTATATGTGTAAAAGACAAACAGCATGGTTCATACATTAGTAAAAGCACAATATAGTGTATATCAATGACACATAGATTGCGTTTGAAATTCCATACCGACATTGTATTATTATGCAGAGTATGAGCTTTTTAGTATGTCCACAGCCTTAGCATGAAACCAATAGTGTCCGAATTGCACACTGTTTCCAGTCAAATATTACAGTATGCAAATGCTGTACACTACAGCGACATAAATATCCCACAATGCAATGTGGCAGTGGTGACAATGTTCATAACAGATGTTAAGGGATCGCTCTGTAACATCAAGAATGCTTCAAATTAACTGTAAGTATAATTTTTCACTTTGCTAGGCGTATTATACATTTTAAATTAATTCAGACTTTGATTCTCACAAATCGTCATTTGGATCACATGAGGTTGGTTACCATGGTTACACGTCTTCAACCGGCAAGGAGGTTCTCAGGAAGTGACGACATAAATTACAGCTCAGAGCGTCCGAAAACATAGATACTACTGTTTATTGTGTGTTAAACGATAGTACACATATTGGGTATGTAGCACATAGTATGTGATTTCAGACAAAACTAAAATTTGTCTTATCTTTTGTCTTGTTGATCCAAAACAAAACCCTGTTACTTTGTGTGTTTGCAGGAGATTTGCCTCAGGGAGTCAGAGGTGGTCCTGTGCGGCGGCTCGGAGAGTATGAGTCAGGCCCCGTATGCTGTTCGCAACATACGATTTGGTACAAAGTTTGGAGTTGATCTCAAGGTTGGTTATTGATTGATTTTCTCTACTTTCTAAACTGTCTAAACCTGACACAAAAGTACATAAGATGGCCATAAAGACGCAAAGATGAAAACCTCTCCTTGTCTGCCTGACAGCTAGAGGACACCTTGTGGGCGGGTCTGACTGACCTGCACGTCAAAATCCCGATGGGGATCACAGCAGAAAACCTGGCAGAGAAATACCAAATCACACGAGAGGACGTTGACAACTATGCTTACCAGACACAGCAAAGGTGGAAGGCCGGTAAGACAGGTTTCATTCTTTAACATCGTTTCATTACTTTCACAGTCTGCTCACCTCACACATATTTACATTGAAATGTGTTGCTTTGGAGGAGACATGCTCTTTGCTGCTCATACTTAATAGTTAAATCATAACTTTTCTCTATTTACAGCTCATGAGGCTGGTTACTACACAGCAGAAATTGCTCCCATTGATGTGAAAGCTAGGAAAGGCAAGGTGTCCATGGCTCAGGATGAACACCCTCGTCCACAGACCACACTAGAACAGATGGCCAAACTGCCTCCTGTCTTCAAGAAGGGCGGGACTGTTACTGCTGCCAATGCTTCGGTGAGTTTACACCTACAGTGTTGGCTTAATTTTACAATCTTAGGTGGTCAGTTTAATATTTAGGGTATATTTTACTTTCATTTTCAAAATGTTTAATTGCTGTAACATTAAAAGCTAGAAACAACCATTGAAGTTGTAAAAGAAGTTATTATGACTTGTGTCCATGGACTGTCGACAAGAAGTGGACGTATGTCACCCATTGGTTTGTGGACTGCTGTTGTGAAACCTCAAGTTTGGCATGTTGGCTGCCGCCATCTTGGTTTTTGGTCATTGCCACCTTATTTTTTGCAACCACAAGTGACACAAGAGGGTGGAGCTAAGTACAGCTGAACCTTGAATACTGGGCCTTTCACACTGAACGCACCAACACCAGCAGCAAGTGCAGCGCAAAACGCATTCTGTGTGAAAGGTGATCGTTATGTTACAAATAACTTTGATGAACTGAAAACACACTGAAAGGGTTAAAGTTGTAACACAAAAACACAGACAACTCCCATAATTTACAAAATCAGCACCATGCTATATTGAAGAAGACTTGAAACTAGCGATTGAGACCATAAACTCCTGTTTACAATGTTTATTGAGGTAATAAATTAAATGAGAAGTAGGCTCATTTTCTCATAGACTTCAATACAAGCTGACTTCATTTTGCAACCAGAAGAGTCGCCCCCTGCTGGCTGTTAGAAATAATGCAGGTTTAAGGCACTTCAGCATTGGTTTCACGTCTCAGACCTGGAGGTTGCCCACTGATTGTCTTATTTACAGGTTAACACTTTGATTTACAGTAAAATATATTTTAATATAAATACCATGCAACTACTGTTACTTCTACCATATGATGTAGCCTACTATTACTTCATGTCTCTTCCTGGATCTCCAGGGTGTATCTGATGGTGCTGCTGCTGTAATTATTGCCAGTGAAGATGCGCTGAATGAACATAAGCTCACTCCACTGGCTAGAATTGTGGCCTATCATGTGTCAGGCTGTGACCCGAGCATTATGGGAATTGGTAAGAGACACCACTTTTGTGGAGATGTAATTTAATCCTTTTGAATTAAAAGGAATGAATGACAAAATAAGATGTTACTGGTATTTGACATCGGTTTCTTTACAGTAAGAGTTTCTGGTTTGCTTAAATCATCTCAGGTCCTGTTCCAGCAATCACAGAAGCTCTTAAAAAAGCTGGTCTGACTCTCAACGACATGGATCTTGTGGAGGTTTGTCATTAGTGAAACACCAATCTCTGTGTCATTCATTTCATCAGTGGTGGAAGAAGTATGCAGATCCTTTATTTAAGTAAAAGCACCAATACAGTGCATCCCATTAAGACTGAGTCCTTACTTCAGAGCCCTATGCAGTCTTTCCCTCCCTTGCCTTTCCTGTCTGTCTGTCTGTCTCACTATCCAATAAAACAGAAATGCCAACAAAATCTTTAAAAGTACCATAAATAAAGCATCTAAACAACATCTAAAAATTATTCCGTTACAAGTAAGTCCTGTATTTAAAAATGTACTTATGTAAAAGTACAGATGTATTATCAGCAAAAATGTACTTAGTAAAGTATCAAAAGTACAAAACATAAATGTCCCATGTGACTGCTATACTATTATATATGACATTATTAGATTGTTAAAGGTGCTATTGATAACCTTCGGCCACTAGATGTCACAGAGCAATTACTTCTGCAGTGTAAAAAAACTGAAGTTCCCCACTGTGGGACTAATAAAGGAATATCTTTCTTTCTTTCTTTCTTCACAACAAGTCGTTGCCAGGTACTTACCGTCAGTCTCAGCCATTTCTCCATTTTTTTTCCCCACACTAACTGACAACCCAGAGATACCATGTGGTACCAAGGCTGTCTTTCTCTTGGCTCATAAGTTAGTGTTAGAAGTGGGAATCAAATGTCAGATATCCTCCACAGAGAAAACAAAACATTGCCAACATTTTTTAAATGAGTAATTCACAATCATAATAATTTTTTCAGGAAAAGATACTTTTTTGGCACGTTTCTAAAACCTCTGTGGATGTATTATATTTTTTTTAAATATTTGTCTACATTAAATATAGTAAATATATTATATATAGACCTGTAATACTGATGCAAGCACAGTACTTGAGTAAATTTACTTAGTTACTATCCAAATGATTTGATGATGATTTATTCAGGTTGTTGTTACGCAGTTGGGTCACTGTTGTCATTCGCTTTTCACAGGTGAATGAGGCTTTTGCCCCTCAGTACCTGGCTGTCGCTAAGGCTCTTGGACTGGATCCAGCAAAAACCAACGTCAACGGTGGAGCTATTGCCATCGGACATCCTCTTGGTGCTTCTGGATCACGCATCACCGCCCACCTGGTTCATGAGCTCAGGTAACTTTGTCCTTTTAGTAATTATATGTACAGTATATCAGGCGAGATGTCTGCACATTAAGTAGCTTTGAATAATAAGCTTTGTTTTTTTCAACAGGCGACGAGGAGGCAAGTACGCTGTTGGGTCTGCCTGCATCGGTGGTGGTCAGGGCATTGCCATCATCCTGGAAAAGTACTGAGCGAAGAAGCTGCCAGTATCAAGAGAATGTCCCACCGTCCACTTGCATAAAATAAAACACAGGTGACACATGCTGACGAGAGTTTTTATAAAAATCTTTCACCTATGCATGAAATGGCAAATGTTCTCTTAACACACAAGGAAATGCATTCATTTTTTGCTGCTTAGTCTTGTTACTTATTTCAGTCTATTTATACAAAAAAATGTACATTAAATGTTTCGGTCCAGTGTGGCCTCAGCAGCCCTGTGAAGATAAAGAGCTAATGCATGTTTCTATGCTCATTGCACCATGATGCAAGAGACTGTTTGTGCCTGAGACACAGAGCTAGATCCACGGTCACATTAACATGTGTAGCATATTAACCCAAAAAGTGCAGTTTCTGTTGGGTTACAGTAAGGTTTTAAATGGACTCTGAACTCTGGTGTTTGCCTTAAGATGTTCTCTATCACTCCAGTAACAGGGGTCAGTATTTCCAGAAAATATTCCTGACTTGTGATGGCGCCAGCATAAAATTTTTGTATTTCTGTCAAAGAATCTCAATAAAAAAACTTTTCCAAAAAAGCAAATAAATAAATGAACTTTTTATGATCAGTCCTTGACAACAGCCAAAGCTATTTTTATGCCTCTGTGCTGGAGACAGTTGTGGCTGGAGGCAGTATGTTTTCATGTTGTCTGTCTGCCCATCCATCCGTCTGTCCATCCTTTCTCCATCCATCCATCAATCTGCAACCACTTACCTCGTTAGGGGTCGCAGAGGGGCTGGAGCCGATCCCAGCTGGAATTGGGTGAAGGCGGGGATCACCCTGGACAGGTTGCCAGTCCATCGCAGGGCACATAGAGACAGATAACCATTCACGCTCACATTCACACCTACGGGCAATTCAGAGTCATCAATTAATGTCCGTGTCTTTGGACTGTGGGAGGAAGCCGGAGCACCCGGAGAAAACCCACGCTAACATGCAAACTCCAAACAGAACACCCTCTTGCTGTGAGGTGACAGTGCTAACCACTACACCACTGTGCAACCCTCATCCTTTCTCATGAAGGCAATATCTCAGAAACACCTGGAGGGAATTTTCTACAAATTTGGTACAAATGTGAACTTGGACTCGAGGATGAACTGAGAATCTAGTGGTCAAAGGTCACTGTGACCTCAAAAACGTGTTTTTGTCCATAACTCAAGAATTCATATACTAATTATGACAATTTCATAAAAAATGTCTTAAAGGATAAAACAATGAAGTCATGACATTTTGGACAGAAATGGATGTAAATTGCAACTTAACTGGGTGGTGGAAGCGTGGCTAGTTTTCTAGATTAGAATGTAATTTAACAGAAAGTTGCTACTAGGTCTTACTTCACTTTAATGGTATTTTTATTTCAACCTTTTTAGGATTTGGTCTCTATAATCAGTCTCATTTTTGGTTTTATCTATTTACAAAAGGAGTTACGTTTGATTGTTTTGTGACATATGCTCAATTGTTTTGTTTTTGTTTCTTTTTTTAGAAAAAACTTACAGTACCACCACAGAGAAAGGATCAATAATATTTGATATCAGACATTTATATACTAAATGTTAGTAACAACTTTTGGATCATAACAACCCCCTTAAACTTTTTAAGTAGACAAAAAGCTGGAATTGATGCATTGTAAGTACAGTTTGTAAAAATAAATAAATTACAGAAAAATTCAAATGTGCTGCATAATTTTTTATTTTTACGTCAACCATAAAAATTTTATTTACTATGACGATAAATTCCTTAAAGGCAAAGAAGCTTTATACAAGCAAATTGTTTTGTTTGTACGAGCAGATAAAATGTAATATATATAAATATTTTTTTACTAAAGCAGCTTAAAATCAACCATTAATGTTATTTGTTAAAAACAACTGCAATGCTGATTTTATTTCAAATTTAACGTGAGAATATATGGGAGCTATGTTTAGGACTACAAGGACCACCACCTCCTTGAAAGTCGACGCAGTTACGTAAACGTCATCTTGCAGCGTGGTTATATACGTCACATCCCCGGATGTCGGTCTTTTTTACGTAGCAAAGGTAAGACAATCTTGCCTTCGTGTTTCTGTTGGAATAAAATCTGCTTTCATCTGCATTACAGAATCAAAAATACAGTCTCCAAATATCAGGGGAAGAATGCTTATATTTAGACGATGCGTTAGACATCTTTATTATCAAGATTAACCATCATATTTGAGTAATAATGAACAGTTTAGTCTGTCTGCGCTCCTAGGCCGCCGGCTAGCCTTCGTGCTGTCTGTAGCGTTAGCTAGTTGGCTAATAGAGACGTGTTGTCTTTCGGTAGTGTTATGTAGTGTGTTTAACTATACAGTTCCGCTGTCATACATTTATATTTTCTTTGAAAACGGTAAATTGTCATTTGGAGGAGACAAGTAGTTGGCTAGCCCGTGAAGCGACTCTTCTTTGCTATGATGCTAATCGCTAGCTAACGTTAGTTGTCATGCCTGTTCTGCCATGGAGATGGCTGTAGTATGGTTGTGATGTTTTCTGCTGTTCACCAGTGTATTGTGAAATATTATTGTGATGCTGTTTACAACGCTGTATGTATTTAAAGTTAAGAGCATCGTTTCTCTAAGACTGTACCGTTAGTTTTGATACAGAACTAATGTTTTGCAGTTGGTACCAGACTCTGTACAGCTGAACCATATTTTGCATTGTCCAACCAAACTTGGAATATTATTTGTCATCTTAAGATTATTAAAGATGAACCACATCAAACACAGTCATTACACATAATACTGCTGCAGTTGGTACACTAACCTGTGGTATTCTTTTGTGCCAGATGGCAGAGGGTGACAAAAAGGCTGCCAAGAAGAAGCACGGGAGCCGGAACCCGGTTCTGGCCCGGGGCATCGGCCGTTACTCCCGGTCAGTTATGTACGCCCGGAGGGCCATGTACAAGAGGAAGACCAAGACCACTGAGACCAAGGTGAGGCAGATCTAACACCTGACAAAGTGAATTAAAAAAGACGCATCACATTGGTTGACTGTGTCTTGTATTCATGGTGATTTGCTCTTGTTTCAGGTTGAGAAAAAGATTAAGGTGAAGCCCCAGGCAACTGTTGTCAAGACAGTTGGGGGAGACAAGAATGGAGGTACTCGTGTTGTCAAGCTGCGCAAGATGGTGAGTAATGTGTGGGGGGGCTCTATGTGTATATACAGATTTCGTCGGAGACCGGCAGCATTGAAAAAAGCTTGGCCTTGTACAACTACTGACTGTTAACTTGCGTTAAATAGCAGTCCACTTCCATGTTTCGGTAGGTTGATTTTGACGCCTGATGTGAACGGTACCCAGGTACACACAAACGGTACTCCAAACCGCATGGTCACGTGAACTCGAGTACGGATCTGTGAATTGTACCACAGTACAGTACGGAGCCTTCACACTAATCAAACAAGCTTGGATTTGGAATTGGTGTATTTGCATCTGGGCCTGGGTGCCTGATGTGAAAGCACCTCAAGTAACAATCTAGAACGTGTGTCTGTCTTAGATTTAACTACATTTTGTAGTTTAACTGAGATTTTTCTATTCAGATTGTTGTGAGCACAGGTGGTGTTCTGAGTTTTAATTTCAGGCACAGTGAGTCAGTTTAGATCCCATTACAACTTGTATTAGCTGATAAAGCAATGACAACACTCACTGTTAAGAGTTTGACAGCGCTGTAAATGAAATGTAACGCACTTGTGTTTTTTTTTTTTTTTTTATTATGAACGCATCTTCCATTGGATTTAAGCAGCAAACTTACATTTAAAATAATGTTTTGTGCTCCTGCCGTAGCCTCGCTACTACCCCACAGAGGATGTTCCCCGTAAGCTCAAGAGCCACGGAAAGAAACCCTTCAGCCAGCACAAGAGGAAGCTGCGCAGCTCCATCACCCCAGGAACTGTCCTCATTCTGCTCACTGGCCGCCACCGTGGAAAGGTGAGAACCATTTGTATCATGTCTTGATGATTTCCATGTTCTCGCAGCTTAGCAGAAATGATTGGCACATGCACGGCACAGACTGAAAAATGTTAAGTGTCTGAAAGAGGTAACACATTGCTTCTAGTGTGCTGGAAAAGCTGAACAGGTGAATATGTCGAAGGCCAACCCTTTATATGACAGAACAGCCATGAAATGTCATACAGGATGTGATGTTAAGATTACAAAGTCAGATGTTCGGGTTTATTCTTTTTCATCTGTTTGCATCTAGGACTAAAACAGGATCATCTTTGACTTCATTATTTGACAAGACTTATGTGACTGATGTAGACTCCGAGGTCACAATCATATACAAGTATTGGTAATTAAAATCTGTAAAAACACAATCTGCGATCCAGCTGTAAACAAAAGGGTATGTCCATTGAAATTTAAAAGCTCAGCATTTGAGTGTGCATTTATTACTTTGAGGTTTTGTAGTATGTAGACTAGCTGATGAACAACTAATATGATCTTTTAAATGTAGTTAAAAGATTTGTTTACTTCTAGTGTTTGTAACAGAAATCAATATATTCCAATTATAAGTTGTGTAATAATGTGCAATTTTATAATCTAACTGAAAATGTTATGTTTTTGTGTGAATATACACTAAAATGTTGTCAAAAGGAATACAGTTGGGACTATAAAGTCCTAACATCATGTTAGAGCTGGGCAATATATTAATAAATCAATATCGTGATATGAGACAAGACACCCTTTTAGATTTTTATATAGTGCAGTAGCCTGATGTGGCATGTAGTGTTGTCTTTACCTGGTTTTAAAGGCTGCCATACATTAACGTGATGTAATTTTCTGAACTTACCAGACTGTTCTGGCTGCTCTATTATTTGTCTTTACAGACTTTGTCATTATAGCCACATTACTGATAATTATTTATTAAAAATCTCATTGTATAAATATTTTGTGAAAGCACCAATAGCCAGCCCTACAATATCGATAGGTATTTGATCTGAAATATTGTGATATTTGACTTTCTCCATATGGCCCAGCCCTACATCATGATTAAAGATTTCCTTTCCTTGTCTGGCAGATGTAATTAAAATCTAACGTAGGAACACCTCTGTAGTGTCAACAATAACGTTGGTATCATAGTGGACAGCTAGGTATCATAGCATTGATATTGATTTACAGTTTTATTATTGACAAAAGATATTTTGGACAATGGAGTACAGCTGACATTGTGAAATAGACTTGTCATAACACAGAGGAGTCTAATGCAGACAGCGTTGGACTAAAGGAAATGCCACCTGTGCGTATTTTAATTTTGTCTATTAATGTCCTGTAGCTTGTCATTGTAAACACTGTACTCCATCATCATTAGTTGTGTGAATAATGCATTTTCTAAATCACACACCCTCGGCACCACAGACATTGTCCCTCCCTCCCACACTCGAACGCTACATGGGCAAGTTACGGAGGCATGCTAGTGTGCCCACACACACTTTGAGCAGTAGCTGACCTAAATAATGTTTCAGCTGTGAATCTGACTGGCAGAGAGCGCTCCTGATGATAAAATTAGTGAGTCCAGTAGATTTATTTTTCCCTGTTTAAGTAGCTTGGCATGAAAAAGGATTCAAGCTATTAAATTGTGGTATTTAGATTGTGCAAATGACTGTTTTTATGAATTCACTACTTGAATTCAATAGTGTGCAAAACCCCAGTACAGTAGCTTTATACTTAAAATGCTTGTTTTTGTTTTTTAGCGCGTGGTGTTCCTGAAGCAGCTCTCAAGTGGTCTCCTGCTTGTCACTGGTAAGGATGATTGCCAGTGATTTTTGGTGGTAAAATTCATGTACAGTAACCACTGGAACATGTTGTGCATCTTTTCTTATTCTCATTTCAAATGGTGTTTTCCTGTGTGCATACTTGTAGGCCCTCTTGCCTTGAACAGAGTACCCCTGCGCAGGGCTCATCAGAAGTTTGCCATTGCCACCAACACCAAAATCGACATCACTGGCATGAAGATCCCCAAAACTCTGAACGATGCCTACTTCAAGAAGAAGAAGCTGAGGAGGCCCCGTCACCAGGAGGGAGAGATCTTCGACACAGAGAAAGAGGTGAACTATTCTTGGATATTGTATCATGAAACATACAGTATAATACTACCATATCAGTGGGGTTTTGATGTATTTATACCTGACTTACTGGTGTTCTTGTCCTTGTCTCCATCTGCAGAAGTACCAGCTGACAGAGCAGAGGAAGGAGGACCAGAAGGCTGTTGACTCTCAGCTCCTGCCCCTCATCAAGAAGGTACCTCAGCTCAAAGGGTACCTGCGCTCTTCCTTCTGCCTGTCTAATGGTGTCTACCCACACAAGCTGGTTTTCTAAATGTGTTGTAATAAAGAGTACCACCGTCTAACGCCTTCTCTGGCCTCGTTTGTGCTGAAATTGTGATGGTGTCTGATACACTCCTGATCAAAATCTTAAGACCAGTTAAAAAATTGCAAGAATTTGCATTTTGCACTGTTGTATGTAGTATGTAGTTGTAACTGTTGTTAAGAAGGTTCTCAGTAGAGTTTCAAAATGCAAAAAGAAGAAATGGGAACAAGAGACCAAATGTTTTGAGCAGGCAATTTATTGAAAAGAACAACTTTAACTGAAATAGGCTGTTCATCAGCTGATCAAAAGTTTAAGACCACATCCTTTAAAAGCCCAAATCTGTGCAAAAATTTGGATTCCATGTCATTTTCTGTCAAGTAATCACACTGTCAAGACCTCTTGATGGGAAAAAGCAAAAAAAAACTCACTGCCTTGGAACGTGGCAGGATTGTTGAGCTGCATAGACAAGGCCTCTCACAGCGTGCCATCGCTGCTGAGGTTGGACGCAGTAAGACAGTCATTTTGCATTTCTTAAAAGATCCTGAGGTTTATGGAACAAAAAAATCAAGTGGTAGACCCAAAAAAATCTCACCGGCACTGAGCCGGAGGATCCGAACGGCTGTCCGTCAAGACACGGGACGATCCTCATCCCAAATTAAGGCCATTACTGGTGCTGACGGCAGCCCAATAACCATCAGACGGCATCTGCAAAGGAACGGCTTCAAAAACAAAAAACATCTTCAAAGGCCTCGTCTCCTTCAACGCCACAAAATTGCCCGTTTGGCCGTTGCAAGGGAGCACCAAACATGGGACGTTCAAAGTTGGAAGAAAGTTTTTTTCTCTGATGAGAAAAAATTTAACCTTGATGGTCCTGATGGCTTCCAACGCTACTGGCATGACAAGGAGATGCCACCTGAGATTTTTTCAACACGGCACAGCGGAGGGGGCGCCATCATGATCTGGGGTGCTTTTTCCTTCAATGGAACAATGGAGCTCCAGGTTGTGCAGGGCGTCAAACAGCAGCTGGCTACGTGGAGATGTTGCAGCGGGCATCCCTCATGACTGAGGGCCCTCGTCTGTGTGGTGATGACTGGGTTTTTCAGCAGGACAATGCTGCAATTCACAATGCCCGTCTGACAAAGGATTTTTTTCAGGAGAATAACATCACTCTTTTGGATCATCCTGCATGTTCCCCTGATCTAAATCCAATTGAGAACATTTGGGGATGGATGGCAAGGGAAGTTTACAAAAATGGACATCAGTTCCAGACAGTGGATGCCCTTCGTGAAGCCATCTTCACCACTTGGAGCAACATTCCTACAAGCCTTTTGGAAACACTCGCATCAAGCATGCCAACACCAATTTTTGAAGTGATCAACAATAATGGTGGAGCTACTCATTACTGAGTCTGTTTTTGAGACTTTAATTTCTGTTTTAGGGTTTTTTTTGAGCTATGGTCTTAAACTTTTGATCAGCTGATGAACAGCCTATTTTAGTTAAATTGTTCTTTTCAATAAATTGCCTGCTCAAAACATTTAGTCTCTTGCTCTCATTTCTTCTTTTTGCATTTTGAAACTCTACTTAGAACCTTCTTAAAATACAACAGTGCAAAACGTAAATTCTTGCAATTTTTTAACTGGTCTTAAGATTTTGATCCGGAGTGTATCTAGTATGTGTACGTTCATCGTACTTTTGTGTGAATAAACAGTAGTTTATCTGTTCGGACACAGAGCAGAAATTTCATCACCTCATGAGCGCCTCCTTGCCGGTTGTAGTTATGTAACCATGGTAACCTGTGCTAAGCTCATGACCAAAAATGACAATTTCTGAGAAAGTTTGAACTAATTTGAAAATATATTACATCTAGCAATGTTGTCATCACAACGGCATTGCATTGTGGGATATTTATGCTGCTGTAGTGTCCAGCATTTGCATACTGTAATAGCTATCTGGAAATAGTGTGCAAGTTGCGTACTGTTGGTTTCAAACTAAGGACTGGACATACCGTACTGAAATATCTCACTGTTTTAACAAGCTAAGTAGCGTGTTGTGTGGAAAACAGCAAAGATAATGCAGTCAACCCATAGTTCTATCAGTTTACTATTCTCAGGTTTTATGGCATCATGTGCAGATGAAACGATCCCTAGCAACTAACTATAGATGAGCATCTAAAATGGGCCTCAATGGTAATACTCATGAAAAAGCTCAGCAGTAGTCACAATACTGGAATTTCTAACTTAAGTACGATACCACGAGGAAAAATGGTCAACGCTGAGGATATACAACTTTAGATTTTTATTAGGGCTGTTCTATTGTGATTAATTGCATGATTGTCCATTGTTGACTGCAAATTAATCACATTTTTTTCTATCTGTTCAAAATGTACCTTAAAGGGAGAGTACTTAAGAATTTCATACTCTTAGCAACATGAGTGGGCAAATATGCTTCTTTATGCAAATCTAGCAATATATATATTAGAAATATATATATTTAGAAAAATAATATAGAAATATATTTACATTGTCCAGAAACCCTCACAGGTACTGCATTTAGCATAAGAAATATGCCCGTAACATGGCAAACTGCAGCCCAACAGCCAACAACACCTGTCAGAGTGCTGACTTAACTCTGACTTGCCCCAAACTATATGCGATTATCACAAAGCGGGAATGTCTGTAAAGGGGACACTGGTGGGTACCCAGAGAGCCCATTTACATTCACACATCTTGAGGTCAGAGTTCAAGAGACCCTTGAGAACATGGCCATGGCAGTTTTTCCTGATCATGATTTAGCACAAGTTCTGTGTTATTTAGCCTCCTTTGTGATAAGCCAGCATGATGCGGTTGGTACTGATGGATTTCTCAGGTTTTCTAGTTTCAAATGATGCCAGTATCTTCGCTCTAGCGGCAAAACTGAGCCCAGTAGAACATAAGTCGCAAGTTGCATTAATGTGCTAAAAAATAGGTGCTGTTAAAGTGAACTAGCACTGATATGACATCCTGTCAACTTTGACAGTGATTCATTTTTATGAAAAGATAAATAGTGTGTCAACTCACTGTTGGAGAGCATTAAGTGCAGCTGGTACCCGCGCATCAGTAATGTGGAAAATGAGTATTGAGTATTTCAAATATTCAGTATCTATGTATGGATACCTCAGTATTTTTGACAACACCATGATGTAGTGACTAATAATGTTGAACTTGTTGACCTCAACACAGTGTGCAAGATGCTTCCATGGTGAACCACAGGGTTTCATAGCCCATAATTGCACAGCTTTGTTGAATTCTCCTCTGATTGGTCAATCACAGCGCTCTACGATCTGGTATTTCTTTATAGCAGACTGTTGCTATGGGTGCAGGTCTGATGTCGCACTCTGGAGGACCATTTTTGTGTCAAATGATTTATTTCTTATGTAGCCGTGTCATGTTTATTTCACGACCCCTCAAAATTTGCCTTTCCAATGATGGCTGATAAATGTGAAATATACATGTGTAGACACACTACCCTGGATAGTGCAAATTGATAATGTCATCCCACTTGTAATGTTAAATATACTGCAAACTTATCTCATTACCACGAAGTAATGTATACTTATCAGAACATGACAAGCATGTGGTCATGTGGGATTATAAATATCCTGGTTTAATTAGTGTATAATGAAGCAGTGCAATGAAATGACCACAGCAGACATTGGACCTAGACAGCTTAACAGCTACGCTTTAATTAAAAAAATGACATGTCTAATGTAACAACACAAAAATAAATACAAGTGTTTCATCTCTTTAACATGGCCACAGTTTTTTTTTTTTAATCCTCAAAAACAGAACAAAGTAGAAAGCAGCACAGAAAAAGGCAGCGGCCCCTTTGCCAAGGAATGATAAGTGCCTTTGTCAAATCAGTCAGTACTGTATGTATGGTCAGCTGGGGTGGAGAAAATGCGTTCCCTCAGCCGGACTTGAACAGCAGAATGGCCACCTGACCCAAGTAGAAGTAAATGAAATGCTTGGTCTCGTGAGTCACGTAGCTGCCAAAGTTCCTCCCGACGATGCAGTGCCAGGTTGGGTTGTATTTCTTGTCAAACTCCTGTGTGGTACAAAAACACAACTGTGTTCATCAAACACTTTGACCAACATGCCAGGAGGTGTGAGGATATTAAACAAAGATATAATGATATATTAAGTATTGTGGATGTTATACAGCAAAAATGTGACAAACCATATTTCGGAGTTATGATTTTAAATGTCACAACTGACAATATTAGATAGTTTAAGATCGGAGAGATTAATCATGCAGAACATACATGCATTACTCGTCCGTGTTAAGACTAAATACTACATGATCACAAAATATTTTACTATCTTTCTCAATAATGATGCCACCGAGTAGAAGTGTGTAATAATTTTCACCTATTTTGTCAGACACTGAATTTTAAGAAGTATTACCATCTTGAGCTTGGTGATTTATTGTGACAAACTGTGACTTTAGCCACTGTGATAATTCAAAAATGTCTTTTTAAGTCCTTAGCAGCTGAATTACAATGAAGTGGCTCACTTTTCTGGCTTATTCGTTTTGTTACACATATTTTGTTTTCTATCTTTCTCTTCTTTTGGTTAACTGCGGGGCAAATACTGCATCTCATCATGTTGCCAATTTTGCAAATATAGAAACTGGACAATTTTGTCAGCATGCCCTAGCTGTAAAACTGGAAGGTTTACCATCGCCAAGACTCAGAGGGGTACGTAAAGGATAAAAAATTCAGCTCTACCCAAGTTTTTTAAACTGTTTGTACGACAATTATAGGTGTGTCCCTGGCTAAACTGATCAGGAATGCCACCATGGAGATAAGACCTGTGGCTCCAGCAGCAGTTCAAGAGGAACTGAATAGTGGAAACAATTACAAATACCAGGCTGGGTGTGTAACATGAATTATGCACACAGTTGTGGTTGGTTAGTGGGTGCAAAATAGCTTTACATCACAGCCCAGTTCATCTCATAGAAATAGTAGATTTTGCCCACAAGTCAGTAAATTGAAGTTGCAGATGAGTCAGCAGTAGTTTTACCTTCTTGATGTGTGCAGCGATATCTTTCTCGATGTTGTACTTCTCCAGGGCCTGCGTGGCACACTCAACGGCATCCTGCTGCATGTCCTCCGACATGTCAGCGTTTTTGATCACTGCCTTTTTTTCAGACATGGTTGCCCTGGGAAACCAAAACACAGCAGAGGATTTATCATCTTCACAGGCGCATTGGCACTCACAATGTAATGGCCCTAAAGCATCCCAACAGTCCTCATCATCCGCTGACTAGAACGACGGTCTATGGGGAAGATAACGGTACAAGGTCTCATCACCCGGTAAAGAGAGAAAGCGGTTAGTCAGTGACGAAGATATCATTACATAATAACTGACACATATCATTTGAACTAGCCTTTTCTACAAGTGTTGCATAACAACTTCCAGCACTCGGTGGATGCGCGCTCTGCGTAGTTTCTATGGATACGCAAGACATTTGAGATTATCACCTCAATTTTACCCGAGGTTTCCAGAATCCTGCGAAATGCGAGGCTGCGAAATGAAAGCTCATTTCTACAACTACCTACCGTTAGAAAGCAGCGAAAGGGGCCGGCGTCGCATGCAAGATATGCGAGCTACCAAAAAATAAACACCGAATCATCATAACCTTTGGCATAAAAATGATGTGGTGTCGCGGGGAGAAGGGTTTGCTAGCAACACATCCGCACATGCATAATCAGCATTGACGAGCTGTTTAAAGGCACGATAACTAGCTGCTCATTCATCCCGCAAAGGAAAAAAAAATCAAAGCGCAGACAAAACCATTTCGACAACACTTAATAAACACTGAATAAATTAACCATTATATAATTTTCTACATGCGAAATTCTTAGATTTACCTACTAGTCTCCCGTTTAGTGTTTCTCTAAACCGCTGCTGTTGTGACAACTCCCGCGAAGTGGTTGACACAAAAGTATTGTGGGTGTGTAGCGGTAAGAGACTGCTGCCTTGACGTGTTCCCATTGGCTGGTATTATTGCACAGGGAGCTGTCATTGGCTGATTCAGGCCTATTTTTCTGGCATTTCTGTCCGCATTTTATTTCAAACCATCATGCCTTGCGACAAGAACGTTGCCGTGGCAACTGCTGTAAATAACTTGTTCATGCTGTGGTCAAAATAAATACAAAATAAATAAAAATAATTGCCAAAATAAATAAATAAAATTGCACAAATAAATAAAAATAAAGGAATAAATTACTTCATCAGGACCGTAAAGAAATAAGAGCATTAATACAAAGATAAGTAAATAAAAAGAAAATTTAAATAGAAATATCAATTTGTCACATTTTATCAATAAATAAATGGCTACATTTACTTTTTATGTTATATTTGCTACATTTAATTTTATTTTTCATTTATTTAGTCATTTATTTATTCATTCATTTGTATTTGGCAGGTTCCGTCCTCCATACTTTAGTGGCTGAATGTTGTCTATGTTTCAATAGCACTTTTACACGCCATCAAGCACACTAATCTTATTTTTGTTCTTTAAAACAACATTTTTAGTAGATCTAACTATAAAGCAAGGACTCTCCGTCTGTCTGTCTGTCTGTCCCTCTGCCTGCCATAGTTATCCACATATCATCCGATCTACTTTACACTTGATGGTACCATGTGTGTTATGCAGTCAATAAGCTCTGTGGCAAACAAACGTTTGCGATACTTACACGTTTTGTTCAACAAGATAATCTTCACAAATGAACATCACTTTTATGATTTATGAAGCGTGAACGCCAGAAGTGAAAAGCTAACATGAGGCTATAAACGAACTACACTACGGTCGCATAAGCGCGAGTATGCATAACGGGCTGTAAAGGCGGAGGGGTCGGCGTGATGACGTTTTGTAGTCTCATTTAGCCACTTGTTCGCAACCGTGTTGTTTGAGACACGTAATTGCTTCAACTTTCACGAGTGGGATATTTACTGACGCATCTTATATCATAGAACAAAACGTTAAAATGTCGTCCGTTTGCGTTAACTACAGACCTTAAATCAGGCGTCTAATTAAAAACTCATTAAAAAAAAAAAAACATTAATTTCCAGATGAGAGAACCGGAAGTGCTAAAATGGTAAATAATTTCCGGGTTTTAGGATTCATTTCCTAACACGTTATTGCTGTGGACCCAGTGTCGAATTTGGTGCAGTGTGGACTCCTACACGTTTAATGTTAATGAACTTTAAATACACCAAACACGCACACACAGCCTGGGCCCGCAGCGTACTCGCACTTCCCTTACAAGGCTAAAAGGAGCCAACAACCAGCTGGCTCTGAAAGGCCGCGGCTCATTGACTGCCATTCACTTTACTCCACTCCGTGGAGTCGACAGCGGATAGCCAACTGGAAGCACAACCCAAACAGGTAATATTTCACCTGTGTGAGTCAACTGTGACTTGTGTGTGTTTTCTCCGTGATTAACACAGTATTTCCCCAGTGTAAAACATGATACACGAGTAACTCACAAAACTAAAGTTACCTCCAGGAAAACACTAATTAAGTCTGTGCTCGCTGCAGGTCAAGCCGACATCCATGTTTTTGCCTGTATATTCAGACATTACGGTAACAGCGTGCTAACCTCAAAATAGCACTCGACCATTTCACGTTGATTCAATAAGCCAGTCAGTTATGGAGTTACATTTATGTCTTTATTATCCAGTCAAGCAGAACAGGATTTAGAGCAACCACAACTTAATTAAAAAATAAAGAGCAGATCTAAGGACACTGCAATGTTTTATTGCAAGTATAATAAAAATTCTGATTAAAAATATGAATCCAAAAATTTTGTTTGCTGTTGAAATCTCATGGGTTGTTCAATCTCATGGGTCAGTATCAATTAGAGTGACAGCATCGACTGTTAGAAAACATACAGCGCATCACAAATGTAACATAAACCAACATTATATCCTTGAACACAAATAGTCCTGTAAATAGTAGCTACATACACAACGCTGCAGGCTGATAGGCAGCCTGGGCATGTAACATACAGACTGACTAACTAACTGAGCTAAACTAGCAGCTACAGGCTGACAAAATCATATGCATTTTTAACCCACTACAGTATCACAGATCGTTAAACAAATCGGCAATCTACATACATCATTTTAAACAACATTTTGACACGTTCTCATCTCAACTCGTCACAGAGGCCCTGTTCAGACTTTGTATGAACCCGCGTCCTAAGTGATTGGACCTCAAGTGGGCAGCTTGAAGTACAGGTGTGAATGCACCCTAGAGGCACTGAGGGCTGATAAATCAGACCAAAGTTGGGATTCGCGGGTCTCTGTGCTTTTCATGTGAATAGACAGGCAGACACAAGCGCTGATCTGCCTCACAGCATGGAAACGGCCTCTGTGCCCTACTGTTTGCTGTCTGTACAACTATATTTTATTAAAATATATCTTGCATACAGGCTACATATCTGTAGACTATCAGACCAGGCACATTAAGTACGTTATTATCATACTGTCAGAGATGTGACTGTTTTTTTTCGGCTGCTTTGCACAGAGTTGACACCTGCCTGTCTGCTTGCTCTCATCCCCGGCTCTCTGAAGCTCCGTCCCCCGTTAATGCCTGGCAGAGGCAGCGGTGTTGGCGGCGCAAAGGTCCCGGGGACCGCCAGTATAACAACCTCATATTTTGATGTTAATAAAATGTACCCCATTTCACAAATATGTAGAATATTACTACTGACATTCATCTAGTATTGCATCACATCTGCTGTATTAGCCATGTGTTTACTATGTGTTTATTTGCATTTAGAGTGGGGAAAGCTGTCCACTTTTAACTAGGGACTGATAGCAGACCACCTCACAGTGTGACTCCGATAATATCAGGACACTGATGAAGGCATTTAAAACTTAAAGTTCTTTCTCGTATGGCCTATATGCCTATCGATATATTTTAAAATTAAAGATACACACTTGTTAAGTTGCCTCATGTCGCCTGTGTCTTAGCCAAAAGACACAGCAAACACACAGCAAAGACTACAGCCAACGGCCGACCACCACGTATGTCCTGCACCTGTGTGAGAGGACATTGAAACCAAAAGACAGAGGACAGCGGATATGATGCATATGTATGAGTTAAAGCAGTGTTTGCCAACCATTTTACGCCAGTCTCACTCACCACTTACCTGCACTCCAGATGACCATGTTGTTGTCAAAATATCTGTGTATAGGAAGTGGAAAGATCAGATGAGATGAAGATCAGAAGTAAAATAACTTTGTGTGTGAGTCCTCTTGACTTTACTTATTTGCTTGCCTTCCCCACTACCGTTTCTCATCTCCTGCACTGATTCGTTTAAGCTGAACTGCCAATCAGTCATTTCTCTCACCAACGGGCTCTGCTGCCGATTCCACATGCTGAATAGGCAAAAAAAAACCTCCAGCATGAGCAGACGAGCTAACAGTGGGTGACACACTGGAAAAAAAAAAAAAAAAATCCAAACAGACCAAAAAGTCCCATCAGACTCACAACCACGGCCTCAAACTGTCCGATGGGAGACTATTGGCTTGGTGTGTCAGGGCCTATTGTCACAGAGTAATTTTACTTCAGAATAACAGCAGACCGCCTCACAGTATCCAGACAATATCAGGACATCCTGGTGCAGTATATCAAAATTAAAGCCCTTTGAAATCTCATAAATGAGCTATCTTCCCGCTAAATGAAGAATTAAAAGGTAACAGCTTATTACACATAGTAATTTCACTTCAGAATAAGAGCTGGCAACCTTAGAGTGTCACTCAAACAGTATCAGGATATTTTGATGTAAAATTACAATTAAAGGGAAAACTGAGAGGAAGCGGCCTGTTGACGCAGAACAAATCCACCTGTGACTGATAGCAGACCATGCTGTCACTCAGAGACTACTGGGACATTCTAGTCAATTTATTTGTGTAGCCCAAAATCACAAATTTGACTCAGGGCTTTACAGTCTGTACAGGATATGACGTCCTCTGTCCTTTACAGTGCGACCCTCTCATTGGATGTGAAATTTCAAAATCAAAGGAGGGTTTCTGACCTATCCAATTCAGGGGGATGGCAGTAGCTGTTGGGTCACTGTCATTGTGGTAAGTGCTTTTGAATGCAATTTAATACTTAAAAATCTAATGCTATTCTTAAGTGGGTTAGCTTAAAGTTAAAGTAAAAAAAAAAAAATTAAATAAAAAATGTCATAGTATAGCATGTCGGTAAAAAGTCGTAGTATGTTGAAAATAGTCTTAAAAAAGTCATAGTACAGTATGTTGAAATACATCATTGTATAGCATGTCAAGAAAAGTAAATGTCATAGTGTAGCATGTTGAAACAAGCCAGGCACGTGTCAAACGGCACAATATTCTTGATTTGATGTTGCATGCATATTTATTCGTTGCTGTGCTTCAACTATTGTTTATTGTATTTTTTTTCTGCTGTAGTGTAAAGCCTACTGGACTAAAAATGGATAGATACCCTGATTGAGCAATGTGACTGACAGCTGGACCAGCCATTGCTCACTTGGTGGCAGGACACAGGAACCAATCAGCGACCAGGAAAGACAAAAGGCAACACGACCACTGCTACATTGTGGATTGTTCACCTTAAAAACCCACCGTACGCCAGTGAGAAGGAGCCGAGCCGACACTTGTATCTACAGGCCACATTCTGCAGTTGCTGGGCAGAGGCGGTCACCTTGGTCTGGCTGAGTGAGTACAGTTTCTGTGATTCAGCATATGTATTAGTGCGAGCCTTACCAGGAGTTCCTTGGCTTGAACAAGTCACAGTATAATATGTTAAAGAAAATCACTGTATAGTTTGTCGTAAAAAGACTCATAGTATGTTGAAAAAAGATTTCAAAAACTGCATAGTACAGTATGTTGAAAAAAGGGCATAGGATAGTATGTTGACAAAAAGGTCTTAGTATAGTATGTCAAAGTCCTAGTATAGTGTTAATATATGTTGAAAAAAGTAAAAATAAGGCATAGTATAGTATGTCAAAAATGACATGTATATTGAAAAAATGTCCTATCTCCAAAAAAAATTAACATTATAGTATGTTGAAAAAGTAATAATATAGTATGTCGAAAAAGATGTATAAAAAACTCCTAGTATAGTATGTCAAAAGTAAAAAAAAAAGTATAGTATGTTAAATGTAAAAACTTCAAAAAGTCATATATCAAAAAATGTCATCGTATAGTATGTCCAATAAAAATTCATAGTATAGTACGTTGAAAAAAGTAAAATGAAATTCATTGTAGGGTCAACAAAAGGAATCATGTAGTATGTAGAAAAAAAATCATAGTATAGTATATTGGGGGGAAAAAAACCCTTCAAAGTACAGTACAGACCAAAAGTTTGGACACACCTTCTCATTCAAAGAGTTTTCTTTATTTTCATGACTATGAAAATTGTAGATTCACACTGAAGGCATCAACACTATGAATTAACACATGTGGAATTATATACTCAACAAACAAGTGTGAAACAACTGAAAATATGTCTTATATTGTCGTTTCTTCAAAGTAGCCACCTTTTGCTCTGATTACTGCTTCACACACTGCTTTCTCTTGATGAGCTTCAAGAGGTCGTCACCTGAAATGGTCTCCAACAGTCTTGAAGGAGTTCCCAGAGATGCTTAGCACTTGTTGGCCCTTTTGCCTTCACTCTGCGGTCCAGCTCACCCCAAACCATCTGGATCGGGTTCAGGTCCAGTGACTGTGGAGGCCAGGTCATCTGGGCAGCACCCCATCACTCTCCTTCTTGGTCAAATAGCCCTCACACAGCCTGGAGGTGTGTGTGGGGTCATTGTCCTGTTGAAAAATAAATGATGGTCTAACTAAACGCAAACCGGATGGAATAGCATGCCGATGCAAGATGCTGTGGTAGCCATGCTGGTTCAGTATGCCTTCAGTTTTGAATAAATCCCCAACAGTGTCACCAGCAAAGCACCCCCACACCATCACACCTCCTCCTCCATGCTTCACGGTGGGAACCAGGCATGTAGAGTCCATCCGGTCACCTTTTCTGTGTCGCACAAAGACACTGTGGTTGGAACCAAAGATCTCAGATTTGGACTCATCAGACCAAAGCCCAGATTTCCACTGGTCTAATGTCCATTCCTTGTGTTCTTTAGCCCAAACAAGTCTCTTCTGCTTGTTGCCTGTCCTTAGCAGTGGTTTCCTAGCAGCTATTCTACCATGAAGGCCTGATTCACACAGTCTCCTCTTAACAGTTGTTCTAGAGATGTGTCTGCTGCTAGACCTCTGTGTGGCATTGACCTGGTCTCTAATCTGACCTGCTGTTAACCTGCCATTTCTGAGGCCGGTGACTCGGATGAACTTATCCTCTGCAGCAGAGGTGACTCTTGGTCTTCCTTTCCTGGGGCGGTCCTCATGTGAGCCAGTTTCTTTGTAGCGCTTGATGGTTTTTGCGACTGCACTTGGGGACACTTTCAAAGTTTTCCCAATTTTTCGGACTGACTGACCTTCTTAAAGTAATGATGGCCACTCGTTTTTCTTTACTTAGCTGTTTTTTTCTTGCCATAATACAAATTCTAACAGTCTATTCAGTAGGACTATCAGCTGTGTATCCACCTGACTTCTGCACAACACAACTGATGGTCCCAACCCCATTTATAAGGCAAGAAATCCCACTTATTAAACCTGACAGGGCTCACCTGTGAAGTGAAGACCATTTCAGGTGACGACCTCTCGAAGCTCATCAAGAGTATGTAGAGTGTGTGACGCAGTAATCAGAGCAAAAGGTGGCTACTTTGAAGAAACTACAATATAAAGCGTATTTTCAGTTGTTTTACACTTTTTTGTTAAGTACATATTTCCACATGTTAATTCATAGTTTTGATGCCTTCAGTGTGAATCTACAATTTTCATAGTCATGAAAATAAAGAAAACTCTTGAGTGAATGAAAAAGGTGTGTCCAAACTTTTGGTGTGTACTGTGTCTGTCAAAGTTTCAAAAAAGTCATGTTCTACTCTGTACTCTCTTTTTATTATTAAAAAAAGATCATAGAATAATATATCCAAAGAAGTAAAAAGAAAAAAAAAAGACATGGTATAGTATGTCAAAACAATTCATATTATAGTATGTTGACAAAAGTACAAAAAGGTCATAGTTTAGTATGTTGACAAAAGTACAAAATATAGTATCTTGGAAAAAAAACTCATATTGTAGTATGTCGAAAAATGAATTAAAAAAATCACAGTATAATATTTTGAAAAAAAAGTCATACTATAGTATGTTGAAAAAAGTCTCAGTATAGTATGTTGAAATAAGTAAAAAAATGTCATTGGAAAAAGAGAAAAAAGACATCAGGTTTGTCGAAAAAAAAGTTGCAGTATGTTGAAAAAAGTCTTAGTATAGTATGTTGAAAATTTTCACGAAAAAAGTCATAGTATAGTATGTGGAAAAATTTAATGAAAAAGGTCATAGTATAGTATGTTGAAAATTTTCATGGAAAAAGTCATAGTATAGCATGTCGACAATTTTCATGGAAAAAGTCATAGTATAGCATGTCGACAATTTTCATGGAAAAAGTCATAGTATAGTATTTCGAAAATTTTCATTAAAATTGTCAGTGTAGTATGTCGAAAATTTTCATGAAAAAGTCATAGTATAGTATGTCGAAAATTTTCATGGAAAAAGTCATAGTATAGTATGTCGAAAATTTTCATTAAAAATGTCATAGTATAGTACGTCGAAAATTTTCATTAAAAATATCAGTATAGTACGTCGAAAATTTTCATGGAAAAAGTCATAGTGTAGTATTTCGAAAATTTTCATTAAAATTGTCAGTGTAATATGTCGAAAATTTTCATGAAAAAGTCATAGTATAGTATGTCGAAAATTTTCATGGAAAAAGTCATAGTATAGTATGTCGAAAATTTTCATGGAAAAAGTCATAGTATAGTATGTCGAAAATTTTCATTAAAAATGTCATAGTATAGTACGTCGAAAATTTTCATTAAAAATATCAGTATAGTATGTCGAAAATTTTCATGGAAAAAGTCATAGTGTAGTATGTCGAAAATTTTCATTAAAAATGTCATAGTATAGTATGTGGAAAAATTCCATGAAAAAAGTCATAGTATAATATGTAAAATTTTTCATGAAAAAAGTCATAGTATAGCATGTCAAATTATTACTAATGTCATAGTATAGTATGCCAAAAAATGTAATGAAAAAAATCATAGTATAGTATTTCGAAAAATTTCAGGAAAAAAGACATAGTATAGTATGTCGAAAATTTTCATTAAAAATGTCATAGTATAGTACGTCGAAAATTTTCAGGAAAAAAGACATAGTATAGTATGTCGAAAGTTTTAAAAATGTAATAGTATAGTTTGTTGAAAATTTCTCATGAAAAAAAAGTCATAGTATAGTAGGTCGAAAATTTTTATTAAAAATGTCATAGTATAGTATGTCGAAAATTTTCAGGAAAAAAGACATAGTATAGTATGTAAAAAAATATCCATGGAAACATTCATAGTATAGTATGTTGAAAATTTTCATGAAAAAAGTCATAGTATAGTATGTCGACAATTTTCATGTAAAAAGTCATAGTATAGTATTTCGAAAATTTTCATTAAAATTGTCAGTATAGTATGTCGAAAATTTTCATGAAAAAAGTTATAGTATAGTATGTCGAAAATTTTCATTAAAAATGTCATTGTATAGTATGTCGAAAATTTTCATGAAAAAAAGTCATAGTATAGCATGTCGATAAATTTCATGGTAGAAAACAGTCGTAGTATAGTATGTTAAAAATTTTCATGAAAAAAGTCATAGTATAGTATGTCGAAAATTTTCATGGAAAAAGTCATAGTGTAGTATTTCGAAAATTTTCATTAAAATTGTCAGTGTAATATGTTGAAAATTTTCATGGAAAAAGTCATAGTATAGCATGTCGACAATTTTCATGGAAAAAGTCATAGTATAGCATGTCGACAATTTTCATGGAAAAAGTCATAGTATAGTATTTCGAAAATTTTCATTAAAATTGTCAGTATAGTATGTCGAAAATTTTCATGAAAAAGTCATAGTATAGTATGTCGAAAATTTTCATGGAAAAAGTCATAGTATAGTATGTCGAAAATTTTCATGGAAAAAGTCATAGTATAGTATGTCGAAAATTTTCATTAAAAATGTCATAGTATAGTACGTCGAAAATTTTCATTAAAAATATCAGTATAGTATGTCGAAAATTTTCATGGAAAAAGTCATAGTGTAGTATGTCGAAAATTTTCATTAAAAATGTCATAGTATAGTATGTGGAAAAATTCCATGAAAAAAGTCATAGTATAATATGTAAAATTTTTCATGAAAAAAAGTCATAGTATAGCATGTCAAATTATTACTAATGTCATAGTATAGTATGCCAAAAAATGTAATGAAAAAAATCATAGTATAGTATTTCGAAAAATTTCAGGAAAAAAGACATAGTATAGTATGTCGAAAATTTTCATTAAAAATGTCATAGTATAGTACGTCGAAAATTTTCAGGAAAAAAGACATAGTATAGTATGTCGAAAGTTTTTGGAAAAATGTAATAGTATAGTTTGTTGAAAATTTCTCATGAAAAAAAAGTCATAGTATAGTAGTTCGAAAATTTTTATTAAAAATGTCATAGTATAGTATGTCGAAAATTTTCAGGAAAAAAGACATAGTATAGTATGTAAAAAAATATCCATGGAAACATTCATAGTATAGTATGTTGAAAATTTTCATGAAAAAAGTCATAGTATAGTATGTCGAAAATTTTCATGTAAAAAGTCATAGTATAGTATTTCGAAAATTTTCATTAAAA